>JAPMIB010000037.1:1200000-1531719 GCA_034770305.1 Trichogramma dendrolimi | reverse complement strand
GTTAGTCTTGTTAGCTTAAAAAAGTGCAGATGCTAAAATTTTGAACAATTTTTAGCTTGAAAAATATAAAACCATATTATCTGAAATATAGCTGCTAGTTTGAAACTAGAACTGACTCGTTGTTTTATTCTCCCGATGGATGGAGCGCTAGAAGAATTATCAAGTCACGGAAGATCAGTAGCTTGCATAATCAAGCTTTTCCTGTGTTAAAGATTTTGTTTTCTACATGCAGTAGATTCTAGATTCTACGCTTCAAAGGTAGCTCAGCCATAACGTTAAAATTATTGGTTGCGGCTTCCTGAGCTGAGAAGACATCCAGCTACTACCTTGAGTACTCACACTTTTGATACTGTAGAATAGATCTACCTTTAAAAGTGGATAAAAAAACCATTATATACAACTATTTTATGAGTAGCACGTGAAAAAAGTTTTCTCTAAACGAATTTGAATTTAAGGGTATAAATTCATTAGATTGCAAGAGACTTTTTTGATAAGATAACAACAATAATTCAAATCAGGTAAATTAAATAATTGATTATGTAAAGTTAATTGATTAATCAAATATTTAATGATTGCTTTTGACCTTGAAATAGTTTTAAATTTCAAGTTGAATTTTTTATTTTATTCATGGTCTAAATTTAAAAAAGATATACTTTTATTTAAATTTTGGATGAACTATTGTTTATGAATAAATATACTTCATCAAAAAAATAATTTTATACATTTTGTATGAAATTTTAATTTATATACGTAGAATTTCCAAAAATGAAAAGACTTATTATTGTATTCAATTAAAATCATTTGAATTTTTGTATGAAAGAAAATAACAGAGCTCTTGCAAGTTTTTTCTTTGGAAAACTTTTTTTATTAGAATCTGAAGAACACGATGTTGTAAAATTAGCACGCTCTCCATGAAAAAATAATTTCCGTTTGAATAGTCACGATGTTGTTAATTTAAATACAAGTAAATATTACTTTTCATTTGTAGTTAGTTGCGCATTATTAGTGAAAAAACCTTTCTTCGGGCGTTTCAATTACGGAAATGTTCACCAAATTTTTTTTTGGTCGTTTTAGGATGTGCCGTTGTTTTGGTATTATCTACTATTATCTTCTCTTTTCAATATATCCGGTGTCTATGTACAAATTGTCGCCCCAGCGCAGGAAGGTATCTATTTCAAATCTGTAGCAAGAAAGATACTTACTCGCGCGCAGCGGCAAAAAGGTATCTACCTCGAGCGTAGAAGCAAAAAGGTAGCTTATTCAAACGAAGTGTCAAGAAAGTTTAGACGCGCTGAATTTAGGTTGGCAACACAGCCGTAAATGATAAAATTTTGTTTTGTATTAGAGCAAAAAAGAGAAAAAACAAGTGAGCTAGTGTAATGATGTTCATCCATTTGTAATGCGAGCAAACAAATCAATCTCACCGCGATTGCGACTCAATTTGCCATTTATGGAGAACTTTGTATGTTCTGAGAGGAAATTAGAAGTTATCGGCTTTACATAACTTTGAATTAAATGCTAAATGTTGAATGTTGAAACAAAATTTCATCATTTACGGCTGCATTACCAACCTAAATTCAGCGAGCAAAAACTTTCTTGCCACTTCGTTTGAATAAGCTACCTTTTTGCTTCTACGCTCGAGTTGGATACCTTTTTGCCCCTGCGCGCGAGTAAGTATCCTTCTTGCTACAGATTTGAAATAGATACCTTCCTGCGCTGGGGCGACGAAATGTCCTTTCTTTTAATTCGGATAAAAAATCGTTTTCATCGGTGCATCGAAGAAAATCCCTTTTTCGAAAATGCGTCAAAAAATAGCTCCGTTGATTTCTAAGATAATTTCTTTGAAGCGATTTAAAAAAAGCTATTTTCTTCGCTGCTTATTGAGGAAAAGATTTTTTTCAATGCAATTTTCGATCGGAATTTTTTTTGTAAGCCCCGGCATATAATTTAACTCATTTTTCTATATTTTTTTCTATAAAGGCTCATCCAGATCCTAAATTAGATCTTGATGAATCTGAGGTAAGTTTATTTTATAAAAATTTTTTTAGTTGATAAGAATCCTTAAATTGAGTAAAAGTTTAATTTCATTTTCTTTACTATTTGCCTAGGTTCAGCAAGCTCCAAGTTTGCGTGAAAGAATCAGCCATTGGTGGTCTAGTGTTAAAGCTAAAGCTAAAAGTGCCATTGAAAAAGTCAAAACTGGAACCGTTAAATTATATGACAGATTAAGCGGTAGAGAAGCTTCGCGAGCACAAGCATTTATAGCTCATCTTCAAGATAATTTGAAGAAATTAGATCAGAGTTATAGGGAAAAATTGGAGGCAAAGGCTGAAGAAATTGACGCGATAAGGGAGTCTCTAAGGAGAGAAAAGGACGACGAAATTTCTGATTTGAAAAACGATCATTTGCGGGAATTAACTCTTAAACAAAGTGAACTAGACACCATTCGAAGAGAAGCGCAAAGACGAATTGAAGAAGTTAAGAAAGACTACGAAGGAATTTACCACGAGTTAACCCAACTTGTAAAAGCCCGACACGAAAAGATTTCAAAGAAACAGTATACTAAAAAGTAAAATGTAAAGCTTTGAAAATATGGAGATAATCATATCAACAATAATAAAAATAATAATTTAATAATTGAATTTTCGTCAGCTTAACCCATTAACGATCAAAATGCTTGGTTTTATTTTCGGTTTTCGCAGCAATTTTTTTTTGTAGTTTAAAGCCTTAAAAAAATTTTCCATGGCCCTATTCCGATGCAAAATTTAATGCCTTTTCAGAAACTGAGCCCAAAACTTTGATTTTTTGCGTAATGAAAAAGTTATAGCTATTTAAACCAAAAAAAAAAATTTTTTTTACAAAATATCAATTTCTCCATTTTTTTCGCCGTGTTACCGCTAAGGAATCACGATATAAACATGATCAGAGGTGATCACGACTATCAAAGTATCTCAGAGAATTTTTATTTGATTTTCGAATCACTTCATCAAACAAAAAAAAATTCATATTCATAAGAAACAACTCATTTTTTACTCGAAAACTATTGAGTTTAGAGAAAAAGTGCAGAAAACAGAAATTTGAAAAGTGGTTCGAAAATTCCATAAAAATTCCCTGAGATACTTTGATACTCGTGATAACCCCTGATCATATTTATATCGTGATTCCTTAACGGTGACATGGCGAAAAAAAATCGAAAACTTTATTTTTTGCCAAAAATTTTACATTTTTTATTGTTTAAGTAGCTATAACTTTTTTATTAAGCAAGAAATCAAAATTTTGAGCTTAGTTTCTGAAAGGGCATTAAATTTTACATCGAAATAGGGCCGTGGAAAATTTTTTTAAGGCCTTAAACTACAAAAAAAAATCGCTGCGAAAACCGAAAAAAAATCAAGCATTTTGATCATTAACGGGTTAACATTATAGGAATAGTCCTTGTATTTTTAAAAGAATTAGTAAATTAATCAAATGATAAAAATCGTGCTATTCAAGAAATAATTTTCATGAAAATATTAGTGTTTACACGTTTACTGCCGATGAGTTGACAGATGCTGATATTTTTTTGAATCTTAACAAATAGCTTCATTTTGATTTTTTACAATAGTCTAAAGAAGAATCATGAGAATACTTTCAAATTCGAGATTTTATATCAGTTAGAAGGTGCAGCAGCATCATTTTATACTCCGTCTGTCTCTCTCTCTTTCTTGCGCGCGAGCTCTCAACTAAACTGCAGGCAAATGCTACAGTCACTGAATAAAAAGGACCATCTATGCGCTTCTGAGAGCAAAGATGCACCCATGAGAAATCGTTTAATTGGGTAGTCCCGCTCTCGATATAATGGCTTCGTTTCTTTGAACATTTTAGGCTTCTTTTGTGTTGCACGGATACTGATAGGCTACGGCATTGCCGGTACTGTTTTTTTGCACTCAACTTTCTTTTTTTTTTTTTCAGCCACAGATCGTTTCGGTTGCGAGGAAAGTTTCTTTGCCACGCGAGTTGTCATTTATTATTACGAGAAAGTATCGCGAAGAATTGCAATTATGCAAGTTTAAATTCGCTCGTTATTTTGATATCAAATTTTTTACCCCTCACAATTAGTAGCTCAGAAAAGAACTTGGAGGATACTATTTTTAAGCGCGAATCGATGCGGCGTCGGTTCAATGTGCACGGCTCGGATATAAGTCATGAGTGAATCGAAAAAATGTACGAGAAATCTTAACGTCATAGTCATAATTTTGTAGACTAGCATCAGTTTTGAAGTTAACATACTTTTGCGAAAGTTTCGAGTATTCCCAGCGTATTCGTAAAGAAATTTCGCAACGTATGTAGGACAATTATTACTACTTAGTCTTTTGTGTTCATAGTTACGTGTTGCAAGCAAAGTACGTGCATTCTTGCGCGTATTAAATTATTAAATTTAATTAAATAGCTCTCGCATAACTGCGTATTTCTCGAGCCTCAGTATAACTATTTAGAATAATTTTTATGTGCTAGAAAAATACGGTAATTTACGCTAAAATAGTAAGAGGCGAATCCGCGAAGAACGAGCTGAGCAAATTTTCAATCGAGCGGCGTTTTAGCGCGGCGTCTGGACAACTAGAGAAAAGTGAGCTCGCCCGCGTCTGCGCTAGGAAAGTACGTAAAAATCGAGCCCTGTACACCGTCGGCCGTTGCGCAGTGTGTCTTACACATGTTACGTATAATCTGCTACGCTGTCGAAGCTCGCGCTCGCATACCTGCTGTATATGCGCTCAGGCATACGCGCGTATATAAAGTTATAATTAAAGTGCGTTCGCCGCACCGAAGACGTCCTGCGGAGCGTTAGCCGAAATTAGTATATAGGGGCAGTGCAGTATCAAACTATTTCGCGTGCTATTTTACAAACAGTCCCAATTTGTTTGTCTCTCCTTGGGCACCTCGCTCTGTGAGCCACTTGACAGGCTCAAGTCGGTTGATTTGCTGCGAGCGCCCACCCGAGGTGAGCTCGCAAATTTATACGTCACCCGGTATGTTGCTGCCGCACGCATAAGTCGATCGCGTGCCAGGCCGTTATACATGAAAAATTATTATCGTGACTTTGTGCGATGGAGGAACGATTGTTAACGACTGGTCGAGTCGAGTCTGCCGATGTACAGTCCATTGGCCGTAAGTATATAGTCATTAAAAATTGCAACCATAATCCGCATTGTTTGTATCAATTCAAGATCATTGGGCGATATTACTTAAAGTATTATTGCACTAAAATTGATTCATTAAATCCAGTCGATTATTAATTGATCGGTAAGCAAATCACCGATTTTTGCTACTATCCATATCATTGCGATCGATCAGAAGCACCTCAGTACGCGAGATTTTCAATTGGAAGATTAATTGTTCGTATCGCTTACTCGTATCCCAACCCGATCGATTAATATAAGTCAAAGTAGAAGATAATCGGATTTATTTGAAGCTGGCAGAGACGCAACGAAAAATCGAGAACTGCACAGTTTATCAAACAAATCCCAGTGGCGTTTGTTCGGTCGTTACAACAAACATTTCTGCGGAACGAGCCTCTTCTTTTCCTTTTTTATCTCGTTGCTGCTCTTGCTTCCTCCGAGCAATCGTCGTAAAATTGAGACGTTTCATATAACCCAATAACTGTGGGGAAGCCTTTTTCTTCTCTCTGTTCTTCTGTCGATAGTCTTGCAGCTATGCTTTTATTATGTGGCCGTGATAGCATCTTTGAAAGCCCATAACAATGCCACAATCCGATAAAAAAAGATGTGTGTAATGTAAATGTATATATATATTGGTATATACACAAGTGTAATGGTAGCTAGAGTATATGAAACGGAGCCTCGGCCCTGCGCATACAGGCTCCCAGAGGGAAGTCGAGAGATATATTCGCAAACCTCCTGGCCGCGCTTACGTACAAACGTATGTGTACGCGAACAGTCCTAGCGTGCATTTAACGAGGTAATAATGCTACTCTTCTCATTTCGAGTTCCCAATCGTTTCACGGAAGCCACCACGTTTGCACGTGTGTATCGAAAACCGTGAATAATAAAACTCACCATCCCTCTACCTGCGCAGTATACCTTCGGCTCTCGCAGCTTCAGCAAAATGAATGCGCGCGCGATTACATTATATCTCGGCGAGCAGATATGATAGGCGCGGAAATGCGAAGGGCGTGTTCGCAAACAGCAGATTGCTTCGGCTGAGATTTACGCTTCTCTAGCGAGTTTTCTTCGATGCCGCTGCACTGCGAGAGCCAGCGTGACCTAGCCGATGCTTTTCCCTTTGCCACGGAAGGACGTGCACATTATTCAGGGGCCTTTTCGCTCGATCGCTATTTCGTCAGATGCGCATCTCTTGAAATTATAATATTTTAATCTATAGACAATGAGCATAGCTGAGCAGCGATGCTCTCCCGTTAGTTTCGCAATACCATTCCATAAATCTTCCATTACAGAGATTCGTATAATACCACGTATGAAAAATTTAGTTACCGGGAGAGAGTGAGAGAGAGAAAGTAAAATGGTATATAGACTGTTCGAATAAGTATGTTTATATGTAAGTAAGAATCGTGAGTTCACCGAGCTAGATCTAATGAAAAAGATCAATATTATAAATTCTGCTGTATTTTACTCGTATGTATGGAGCGAGCGAGGTGCAGGATGCGCTGATATGCCAAGAGAAGGGATCCTGCGCCATATATAAGTCGTTACCTAAAAATCGAAATTAAGCACGAGAGCGGGACCACACACGAGAGTAATAAAGGATAGTAAGATCCTCGTGAAAGTATAGTTGCCAAAACAATTATGAGTGCCCTAACGATATACAATGTACATGGCGATATTTTCCTTCAACCATACACAAAATGTAAACGCTTGAACAATCATTTCCACCTTGTCGTATCATGCATTATTTGAGGGAAACTAAGCAAATCTTGTTTACAATGCTCGCAAAAGCTACGATCGCGATTACAGAAGCTTAGCAATACAGCAGTGGTAGCAGCTGCAGTGCAGCTAGTTTATATACACAGCATACACATGTAGATGTAGGAGAGCAGCTTCAGCAGCAGATTGAGAAACGCATCGCGGTGAAATAAGAAAAATCGAGCGCGCGCGCGATCCTGCCTTAAGTACGCCGAGCTCGCAGCTTCATGAGAGATGATCGCCCGGTGGGTTTCGTACTGTCTCACGAAGCCGATACTGCAGGAAAAATCAAGCTTAACGAATGAGAAGGAAGAAGAAGAAGCAGCTATATGCGCTCACGCGAGGAGCTGATGCTGATGCTGCTGCTGCTGCTGCAGCTTCGGAGCAGCTCATGCTCATGAGAGGGAGTGAACGTGTATGCCCCTCTCTCTTTTTCTTTCTTTCACTGGCGGCGAGGTCGCGACCCGTAGCCTCCAGGTAGCATCACCGCACGGCAGACACTGTTTCATATACGTGATGTACATCTTATAAACACTCGAGGCACGCTGCAGTGAAAGGCCGAGAGCTCGAGGAGCTCATGCGATACTACGCCGCGCGAGCGAGCAACGCCGCAAACTTCTGCCCTCTCGCG
The DNA here is from genome assembly GCA_034770305.1 of Trichogramma dendrolimi. Taxonomy (NCBI): domain Eukaryota; kingdom Metazoa; phylum Arthropoda; class Insecta; order Hymenoptera; family Trichogrammatidae; genus Trichogramma; species Trichogramma dendrolimi. Next base: position 1,524,174 of record JAPMIB010000037.1, on the reverse strand, counting down.
GTCGCCCCGATATTATTATTAATTGCATTTCGTGTGTATGCACACATGTACGGACTGCACACGTATAGGCAAGCGCGCTATCGATTTACGTTAAAAGAGAAGAAGATCGTTTATATGATTGACTTATTAATCGGTACCGCTCGAGAGATCGATCGCAGTGAATTATTTTTCTATCGCCATTTGTCTATTGATGCGCACCGAGCACGAATCGAGCCTATGTAATTGCAGTCGGTGCAGCACGTTTTAAAGGCACTTTAGCCGCTGGCGCGTTTGATAAATAATCGTCGATAAATAACTTAGCGAGCGCTCGTATTTGTCGCGTGCTCGCTTTTGTGCCCGTGCCAAGCTGTATACAATCGTCAAGCTCTACCGCGTAACTGCAGTTTCTTACTGTAAGCAACCTCAGGATTCGTAATAAAATAGAATTTTGCACTGAACATGCACCGCGGAACTAACTGTTCTGATTAACCACATTTTAAATGATACCAAAAAACGATGTTTAGATATTATGGACTATTAACGAGACTCGTAATATAATTAATTTCAAGCACCATTTCATCGCAATTTTCCGAAGTTTACAATAAAAGTTGACCACCGATCGTGCTCTAAACTCCTGGTTCGAATCACAAAACATCCAGAAGACGAGCAAAAGTCAAGCTGGCTCGCAAAATGCAAGCTGGCTGTAATGAAAAAATAATGCGAAATGCACGCGATAGTATCAAGGATATAGCTGGCGCGATTAAAATTTCGCGTATAATTAATTCGATGCTCCGATTGTATCTGGAGTATTATACACTCGGAGAAGCCATGCGGCTATCTATGATGATATCAGCGCCTCGAATGAAACATATCATATACAAGCGCGTATTTTGCGCGGCAGCAGGTTTCTCTTGGATCGCGTGGCCAACAAGTTCGACAAGTTGACGAGCGAATTTCTTCGACGCTCTGCGCTGGCTGCGTGCTCGGAGCTCGAGGTCGAGTACTACCGATACACAACAACACAACACAACGCGCGCGCGCTGCATCGATTTCATTATATTCTTTGACTGGTTTTTTTCAAGGTTGCACCTCAACTATATATCTGTTAATATGTTTGCGCGTAAAAGTGTGTGCATGCGGGGCCCAGAAAGAAAGAGGGAAAATTATGAGTTCGTATAATTGAAGCATTTATGTGCATTCGAGCAACCAAGTTCGATCTACACAGAGCACAATTCTCATTAAAAATCTGTGATTACGTATCGTTGCCTACGTTTCTATACTCGCTTTCAACACCTTCTTCTTGCCGAGTAATTAACAAAGACACTCGGGACATTACAATTGACAGCTGCGAGCTAGCAATGCAGCTCCTCACACGGTTCAGTAAAAATTTAATTAGCAATAAAATTTTCAAAGGTTGTAATATTTCATAAAGTTCATAATACTGCGTGGCGTACCGTCGTGGTAGTATCTGCGAGAGGGACTCGAACGAGAGAGAGCAAGAAAGAACAATCAATCAAATGCGATGAACAACAAACAATCCCCTGAAATTCCAGACGTGAAAAAATATCTGTGCAGCGCATCGGTAGTGAGCAGCAAGAGAGTCACAGCAGCAGCAGCAGAGGGCAACCTGCCGCTGTTACTGCTGCTGATGTTGTTGCTGGACAAGCACATCATACCGTGTAAATACAATAAAAGTACCGTAGGTACGAGCAACAAAAGGAAGCGAAAAGGAGTTATATATATATAGACGAAGACGCAGACGAAGAAGAAGTGCTCATCGGGTTTTTACAACCTTTTCCTTCTACCCCATTAACTTTCATTAAATGCCGAGTATATATACGTGCACCGCAGCCAGCTATATGCCACAATCAACGCTAGGAGCTATAGGCCGCTCGAGGCAGATAAGAGGCACGCTCCTCGCTTCTTCCAGTAGTGCCCGCCCCAAGGTTACATATGCCATTATAGGCCAGGGCGTGTGACCCTCCGAGCCCTCGAGCAAGAGTCCACGCGCGAGTTCGCTGGCCCCTGCACCACAACGAGGCTTTTATATCATCCTCGCGGCTATGTGCCCCCTCGATCGCGTTAGCACTGGGCCAGCTTTTATTTTTCTGCTACTTGCGATTCAGCGGCAGCTTCCGACCATCGCGGTACAGCCTACTTCTGCTAAATTTTTGTGGCGCGACGAGTGACTTTTTTCCTTTTTTACGAATTCGCACATTTTTATGGGTTTTGCTAGCGCGTTAACGAAAAAACTAAATGCAAAGTGCCGATACACCAAAACGCGATATCGGTATATTACAAAGCAATTGTAAAGACCGTATTAGTAGCGCATGATGCAATTTGAGAAGTCATTACGAATCACAATAAAAGATTTATTGCTCTTGCTGGCAAAGCTCACTCGTGCCGGCGTAAAAATGAACAATCAAGTTCACTGCGCAAAGCGAATTGGACACCGCATGTAAATACGTCGTTTGTAAAAGTAAACAGCGGCACGTAGTAAAAGGGCCGTCCTACAAGCTCATCTTGGCGAGCGTTTAACATTTTCTGTTCATCCCTCGTCTTGAGTCGATCGTGTACTAGCCATAAATGAGATGAGATCTCTTTCAAAAAATCTGATTGGCTGCACGAGTCGGAAAAGTCTCGCACTTTAGTCGTTGTGGATGAGCGACCAAATAAGAGCAAGTCGAATTAATTCTCTATAACGTGCGATCAGCGGCGTATTTATTGACAGTGAACTAAGGGTCGGATCTGTATGGCGATGGTGGCATTTCATCTACATCGCATTCGCACGAGCGTCTCGGCCGCGCGACCCAGCTTCCCTCTCGATCGAGTAACGATAATTGGATAGATTACGCGGAACCTCCCTTCTAGCAATGGAGCAGTAGTGATAGGATCATCGCTCATGCGCTCGTTTCACGAGTTTGGCCTTTATAACGCTTCACTCTGCAAGAGAAGATTTGTCGATGTTTCTTTATGAGCTTCGAGTAAGAATACATGCACGCCCAAAAACTAAGCCGTAAGACTATTAACATTTATAGGCTATTTTATTATTTTTCAAAAATATCAATGATGAAGTAAACAGATAATTCAACTTTTGTAAATATTTTCAATAAAATAATGATTATTTTTTTAATGAATCAGTTTTATCTTGATAATAGAAATTTGTCAAAACTGAAGTTGATTAAAAATTTGTACGAAAACAATGATCTGATCTTATCGAAAATGCACGCATGAACTTTGATTCGTTGCCTCACCTGCGTTCGGGCGGCGTAAAAGAAGCGTAAAAGAAGCGCAAAAGAAGCAAAGAAAAAATTAAAATGCAGCTAAAATCAGAAACATAATAAGAAGAAACAAGTAAAAAATATGGAAAATGGGGAGCAGTGCACTGCGTGTAGCAAACTCGATCTATACTGGTCGCGCTGTTGTTGTTGCTGCGGCTGCCGCTGCTACACATACACGGATAGAAATCGTCGGATAATCAGTAATTGTTGGCCAGAGGTTGAAGTTACGGTACACCATCTCCCCTCCTTTTTCGCGGCAAGCACATGCTTGCATTCGATGTCTATATGCATGTACACTTTGACTCTGCTATTTCGTGCAAAATCGCGAAAAGTGGAACAAGATCTCCCCAGGCAATGGTTCCTCTCTCTTTTACTCTCGAGGGCTAAGTCCGTGAGGCGAGAAGTAGTCGTGTATACATGTACAGAAAGAGAGAAACAGAGAGAGGACGAAGAAGCAGATAGTATAGAGTAACAGCAGCAGCGTATACTGCATCAAACAGAGAGAGAGAGAGAGAGAGAGAGAGAGAGGAGAGAGAGAGAGGAGAGAGAGAGAGAGAGGCGTGCACGAGGCCCGCCGGCGGCTGTGGGAAAATGATCTGGCCGCGGATGTTAAAAAAAAGAAGGAACGACGAGCGCCTGCCTGCCTGCCTGCCTGCAGGCTCTCTTTCTTCATACTGTTGCTGGCAGTCAGTATATTGAGAGAGAAAGAGAGAAGATAGAGAAAAGAAAAGAGAATGAACGAGAGAGAGAGAGAGAGAGAGAGAGAGAGAGAGAGAGAGAGAGAGAGAGAGAGAAGTGAAGAGAGTTGGCTCAGTTAGTCGCACCGAAATAAAAAGCGTAAAACTAGTGATTAGGGATGAATCTTTGGCCCATCTTTTTCTTCACTTTTTTTTGCGTGCTTCGCTCGATGGTTTTCTTCTTTTTTTCCTAAGCACGTGTATATACCGCACACGTATAGCAGCAACAGTGGTAGCCGCAGACACAGAGCATCTCCGTGCTCTTCTTCTTTCCTCGATGTCAGTTCATGGCTCCTCTCGTATCGATGCACAAAGCCGTGCGGTGCGCGCTCGGCGAGAATTCAACTTGTCAAAGTCGATTGGTCATAGCTCAATAGCTCTATTATCTTTACGATTTCTACACTAGCGCGCCCTTAATTGTCCCCCAGACTTGTTATTACCGGTGTATATACGACGCAACCGCGGCCGTACACATTCAATTGGCGGATCGATTCGCTGCCAACTTATTGCAAAGCATGCCGAGCTACAAACCTAGCAGTGCTGCAGGTCTATTTAATTATTAGTTCACCCATTGCGGGGCTGTGTGCGCGAGTGGCCCCATAGAGAATTATTACCTCGATACCTTCAATTCGTGGATCTTGCTTCGATCGCGCGTCTTTGTATTTTAACTGCAGCTGCGAGACTTTTTCGATCAAAGGCTTTATCGAACTTTCGGTAAACGATTGCTCCAAGATATGCTTGGAATTTCGAGTTGAGATGAAATGCACCCTTTGCTATCCTTCAGTCCTTGCTTAGTCAGGTAAAAACTGCGATCTAGGAAATTATTCATTTCAGCATTAGAACTGAATAAATCATCTTTGACGTTTGCCTTTGAATCAAAAAATCGATCAATAAAATTATCACTTTAGTTGAGCATCGAAGCAAGAAACCGGCAGAAGCTTATCGATAATCGAACATTAGTTGTCGGCGTGAGCAGATCTGTATGTACTTTTGCTCTCTGCTTCGACTTATGTATCTTGGCAAACAATGACCAATTTCGTCGATTCGAATAATCCGTAAACAATGTCGTTCTCGGCTCGCTTGCCTCGGCTCGTCCGGTATTGGCTTTCGACGCCACGATACGCATCTGCGATAGCCGCGGCTCAGCACCTAGCCATGTACCTTATGTATCTATCATAGCTCAGATCTCGTATATACTTGAGTTTCTAAGCTCCTTATAAATACTCGGAGTGGTACACAACGAGTCAATATACATGGCGAGGACTGGAAAACATCTTATTCACGCGCGAGCCCAGAGGTTTTGCGCGCGAACGTGAGCCACTATTCCTCGAGGTTAGATCTCTCCGGCAACGATTCCGGCTTCCTCGAGATCTTTGCACGCCCTTTTTTCTCTCTATCGTTCTCTCTCTCTCTTTCTCAACGACTCTCCGGAGCGTAACTCGTGGCATCAACAGAGGATAATATATTTTTTACATGAGAGAGAAAAGAAAGAAACGTCAGTTCGGCTCATTGTCCGGTCGACAATGGACTGGCCGGTCGGGATCCCCGCTGCACACGGACAGATACATAAGCGTCCGCTCGCACTTTATGCCCATCTCGAGCTCGTTGCTCTATGAACCTCCTGCGCGAGGAGCACTTAGGGCGCTGCTCGCATAGCTTTTCATAGCGAGAATTTATTACCGCTAGATGTCGAGTAAGAGCCGGAGAGCGAGCCACGAGCGCACGAGCTTAATAACTATCGGAGATATGCGCGCCAGATACCGCAGCGCCCGCGACTAGTCGTTCGACGTTGTCACCTGACTAATTCATCGAGTCACGCCGAATCATCCGCACGAGCGCGCGGCTTTATAAATCTCGAATGTTCAGTTGCGCGGGTGAGCTCACAAAAGCTTTTTCATCCCAACAGGTATTCGCGACGTCAAAGACATGCTAAATAGACGCGCATTATTAGCTGACCACGGGCCGCGTGCCTCCGCTTTTATCCCCATCTGTGCCGAGTGACACCGAATAATTTACCGCCTCGTACACGCATTTTTCTGCTTCTGCTTGAAAACGTTTTTGACGCTCTTTACCGCGCCTCTTTATAGTGTGTCCTGTAACAGACTCCAGTTATTGCTAAATTTTTAATTTATTTACAAACATTATCATGCTAATAACGTCTATAAAAGTGAATACTTTCACGAGAAAATCATTGCAGGCTATAAAATCAATGAGTAATTTTTTTTCTAACCTACTTTTTTACAAGACCTTTTTCATTACCGTAATATTCTAATAACTAGTCTGAACCAAGTGTCGAGCAAGCACTGAGCGCGTAAAATATCGTAAAAGATACCAGACGAGGCTCCACATTATATACCTCTTTCCCTCGTTCGTGGGATACATGCGAAAAATGCAGTCTTTATAGTACGTAAGTACGGTTCTCTGGTCGATAAATTAAAACTAGAAGAGAACGCAGCTGTTAATGGCCCATTAGTTGAGTTGACCGTGCGCGAAGTTCTCTCGGTACATGTAAATTTATTTATGCAGTACATGTTTAGTTGATCAAACGATGAACGCCAAAACACGATGATCGGTTTTTTTGTGGTTATTCTACACATCTTGCTATCCATCATATCCTCCTCATCTGTACTTTTGCGGCTTAAAACTTTTATAAATTTAACTTGTGGCCATATTACACGGTTCCTTTTTTACTGATCGGATAGGATTATGAGTTGTTGCGGTGTAGTGAAACGATACTTGTGCTTGATGCAAGGTGGATGCCGATCTCAGTGTTTGTTATGAAGTAACCTAACCGAAAAATGTAGCGCACCAAACAAGTGGCGAAGTAACAGTCTTTATTAAAATATTTCATACTTATTTAATTGCTAATTATTCATAAAAAATGCAAAAGTTAGAAAGAAGGTTGAGCGAAAAATATAAAATGAAATGAAAATTTCTTCGTTAAATTAAAGAGATTCTTCAATTTTCTAATGACTATCGACTGCCAAACACGATCAAAAATTCATTATATTTTATTCCAAACAGTTTTATTTGTCATACATTAGAATTTTAAATATTGCTTTATAACAATTTTCTATGATGGGGGCAGCCCTGCGTAATGTAATAAAATCTTCATCGAATCTTTGCAAGTCGTTTTTTTCGCAGGACAACAGAAGTAGAAGTATCTCATGTATCAGGCAAAATTTACAAATCAACTAAGCGATCTTACATTAATTGATGACCACAACCTCCAATGGATGAAATTGAGAATTAACAGTTTGCGAAAAAATAGATTTTTTTGTGAGCATACAAATACTGATATCGAATGAGCACGTATCCCCCAGCCTCCCTTTTTGGCCCAAAGTGTCAGTATATTAAAATGAAACTAGAATGAAATTTTTTCGCTTTTTCTCTCGTTATGTGCAAGGATCTCATATAGTCTTTGCATCTGCAGAGGTCAAAAAGGATAAATGCACTTATATATGCAGAGACTGGCACACGCCATATATCACTTGTACGCGATATACGCTTAATGCCGTGAGTATGAGCGAGCGAGCGATACATCATGCGAAAAACCACGGGAGGCCCTGCGCGCGCGTTGGTACTGTACGAGCAAAACGTAGATAATAATCTTCGCGAGCCTCGGCACACTCGGGCCTACCTGGCCTGTGTACGTGTTTCGTGTGTGTATGTGTGTATGTAAGTGTACCCGCGCGAATAAAACTGCTTTCGGTTATTGGTCTCTCGGCATCATTACCCTCAACTTTATACTTATCGGTATCGACGCTCGACCAGATATCTTACGCAGCTGTATATACGTATGTTACGTGCATACGTATATGCACGTGCGCGTGTATAATACGTATAGCCGAAAATCGAGAAAAAGTACACAAGCATATCTTGCTGGACACATACTGCTCTGATCCTCAATTAATGGCTTTTACACGCAATGCCCTTGCCGGCATTGCTTTTATTTGTTATACGAAGAGAGGAAAAGAAGCGGGAGGACAGATAAGCAAGTCAGAAAGAGAGAGAGAGAGAAATGGTGGGGTGCAGCTTGAGTATGTGCTCTTGCATGTTTATTTTTTACGATTGAAATTTAATTTTACTTCTGCTGAATTGCTTTATAATACCTCGACGAATGTATTTGTGATAAGTCTATGTACATGTACGTGTAAATGTGTAAAACTTTTCTTGCGCTGCAAGTTTCATTTATCACTAAATCGAGTAATGCTACAAGAAAATTAAACCTCATGAATATATTCATCGAAGCTCTGCCGATTTCGTTGCAACGCGTTGTGTATATGCAGCCGTGTCTGAATACGACTGTGCACTGCACTTGCATAGTCCAGTGAGAGGAAGAAAGATCCTTTTTCACGATTTCACGGATAAGCCTGGTTAATTCTATAAATATCCTCTCCTTTTCATATGCATCTGTAATATATGCGTGTACGCATGCTTAGGGGGTTTGACAGTCGCAAATATGCAACCGCCAGAGGATGTTGCAGTGCTAACTTGTGTATGATTTCTAGATAAGATTTCAACTTTTTTATGAATTTTCAGAGGGCTGTGCACCCGTATTATTGTAGTATTGAAAAAATATGAATTAATCAATTATCCAATGATATTTTCAATGGTTAGGAACCACTGTATTTGTTCATCGACTAGTTCACTAAATGAGACAACTTGATTTGTAAAAAATTCTGTGTCTTTCTGTAAAAAGCCAGGCATGCATATCAAATACAAACATTTTCAAAACAAATATAAACATCTTAATAAAAGCTATTTATAAGAACGTATATAATTCAGTATACGTATAACTGATCGACCGAACGCTCTTTTTGTCCTTTTCACGGTGCAGACAGACGTGCACGTAACACACATACATGCACAAACACAACGCGAGTTCCAAAGACTGATATATGAATCTGAATAATGCATCGACCGCAACCGAGGCAATTCAATTTCCTGTAATAACATCGATGAATTGCCGTTTGATGTCGATATATCACTGGCACTCTCTGGTACCTCAACAATTGTGCATGCATCGTACTGCGATGAAGTTTTGCACGCACTCGTCTCTTCAAATGGGTACATGTGATTTTGATCTTTGCAGGCCTGATTCAAATATTCAAAAATTCTAACTTTGAAGCTTGAAAAACATTTCAAGCTAATTTTGATACATTACACAATTGGAGCTTACAAATTTTATCTTAACTGTTACGAGTCGTTTCACGTTCTATATTCTTTACAAAGTTTTTTTACTGTAAAATAAATTTATAGTTCTTTGGAAATCGTAATTGTTTCAAAGAAGTTTAGAAATCTTAAATTGTTTTAAATTTTATTTTTCACACTGCTAGAAAGGCTCAAGAATTATATCAGAATTGAATTTTACTATGCAATCTTTTCATTGCAGGACAAGAAGTGTTTTTAAGCTCCATAACATAATTTCGACTAAATTTATATGTCTAACACGATTTCGTAAAAACATTCAAGTTTTGTTTATGAAGATAAATTATTGTTGATTCAAGCATTAAATCTTTTCAAATTTAATGGTATGGTATATAGAGTCAAGAAGTAAAACATCAGTTTTTATGAGTACTTGCAACAAGTAGGCATTGCGAATAAAATATTTTGAAAGCTACAGAAAGAATTGTTAAATGTTTATAAAATAATTTGATAATTTTTCGAATAATTTAAATGAAATTTTTAATTATAGAGTGGAGAATCGTAAATTGGAAATAATTGTTATTTCCGAAATTCCGAAAAAAACTTCATCGTGGAAAGCCTCGTAAAAATAATTCACTACCGCATAGCTTGAAGTTTTTTTTTAATGGAAACAACAAAATGCGCACACATCGTCTGTTTAGCCTGAATCTCGCAAATACTAAATTCCTGAGAGGGAAAGACCGTATTTAAGCCAAAATGAAATTACTGGAGTTGTTGCGCGAATTCAAGGTAAGGTATGGTGAAAACGCAACACACGTGGCAAATGTCAAGTCCTCCTTTTCGCACCAACTTCTGTACGGTTCAACGATGCGTTGTACCGAGTTGTATAGGCAAGCTTGCCGTTTTTGAATTTTAACTCACACTGATCAATTAGAGCCGATTTTGGGAAAAACGAATGATCACCACGAAAAAGGCAGACTTTTCTATTATGCGCACCAGTACATATAACAAAAGTCGCACACAAAAGAAACAAATAAACTCGCTGCGCACGAGACACATGTATTAATTTCTCGAAACTAATCGTAAAACCTGCCTTTACGATTCTAGTACAGATATCCGAGCTTGCTCACATGAAGGCACCGTTGTTGCGCTCGATTGTGGCACGTACCTATAGGCATAATATTTTAACATTGAACTGCAGCCTCCGAGTTTGTGAGCGTAGCCAACGACCAGACAGGTACAACTTTTCTCTCGTATATATATACAATATCTCTCGAGTTGCAAAGGGCATGACTGCTGCCGCCACCGCCACTGCTAACGCAGCCGCTGCTGAAGAAGCATGAAATAGGCACGATTTTGCTCTTTATACGGAAAAAAAAAAAAACAAGCGATAAAGACTGGAATTCCGTGTCTTTTTCTTGCCAGTTCAACAGTTTTCATTATTTTTTATTAGTCAATTAATTCATAAATCCTTGCTTCATATTTTCCTGGCATTTTTAACAATGTCTTCGATCTTGTTCGCCTCTTTTTGTTTGAAAAGTGTTGAATTTTCTCCTTTTCCTCGCAATATCTTTGTCAGAACTGAATTAATATTCACTTGTTACCGCAGGAAATACTAAAAATGGAACATTCTTCTTCAACCGAGCCATCAAAGCTTTCAATCACGATAAGCTGTCGAGGAATAATTTCACTATTACTGTACGCGATCTAAGCTGGTCAATCTGTGTTGCTCATCATTCGACACATCGTATGTGTTACTTTTAGTCATCGTCTTTGACTTATCGTTTGATATGGATCTAACTTCGCTTAACTTAGCTATTGTCACGTTATTTGATTTTAAACGTTAACTCAGTTCTATGAACACAAAGTATTTTTATCTGTATACACTTGTTGAGCCTTGATTTATATGCTCACCTGGTTAGATTAAATTTTAGTCCCACCAAACTGAGAGGCAATTCGCACGTAATAAACAGATTTAGTTGAAACCTTTACATCAGCAGTTTCTTGGCTAGTTTTGCATACGTTTGAAAATGTGCTAACGTGTATTTTTTAATTAGCTTATTGTGGAAGTTTAGCCATCTTGGAAAAAAAGATCCGCAAAAATAGCAGATGACCAATGAAATCGAATGAATGAAGGTAATAAAAGAAGAATCGGGTAAATAAAGAACTGTCACGCGGTCAAAGTCTTAAAATTTCTGTTGCATAAAGATGCTGCGCTGATAAAACGAGCTTTAATGCTCCTGTGCAGTTTTATAATAATTTAACCTACACATACGAGTCTTCTCTTCTCAATACTTTTATAGTGGTTTATGTGATGCTATATATATGTATATGCCTCCAGTGCTCTCTATGCAACTGCCATTTCTTTTTTGCAGTTTTTATTGCACGTATGAAAACCATGGTCACTACAATATTAAAATTATACGACTAAATTAAATAATTATAAATATTTTTAGCTAGTCAATATATAAAAACCACAACTATTTCATTAGCAAAGAGCATCCTAATAGAAAAACCGCTGTCAATTTATTGGCACGGAGCTTCCTCCAAAGATGGTTTCTACTTAATGTTAAAAATAAAAAAAAATAACATTTTTTTTCCTACCTTGTAATTGAGAAAGAGCAAAGATTACTTTAAAGAATTAAGAGAAAGGCTTTTCTCCAGATTTTTTTATAGTCTCAGGACCAAAAAAAAATTTTTTTGAAATTTTTTTTGAAGATATAAAAAAAAGGGTAAAAAAAGAAAGAAAAAAGCGTGTTAAGTATTTTTTCAATTTATCAATGATTAAATTAAGTTGGAAATAATAAATCATATGATAAACTGAAAAAATGTTTTTTTTCAAATTTAAGAAACAAAATTTTTTTCGAAAATAAAAATTTGACATAAGTCTGCCCTCAACCAGTTGGGTCCTTTGGGTTACTTGAGATACTTGGCCAAAAATGCATCATTTAACGTCCACAAGTCAGACTAACATCCTTACATCGTTTCCAGAAATAAAAATTTGATGTAAGTCCCCCCTCGATCAGTTGGGTTATTCGGGTTACTTGGGGGGGGGGGGACTTATCTGAAAAGGCTTTCTTCAACATCTACAAGTAAGACTAACATCCTTGCATCATTTCCGGAAATAAAAATTTGATATAAGTCTCCCCTTGATCAATTGCGTTATTTGGGTTATTTGTGTTATTTGGGTTATTTGGGTTATTTGGGTTATTTGGGTTATTCGGGAGAAGGCTGGAAAGGTCTCAATTTATTCTTCTTTTCACTTACACGAATTAACCCACAAAAATACGTTATGAAATACCCCTTTTTAATACTATCATTTTCATTATACGCGTTAAAATTTTGCCGCGGTACGCCTGTGTTATTATTTATTCGTCACTTTGTATCTACCGGTATTAAAGTGGTGAGATTTTTTGCGTGAACACTTCAAAAGTGCTGTGATTGGTCACTCCGTAGCGCTCTATAGGCTATTTAATGGCGCGCCATTACAAATGTTGGGGTAAATTTAAATAATGGTTTTTTAATCTATTGACAGTTTAATGATTAATTAATAGTCTAGAGGAGGTCTCAGTTTGAAAAAAACTCGGTCCGGTGCGTAGTTGTAAAATTTATATTATAATTTTTTTCTACTTTATTTTCAATATTGAAAATTGGCAAAATCAGAAAAGACAAAAACGGCGCGAAAGAAGGCTGAAAGTATGGCTAGTACCAAAATAAAAAATATTGTGTACCAAGTTCCCTTAAATAGCCACCGCGATGTTCCAAAAAGATTTGCGCGAACCTTGGGCGTTAAAACAGGGGAGATCGACTGCGTACCCAACGACACATCCAGCTGCATGTCCAACATTTTCTTCTTTTGTGTACAGGATAAGCTAGCTACCAAGTTTTTGTAACCAAAACGAAATAGGAATGACCTGAAACATTCAAGAATTGATCAAAGTTGGATAACATAACAGTTCAACCTCACTGAAAGACTGCAGAATTCTCAACGCATGGTCGCACATAAAATTAGGTTGAAAGATGGTGACAGTTACAATAAATAATAATTGGATGCGATATATTTATAAAAAAAAATCATCATAAATTTTAAAAATGTTATTGTTATATCTGCAGTCATGGTCAATAAAACAAATACACTTCAATAAAGTGAATGTGTAACGTCTCGAAGGAAAAAACTTAATATATTCACGAATGATTTTGATTTAACTATAAACTTAAGAAAAAGTTGAATAATTTTATCATTATGTTATCAATAGAGTATACTGAATATGTTGGGTAAAAATAATATTTTTTTTAATTTCCATCCCCACGTATGTCTTCGATTTTGACGCGGTTTTGATATGTTATAGTACATAATAAAAGAGTCCCAAAGCCAACATTTTACACCCCCCGTCGCTCTTATCCACGCCCTTCTGTAAACACCTTTTTCTATCGATATCGATTCTGAAGTCATTTTTGACTTAGAAAATCTTAAAAATTTTATGAAGGTAAATTCTAATAATTCAAATGACCTTGAATTTTTTCAAATTTTTTAGTGCAAAGTGACATCTAAGAAACGGCACGGAAAGAAAGAGAGTCCGCAAGTGTCAGCTGGCATGTATGGGATTGCACAACTCTAGAAGTATATGCCGCGCAACGTAAAACAGTATGTGCGGTGCACACCGTCAGGCTATCATTGTCGCGACTCTTGGCTGAGTAATTATATTATGATGTTGGATTGCTTAGCTTGCGTGAATTCTTGTTTTCTCGTCTGCTTAACTTGTCGATTGTGTGTACGCCGATGCTTATCTTCTAACGCAGAGCTGCAACTTCGATTGATTGATTTTTAGCGAGGAGTACGCAATGCATCTATTGTACTTACATAACTTATGTCAAGGTTTAGATCGAGAAAGTCAGCAACACAGCAGCTTGATAGCCGCTTTGTAAGTCCCGGGTAGCTTAAATCTCTAGATTAGACAGACGTCTCCACTTGCATTCTGTACCATTGATTGAATCTAGGTGCAAGGCAATTTCATGATTTTGCTCTTTTTTAATATCTAAATTGCCTTTAATGCCAAGCAAAACACAGTGAACAAATACATTTGTATTCTTGTCAGCTCAATGATACGTTTAGCTCACACAACTACCAAAACTATAACCAATTTTCAAATGCATTACGATATGTGAAATTTAAAAATGACTCAACTTACTGAACCATGCTCATATTCGAGAAAATAATGTTCACTACATATGGTGTAATAAAACGTATTCATTGTTCCGAGAATCATCTTTCCGATTGCGTGAAATTCTTTCTCCGGGTCGTTTTTTTCTGCTGCGAGTGCAGGTACGAAAACAACTTACACACACTGCGCACACACATACATATACCCATATATACAAAGGTACATAAAGTCATCTTGAGTTTTCGACTGAGCGTTCATTCGAACATGGAAGCTTAATTTTTATGGTTGAAAAATTTTTAACACACCTCAAGAGATGAGAAACGAAATGAGCTTCCTTTTCTTGCTCCTTTTTTCGCTCGTGTTTGTCGAGTATTTAAATTACCGCATCGTAAGAGCCGAATAGCGATGATAACGATTCGTCTCGATAAAAATACACACATATAACAGAACTTTTACGTCTCACAGATTTTTTCTTCAAGATTTAGATGGCTCATATTGGATCTCCAAATCTTCCAAACAACCTTTCACAATAACTTTTTTTAGTTTAAGTAGATGCCGAAAAGTTCAGACTTATGTATACTTCTTCCATAAGATTTATTCTTTTTTGAAATTTCCAAGGTACTTATATAAATAGAGTATAATTTTGATTCAAAAGTAATTTTTTTATGCAGCTATTGGATGTTCAATTAATTAAAATACCAATCTAACAACTACATCATAGCCGTCGGGGTTCGGAATAAAATGTGCTACTAGTTCAACATTTACTGGGCAATCGTCTGGTTAACTGAGAAAATAATTGCACACGCTGTTCATTCTTGTATATTTATCATAGATCATTTATGAAAAATTTATAATATAGTTTTAATCATTAACTTCATGCTTTTTCAATCAATTTTGTATTGTATCGCATTCATTAATATTTAACCTGTTATACGCATCGCACGACCCAACGAGTTTATTAATTAACTTAAACTTTTTTCATACTGCTAAGTACAATATTTTCTTGATGAATTATTCAAAAATATCGAAGTTTATATGTTCACGTAACTGAGTTTCTATCTTTCAGAAGTATTCTTAATTGAAAAATTAATTTTGTCTATAATTGTAATCATTGAAATGGAAAAATGAATTGCAATTATTTAAGAATCATCCATTTATCAACTCTTTAGTTAGATACAATGATTTAGTCAAAAAAAAGCAATGCGTATTTGTTGTAATATTCACAATTTATAAAATTTTTTAATTCTCGTGGAATAATAAAACATTAGAGGCCTGGGAATATTTGTAATTAAATAATACTGTCACTGCTTTTCAGTTATAATTCATAATATGAGTTTATTACTGGGACTAATGTTTAGACTTAGATGTTATCCTTGCAAAAAAATAAATGTTCGGCTTGTTAATGCACCGATCGAGATATTCAATTTATTGAAAGTATTTCGAAGTTGAACTGCAGTAAGTCGTAAATACGGCCGAGTTAATACTTAGTTTCGTCGAAAAGAAGTGTTTCGGTAAGGTAAAAACAGAAACATAGCATCAACACGTCCTAAAAACGACCCTTAATTTTTTTCTTTACAGTTCCTTCGATTCGTTTCTTCTTTTTCGTGCTTCTCGCTCGATCCTTTTGCCTTCCTTTTTGTGTGTCTTTAATTTTTCAAAGTGCACCCATCACATATGTGCGCACATACCGAAATTCATGAAATAGTCTCGAAGGTGCTTTGCAAATGAATCCTCGAGCTACGAGATAACAAACAATAAAATGTATAACGTATCCGTCAGTTACATCAATCAAGATGGTAACCATTGCTCTTTTCCTTATAATAAACAGCTGATTTAAGTTGACGTCAAATGACAGCGTAATAAATACGTTTGCAAGAAAGCTGCCATATGTTCAATACAAGAATCAGGCCGCATCAACTTTTTTTGACATTTAAAAGAAATCGAAAATTTTCTACACGATGCAGGGCTCGATACGTATAAATGGAAAATGTTTTACTTGGGTGCAAAGGTGGACGCGCACTTGCTTACAGCCCGTGCATCAGAACTGGTTTTTCATTTCGAATTCGAACTTGTTGTTTTACATTGGATGCAGGCATGCTTAGCCGAACTTATATTGACGAGCAAAAATAAAACGACAGTCAACGTGTCGTCTGGTTCTTGGCGTTGGGATACATATTTATACTCGTGGCTGATCTAATCTACGGCTGATTAACGATCGTCGCGCTAGTCGCACTACATCTTTTGCGCATATAACACGCGTGCGTAATAGGATGAGTCGAGAGAAGCGCCGTTCTGTATAGGAGTATATCCAACAGAAGCAACAACATCAGTTTGTTCTCAAATTCTCAAGCGCTGAGTAGTTGTGTGAGAGGAAATGTGAGAAGAAAAAAAGAAAATGAGAGAAAGAAGCAAGAGCACTGAGCGAAAGGAGTCCGAAAGAGGGAAGGGATGAGATTCATCCTTCGGTGGCTGCTGATGCTGCTGCGGACGAGCTACATGTGGATCATTTTGAATCTAGTTCGATCTAACCTCCGCACTCATTAAATATATACAAGTCGGCTGTGCAAGAACGGATGCCCCTCCTTCACCTCCTCGTTCTTCTCGTCGATCCATTCGCAGGTACAGGAAAGATATCTTATGTGGACTTTTGGAACGCGAATTCTTATTTCTGCGCTTGAAGCGGCCCGCTATAGGGATGCGCGGTAGTTTGTAGCTCTCCAATCTCCGCTTGCATGCTTGTAAGAAACTTTAAGTGCTGCGAAATGCTAAGAAATTGGGAGCTGACTCGATCTCGCGGGCATGTTTGAAACGTGCGGGCACGTGGCGAGGCTTAATGATGCTTTCTGATTTACATTCCGTAGCTAATTACTCGCTAAGGACAGCTTCTGATTTATGTCGAGACTTTGAAATTTTCATTTATGTTTTCGTAATAGCGATGAGTTTAAGACCTCGATCTTGAACTCAACCTTCGTGAAACGGATACTTATTGTTAATACTGCACTAATGAGCTGCAAAACGCGAAGGCATTTTAAAAATGTACAAGCTGCACCGTAACATTGTTTGCAACTGATTTAGATAATAGACCCCAAAAATTGTTGAAAATACGATTTGTTACTTCCTTTAAATTTGACCAAAGAAGTAGTGACTTCCGAGTATTATCAAACCGCACTTGGCTCATTTTATTTTTCAGATTCTCTGAATATTTGTCAGCCTACTCGTTATTTCATTCATTTGGAATGGCTATTCAATTAAAACGAATTTTGGACGGGCGACAAAAGCCGAAAACTCACTGGCGTTGTTGGTGGTGTTTGTCGAGTTAACGAAGAATACTCTTTTTTTATTCACAAATCTGATGTTTATCGGCTCAAAGACCGTTTTCGGCTTGACAAAGTGACTTTGAAAAGATGACATAGAATTGTTGCAAATTTATGTCTACCATTATACATATTCATTAAATGCAAAGCAGGACATAACTTGAATTTTCGTCTTCCTGTCTCTGAATCATTTATAATGCATATATTTATTACTGATTAAACGTGATAAATTAATTTAACTAATCAAGCACACTGTTTTTTCAGCTACAAAAAGCGGAACGTTTAATCTGCATGATTTGAACATTTACAACTGCTTTTATTAAAACTTGACACTAATCAAGTAACTAAAGCAAACAGTGAATGACATAATCTCAAAATGTATTGGTAATTATTTGCATCGACTTGTTCAAGATAAAGGATCTTTTTTAAAACGCTTTTTTAAATTCACGGAATTCGGATATTACATAGATTTGAAAAAAGTATACTTTCCATAGCTGATATAATACTGATACTTTTTTTTGCCAAACAGTAATAATTGTGCTCTTGTTTACAATAGTTTTAGCTTAATTATGAAATTTTTTCGTTGCATTCATCAGCGACACTGTTGTAATTATACTTCTGCGGTCACCAAGTCTATAATTTGAGGATCTTTCTATATTATTCTAATACATGTTAAGTTCAATGTTCCCATGATAAATGATTGCCATGGCTAACAGGAGCAATATAGAATCCGTTCGGGAGAAAAACAAGTAGAGTAAGAAGAATCTCGAGCAGAGACGCTGACGACGCCGACGACGAATGCGAAGGAGTAAAAGAAAAGCGCAATGTTCAAAAGCTATTCGAAATCATCGCACATGGCTCATATATCTCGCGGTGCTCGAGAAAAGCGTGGCAGAGCTGCGTAAAAAACTCTGATGAAACTAACTTAGGTGAGAAAATGAGTGGTTGAGTTAAGCTGCTAGTCGGGAGGTGTAAAAAAGTACCTGCACGGACGGCGGTCTGCAGCATTGTGCATCGAGGTAATGGAGAATTCATTGGACCATTAGTTGAAACAGTTATTACCAGGCATTTTTTTCACTGTGTGCGATGAGCCGAGCGTGAGTAGATTTTCAATTGTAAAGCCAACTCGTGTGTGATATTTCTCCTACCAGACAAGTATCATTTGGCTGGTGCGAAAAACTGAAGTGTCTTTTGATTCAAGCCGACGCACCATGAGTTTCGCTGATTGTTCACGCAACAATTCGCTCTATTTAATCATGAGATAATAATATTTTGATTTATATGTATCTTTTCTTTATACATTTATTGAAAATAGGAAAGACTATAGACTAATGCTTGTGCGATTGCGAATACCATGATTTTGATCTTGGTAAAAACGAGTTGCGATGGAGTATCAAAGTTTCGCGAAAAAATGCACTCCGTGAATGTAAGAAATAATTTTGCCGTGACTCGGCAGAAATATGACGGGAGTTTGAAACGAAATATACCCAATGAAACAAAAGAGAAGCGCAAAAATAAGTTAACCAATTTCGCAGGTGCGATCGGCATAGACATTTGTAAGAACTGAGCAGTTATAATTCGATAAATAACAAAATGCAAGTATTACCCCTGCAAAAGACGAAGGTGATGTACACCTCATTGCATCGGTTTTTTTATTTGATTTTCGAGAATTAATTGTTACACCTTGCGCAAAGAATTCATTCACTGTTGGTCATCGGTATCGAGGAAAGATATCGCTTTTAATATTAACCAGCCATTGGGATTATTAATTTTAGTCTTTGGGGCCTGATTATAGTGATACATGGCTATGTGGTTTGTGGTTCGCCGGAGTCTGCCGTGAAATGACATTGTGCGAAGTGAGCGCACGAGCATGATGATATGGAGTTTTGGACCTGAGCTGCTCTTTTGCTCCCTTTAATTCTTTCTTGAGACTTTTAACTGTCAACTGGTAATAACTTCGCGAGCAAAAAGCTTTTTTTATTTTGGGAGAAGCTTAATAATGTTATAATTCAGATTCGTTGGAAAGATTAGGTTTATATCGAAGAGACAGCTCTTTTTCATATGATTTCCGAATTTTCAAGTCACAGATGTTTTAGATTGAAGCATTTGAATTTCTTAGAACTTAGTTAAAATGAAATTATTTAAATTAAATGTACGGTATTATTTTTGAACGATGTAGAACGGGTTTACGTGTGTAAAAGCAAAAGCAAAATTAATATCAAAAGAACTACGCAATGAACGAAATAATAACATGCCATTGACGCTTGATGCGAAGCAATCTCTTCGTCTCCTTCTTCTCGTATTCTTGATTCGACCTCTGTCCTTTCCGGGCTCATGGCTACGTATATGTATCTTAGATAATACACATATATGAGCCAAGGCACTACGACGCTGACGAAAGTCCATAGTTCATGATTGCTCGCTGGCTCGGCGCACTTTAATATCGTTACAGAGGGTTAAATTATAAGGAAAGAAGTAACTCGCGCGACGTGAGGTAGAACTCTATTGTAGCCATCGAGTATCATTAGGCATTAAGTCGAACAGCGACGGCAACAACGGCCGCAACAATGCTCGAACAGATGATAACGCTCGCCCGAGCTCGGCGCACGTATACACGTATGGCTTATACTGTGTCGGGTGTAGCCATGTAATTTTGTAATTATGAATCTCACGTACGAGTTGTATACGATACAGATACATAGCGTAAAAGCGCGTGTGAGCCACCCTGACACCTTATTCCTGCTTTCGCTCTTGATAGCCGTGTGCACGCGCGCGAACGAGAGAAAGAGAGCGAAGGAGGCAGACATTGTGGAATTTCCTATGTGCAGCAGCTGTGCAGTGCAGAGAGGAAACGAAAAAAGTGCGCGCGAGAATTTATGTACGTAATACGCATGAACTGTAACCGAAGCCTGTCTCGATAGAAAAGTTGATTCTTTATTAAGATCTGGGCCGTTCCATTGTTATGAATTTTTTTCTATAATTTCAAATGATGCTGCTTACTGTCGCTTATTTCCATAATTATTTATACTTTTTTGCAAAACCAATTTGTCGGTAAATTCTGATTGATGCATGAAAAATATAGCTTGACTAGTCTTATTTTTATTTAAAACATATCAATTCTACGATTACTTTATCGATGTAATACTCGTTACGCAGACACAACAAGAGAGTAACGTTGGCTGATGCTCGTATCGCTATATCGTACGAACACTCATGCAGCCCGCGTGACTTTTAAGAATTTTTCATACGGGCATTTATGATAATTCCTGTCGCACCTGTCTTTAGAACCACGTGCACTCGGCCCCTTGCACATCGCAAGTGGAGCTGAACGCATTTACAAGAAAAATAACGGTATCACCGCGCGATGCGCGTCTGTGCGAGCTCAAACTATTGCAGCGCAGGGCAGAAGTGAAGAATTTTTCGTGCACGCTCTTTATTTATTATATTAGAAGAGCAGAGCAATGTTGCCTTTTTCTCGATCAAGAGATAACGGGAGACCAATAAATATTTCTCTCCTCTTGTGCACGCAGAGAGTGAGAGAGCGAGAGGAAAGCTTTTAAAGACCAGAGCACGTTTCTGATTGAGTCTTGCACGCGAGTCTGCGAGCTGCTTGCGACTTCGTGCGCAAAGCACAAAAACAAAAGCCTGTGTTCGCACGTGCGCGTGCCACTTGAACATTTTTCGGTGTTCTGCGGTAGCTCATCTGCTCTTGTTCTCTCTCCTTCTCTCTCTCTCTCTCTCTCTCTCTCTCTCTCTCTTTTTCTCTTTCTCAATAGCCCATGCAATTTCATATTCATTCACTCTTTAGCGTGTCGAGGGCTCTTCAATTTTGCTCATACGCAGTTCAGTTTTTACAGTCACGAGAGTAGATTTCAATATTTTCAATGAAAAAGTTCAGATTGTCCTTCAATTTGGGACAAATGATTAATGATGAAGTTGTCGATTCACTTTTTGACAGTTCATTTACTTGAAAATTCTATCACATCAGATTAAATATGAGTGTATTTCGATTTTTAAAACGTAATTTTGTGGCGCTCTTGACATTTTTTTCTATGGAAATAATATCGTTGTAAATTGCAGTCATAAACAACTTGTAATATCAGCTTTTCATCAATGACGCCAAATGGTCGATTGAAAAGTAATACAAAGCATATCCTGTCATAATCTTCTCCGCTTCCTATGACGAGCACAAAAAAACCAGCAAATCAAGTCTAATCAAGTGCCTCTGATTAAATCAAATACCAACTGTCGTTTAGTGTTTTTGCGTCTTTTCGCATGAGGCTGTGTTGCTATTATACGTATGTTTATATATAGCTTATAGAACTTGATAAATTTTAATAGCTATGGCTGCCGAATAAAAAAGGTCGTATAGAATTATTATTACTGTTCCGATTAAAGAATGAGAGGGACAAACTTTTAAACAGGTTGAAGTAGCGCTGCAAGACAATTGCTGATCTTTTTCTTGCTTAATGAAAACAGCATAAAAGAAACGGCGGTAGCTACAGCAATATTTTCGCTTCGAGATTGTGATAAATACTGCAATGAAATGACTAGCTTTAGCTTATCTTCCGTTGTCGCATCTGTTCCGTTTTACCCTACTGATCGCTTGCTGCTTTTTTGTGGTATTTACCGTACAAGTTTTTATTCTTTAAACGTTACTTGGCTCATCAACTCATTTCAACACAGTAATTCATTGTTTTAATAATTTTAAGTTTATGTATAGAAATACATTTTCAATTTGTTTGCAACTTTTTATACAATAATAATCCGATTTATTTTTAATCAATATTCATATTAAAATCAGCTTTACAACGTTTGAAGGAATAACAATTTTACTGATATTTCATCAGTCGCATAGATGCTTGATAAAAATGTTAATATGTGATAACTTTTGACTAGTGAAAAACGGTATAAAAAATTGTTTAATCTAAACCATAAAAATAACGTTACTTAAAGCAGCATTCCATGTATTTACCGCCGGTAGCTCGTGTGAACATAAAAGAAAAAATAATTTTCGCTCGAAATAAGTGGGAATGGACAAACAGGAGAGTGCGGTGCTTATGGCACCGGCAGACAAAAATCACTCGAGAACAATTTAAGCTTTATGTAGTTCTTTTATACCATGCGAGCTCGCACTTGCACAGGTAGAAGGAAAATTAACAGCGGTATTTTCTCACTTGCGCATTTGCGTTCGTATGTATATGATATTGCAGAAGGCAACAAGGCGCAACAACGACTTGCCGCCGCGCAAGAAGCTTATGCTCACTCGACTACACTTTAATTTAGGTACTTATGTGCCGCTCTCTCTCTTTCTTTCCTTTGCTCAAGTGTAAGATGCTAATTGGTCAGAATACATGCAAATAGCCTCTTTTCGGCGCAATCCTTTGAAACAAAGAAAAACAACGGCATAACTCCATGGGGCCCTGTTCACCTTCAATCCATGATGCACGGTGCAAGCCTTCAAGCATTCTATTGTTTAACTGGGGGTTGTTGTTGAATACGTAAATAGAGCTTCGCCGTCAATAATAAAATTTCAAAAATAAAAACCCAGATACTGAGCATGATCTTTCAATTGGCTATTGAGCGTAACAATAGGGTGAGGGACCAAGCTGGCAACATTCATCATATTTCATCTCAATATTAAAGATTTCTCGGTCGGTAGGAAGCAAAATTACGTTTTTAAATGCTCTTCGCGGTGCCGTTATTATTGCAAGCGAGGCTAGCTCACGCGAAAAAGCTGAACAAACAGAAACATGCCAATAAGGCCAGTGGCTGTAGCCAAAAAAAGCGCCTACCTCTCTAAGTTCTAAGGTAGGTGTCAAAAAGCTCATAAATTCTCGGCAAACTTTTTCTCGACTCACAAAGAAGATGCGCGAGTTATCTCGCTGAAAAATGCTACGATGTATAGATTTTAACTGCAGCACCACCCGCAGCTCGCGCTAAATCTCTCGCTCCGTTTCTCCTCCTCGGCTAGTTTTGCGCCTGTGATCGTCTTTATTATTATTCGTGAGTACTGCAGCTACACATATCGATAACTAGTTCTACAATAATATTCGCATGATAATCATGGGAATCGTTTGCAAGGAGGCAATAGAAATAAGGAAGAAAAGCAACTGGCTTGCTATAGCCACGCGTATAACTCAAGGACAAAGAGCATCGAGCATCGAAGAGGATAAAGGAGGAAGAAATGCAGGAGCCGAACGATGCTACCTCTGCTGCTGTTGGAGCCGAGCTTGTACGAGTCCGTGAAAGAAAGAGAAAGAAAGAGAGAGAGAGAGAGAGAGAGAGAGAGAGAGAGAGAGAGAAAGAGAAAAGAAAGAGAGAGAATCCGATAGAGACCACCTACCGTCCTTCTTCTTTGAGTCGGACGACGTACAGGTTCGAATCGTCCTGTCTAACTAAGCTTTCCTTCACATGCTTGACCACTTGACTTCGATGCTGATGCTGTTGCCTCTACCGTACCCTACTACATCCGAGTAACCCCCTACCATCAATAATACTTATAATATCTAATTAATCATGGATTATCTAGATCTACCTGTGGTGGGTAACAGTTGCTACGATAAACCACATTGCCTGTAAAGCTCTGTGCTGTTGAAGCTTCTTCTTCAACTACTATTCCATACTAATGGTAGATAAGAATTGCTGAAAATATGCACACAGCTAAAGAAACGAAGCAACACTCTATTGCATGAATCGATAAGGCTCGATAAGGAAAATGCTTGGCGTGTTGCGCTTACACTTCTGCCGAGGTGTAAATGCATCAACGGGCAAGTGTTGAGATAATTGAAGGATTAGATAAATGATTTTTTTCTGGCCAAGTTGATTAGAAATTTAGATTTTTTAAGATTTTATAAGTTGAAAGAGTTTTCCACACTTTTTTCGTTTATTTTTTCCACTGTAATTTTTTCATTGCGAGTTCTTCTATCTCCTATAAAACAATACATTTATTTATACCGAATGCACTTGATACACGTAGCTGTGCTGATCACCCAAAAGAACTAACAATTAAAACTAATACCAAAGTAACGACTGCCGTGAGCTTGATATTATAAGCTCCCAAGAACAAGCTATAAATTGATAAGAGTCTAGTTTCTTTGAAATTTTCTCCCTTAACTTCTATTTGGTACCTATATACTCATACCAATGAGTAATCACCGACGGAACTCGCGATGTGTATACAACAGGTCAATCATAGAAAGATTGCGAAGCGCCGTTGCATTATATCTTGCCGTATTATTTGCGATTTTTGTCAGAAGCTACTCGACGAAGATTATCTGCTCGTTATATAGCTGCGCTTGACGATTTACCGTTGGTCAGCTTGAGAGGAGTTCATGGGAAGGTCGTTCGTAACAAGCTCTGCGCCCGCCAGTGCCTGTGCCTTTTTCGTTTTTCGTGAAAAATACGGCTCGTGTTTCCGTCCGACGGCGAGTACTTTATTTTGTACGACTCACGCTTAAAAAGTGACGACGATCGTCACGCCAGATTATAGGTAAAAGTTATAGTTGCGCAATCCCACCACGTCGTCGGTTGTCCTCTTTTTTTACCTCTTAAGTCGCTCGTTCTTTCGCATTTAACTATGTACCTACTTCTTCCACTTATTTTAAATCTCTTTTCCAGCAAAGCAATTAACTTAATCAAGTTCCCGTCCTTTCTCTTATCGTTCTGTCTTAATCAATACAAAGCTTGATTAAGGTGAGACATTCGCTTTGCACATAAGGATTGAGTCTTTTTTTTCATTTTTAATTAAGCTCAATAACATGATCGAAAAAAATTTAGTAAGGGCACATAAAATTTTAATACTCACAGAAGTGCGAATTGAAAATAGGCAACTTTGATAAGGTCGCTCTTTCTTTTCAACGAATTTTCTCACCTTGAATTTTCGAAATGGCTAACTAAACTTTTTTATTGCTTCATCCATTGATTATTGAATAGAGTACTGGTTTACAGAGTAATAGTTTATATAGGCAAAAAAAAAATAAGATTCAGTTTCTTTAACAAAAAAAGGTGAAATTTTTTTTTGGCGCTCTGCACCCGCGAATTGTTTCCGTGGAGTGAGAACAAACGCCTGAACATGAAATTTGAAGGTATGTATTTTTTTTTGGTCCCTTTTGGGTTTTAGATGCTGAAAATTCATGTTTTCACGTAAATACGGCTAATTACTCCATTTTTAAGTCCTTGAAAAAGTATCAAAACTCATCTAAAAAAAGTAACTAACTACTGTGTTCGATAGGAAATTCCCTTAGTTTCTGATGGTTTTATTAGATTTTTCAAAATACTCCATTTTCACCGAGAAGATCGCCATAAAACATTGAAAAAATTCAGTACGGAAAAAGTGATCTTTAAGGTTTTTATTTTTTATTTTTTCTTGTGAAAATTTTATTCTTCGGAAAATATAACATGGGAAACTAAGGAAATTTCCTATCGAACACAGTAGTTAGTTCCTTTTTTTAGATGAGTTTTGATACTTTTTCAGGGACTTAGAAATTGAGTAATTAGCTGCATTTACATGAAAACATAAACTTGAAGAACATAAAATTGGAAGATAGGTACTTTTTTGGTCTTTTTTGTGTTTTAGACGCCGAAAAGTCATGTTCACGCGTCTATTAACATCCATTGGACCCCTAGGAATAAGTTGTGGGGGTCTGGGCTCCTGGGCAAGCAAACAAAATTTCATCTTTTTTTTGTTAACGAAATTGCATTTTATTTTTAGATTTGCCCATATAGAGCAGTGACAAAATTCTCTGATGTTTTCAATTGGAAATTTTCACTCGAATGAATTTTTTTCGCTATTATAGGAATTCTCTTAGTGATTGAATCATGAAATTCATTGTGAAACAGCTCGGGGTTGTTAAACTTTTTTTTCAGAATGCGATTTACTCATCTTTAATGAGCTTGTAGATTTAGATTATATAGGACGATTAAATCAAACTTATAAGATCGTTCATGATGGCGATTGTTCCACTGCATTTTCGACGGTAGTTTTATTCAAGGGCCAAACGCTCATTTTTTGTGTTTACGCTACAGCGCCTTCCTAAATTATATCATCACAGCGCCACATTTTCATAAGTTTCAATCTTTTCCAAAAAAGTTCGTAATAAAATCTCAATTTGAACTCTAATAGTATCTCATAAGTCGTCATTTATACGTATAGGTCCGTAACGAGCATACCAGCATTGCACACCATTGGCCACACATATAAACACAGTACCGCTGCCGCGAGAAAATAGTGATTCTTTCAAAGTATTACGGTAGATAAAAAGGATTTCACGGTTTGTGCGGCAATCATCGTAGCCGCGGCAGCTGCTGTTAGTGTTATTGCGCGGCGGCATCATAGAAAAGAGACAAAGCACAGTTAGAAAAACGATACGGAACGCACACGACGTAGTTGTCAGTTGTCAACTCATAGCTCTTTTTTGCCTGCTATTTGTGCTGCTTTTATGTACACATTATGCAGTTTATACCCTTAGCTGAGTTCGCGACACAAAAATTATACAATGACCGAGCGTCGCGCAAAAGAACCATGAGCCTTTGCAATTGTCGATACGTATGTGCTGCGTGCACCACATGTATATGCGTGTGCCATGTGTCCTAATTAGGCACGCACTCAGTTAACGCGGACGTGCGCATGCGATGTCAAGGACGTCTGCACTGTAACTGCTTTATCAAGCCAGTGGTATTAACGACGCGCGAGCTTTATTTAGTAGACAAGAAAGACGAATAATGGTACTCGCGATGGAACGTAGGTCAACGCTACAGCAGTTAAAAACTGATAACTCCTGGCGAGCCGTAAATTTTCAAACCATTGTGACTTTAATGAATAGATATTCTAAAAGGTTTATTCCGATTTTAATCAGTTCTTTCAAAGTAGAATAAACATGCAAATTTTCATTGCCTTAATCCCATGACCCATGTAAAATGCAACCTATAGGAAATAAAAACCGCTGCCAAGTCATTGGCAAAGTGCTTCCTCCGTCTTTTTTTAACTGTACTGTTATAAATAATATATATACCTAAAACCTAATAATAATAAACCCAAAAATCAATACAATTCGACATGAAAAAATAATTATAATTTTAATTTTTTTCAATATTCAATTAATTTTAACTAATGTATATTCATAAGTAGAGCCCGGATTATATGCAAACGCAATATTTTGCATATGCAATTGCATATTTCGTTCGTTGCGCAAGAATTATGTTCCGCAAATTCATCATCAAGAAATTTTAGATCAAATAAAAAAAAAATTGGAAAATAAATTACTCTGGATATCTGCCGACGAAACCACTGACGCCAATGGTCGGTACATAGCAAATCTCGTCATTGGAAGTTTGGAAACAGAACCTTCACCTTCTTACTTGATAAGCTGCCGACAGCTTGAAAAAACGAATCATTCAACTGTAGCAAGATTTGTGAATGATTCATTGAACAGTTTATTTTTTCCGAACTCTCCGGATGAAAAAGTTTTAATTTTTCTGAGTGATGCTGCACCTTATATGCTAAAGGCTGTACGAGCTTTACAACCATTTTATCCCAATTTGATCCACGTTACATGCTTTGCTCATGCGCTTCATCGGTTGGCAGAACAAGTTCGCATTACGTTCTACAATGTGAATGAGTTAATTGCGACTACGAAAAAAGTTTTTCTGAAGGCGCCTGCTCGAACATGTAATATAAAGAAATGGCTCCAAATCTCCCTTTGCCTCCGCAACCAATTATTACTCGTTGGGGAACTTGGATAGAAGCGGCATTATTTTATCATCAAAATTTCGAAGTAGTCAAAGACATAGTTATGCAATTTCAAGATTCCGATGCACTCTCCATTCCAAGGTGTAAAGCGGCATTTCAAAACGTTACTATTCGTAAAGATTTGGCAATTATACACACTCATTTTTCGTACATACCGAGCACCATTACAAAATTGGAAACTCAAAATTTGTCTCTGCACGAAGCACTGTCAATTATGAAAGGAGCAATCGTCAAGACTTCTCAAATTCCAGATTATTTGGAAAAAATTAAGGAAAAATTGCCGAATGTTGTAAGTAATAATCCAGGATATCCCGCATTATGCCAAATAGATGTTTTACCAATACCGAGGATAACGTTGAATTGCCTAAAACTGTTTCGCCAAGTATCGTTCCACACTTCAAATTTTGCCCTGTTACTTCAACAGACGTTGAACGCTCTTTTTCATCATACAAACTTATTCTAAATGACCGAAGGCGTAGCTTGAAGATAGAGAATTTAGAACATTACATTGTAGTTAATATGTACTACAATGCGATTGAAAATTTCCCGGAATAAATAATTTTTGCATATTTCAATAGTTTTTTAGATTTTTTTTTGCATATTTTCAAGATTTTTTGTGCATATTTACGTGCATATTTTGAAGATTTTCTGTGCATATTTGCATGCATATTTTGGCTTTTTTTTTGCATATAATCCGGGCTCTATTCATAAGTAACAAGAAAATCATTCTAAAAATTATAAAATTCATAAAAAAATTTAAAAAAATCGAAAAAAAGATTTTTTTCCCGTGTATTGCCAAAAAACTTTTTTGGCCTTATTAATACTACAAACGACAATGAATGCAATTGAAATTTATACAACCCAACGTAACATTTTCAAGATTTTGCTTCGTACATACGCACATACATCCATACGGACATTTGTTGAGAATTCAATGTAGTTTACAAATATGTAAACCAAATTGTCCTACGAGGTCTGGTTCAAAATCTTGTTTTCGAGCCTATCACAGAGCTTCCTCAGTCGGAAGCAATTGAAGATTTTCATTTTTTTAATGTACTCTAAAAAGGTGCGCACTTAATTTCAATTTCAATCTTCGGTATGACGCGCTTATTGCGATTTAGTCAATTTTTATTCAGCTTATACTTTTGTCGCGGTATGAGTAATGAGAACTTACAGGTCATATGGTATACGCGGTCAACCGCAGCTTAATTGCTCTTTACGAGAACCGAACACCGAAGCATAAAGAATGAAAGAAAAATAAAAGCGGGCGGGTAAGTCAGAAAGAGACTGAGAGAAGCCGGAGAAGGAGAAATGGTTATAAGAAGAGCGTTTGCTAATTTAACGACTTTTGAATGTCAATACTGATTAAAATCTCTACACCGAGTGTGTACGACTAGCATCACTATCGATATGTTTCTTTTGTGAAATATACGAATGTTTGTCTCTTTCCCTTCTTTCTTTGAACTGATTATTTCGCTACTACGCGTTTGGTCTTTTACGTCTTCCCTATTTCTTGGACATGCTCTTGTGACGTGATTTAGAGATCAGTCGACAAGTGTACTAGCAGCAGGAAGTTTCCTTGTTTATATTCTCATATGTGAAAAAATAAACATCAACGTTAAAAAAATATATCACAATAAAATTAAGGGGTCCATGTTAAATTTGCATAGACGAATGGTAATTCAAACATATTCAGATAATCAAAGTTATAATTATTATACTTATTGGAATATTTGGTTTTTCTCAATTGCCAGTAAGTTATCTGTTATCAAATTTGTTTGCTTGTCTTAACATTCAAATTAAACCATTTTAGTCTTACCTGAAAATTTCACAGATTGTTATCAATAATAATAGCTATTTGCGGGTGCAAACACTTATAAAAGAATTGGACCAAGTTTTCACTTTTCCCAAGCTAAATTCTAATATTAGTTGCATTTAATCATATGAAATTAATAAGAAAACCATTTTTCTTCATCCCATGCTCGAAAGTACGTACTTTCATCTTCAAATTCGGGGACGAAAGTAAAACTTTTGCTCCCTGTCAATATCGCGCGAAAGTTATTATCTCCATGACTACGGCAACCTAAATTTTAATTATCGTTTGGTTTCGACTATGCAATAGATGAATTGTATTGATTTATTTTATGACGTGCATATGCCAGATTGAATAACTATTGAAATACCAACAATTCTATGAAGTATCCGAACTTTAAATAGTTAAAGATGGTAGTTGTAATAAAAAATGAGATGAAAGAGAACAAAGACAGTCAAAATATGTTAATTTTTATAATATATTTTAATAAATTCTTTCAATTTTAAACGTTATTCTTGGTCACTCAAGTTTCTACTCGTCTATTCAGATTGAGTAAATTACTTAATTCAAATTTTCAAAATTTTACAAAATGAATGTTTAATTGAATACAACTTTAAATCGAGTAATACTCTCAATTTAATTGAAAAAATATGTTGGTGGGACACAAGAAGAAAACATATGGAACTAATACTTTCATGCTTATACTTTACGGGATCGTTTGTACTTTATTAACGCCATAGTTATCTATCATTTACAATTATTTATTAATAATATTAGTTATGTACTAATAAACATTATCATTGATATTTGTTGCAAAGCCCGCCGTCGACCAGCAGCCCTCGCTGCGCTCGGGCCACAAATGTCGGTGGGCTTTGCCATGTAAGCGTAAATTCATGGATACAATTTTTTTTAATAAAATATTCCTTAACTATGTTAAGTAAACGTACTTTCGAGCGGGGATAAAGAAAAATCGTATACGCGACTCAGGACAAAAGTCAAACGTCCGTCTCTGCGAGCTTGCCCCCTCGGCTTCGCCTCGGGTGCATAACCTCGCAGGGACGGAAGTTCGACTTTCGTCCCTTGTCACGTAATATACTATTGTGATTCTTCTTTTACTCTTACAATTGATCATTTTCGCCTTTTCATGCTCTGTCGCAGTATTTTTTATGTACGCCAAAGCTCTATCAGTTGCATCTTCTGTTCACAAAATATTGTATCGTGCAACTTAGAATCACTTTTGATAATTTTTACGGGCTACTATTGTACGCTACCTGTACTGCACTATTTGTACACGTTGTTACTAACCGCTCTTGCGCTCTGACGCATATCTACTTAAGATACTGAGAACCACATAGTGTAAGCATTAACTTAAAATATATTTTAATAAATCCAAGTGCGTGGATATTAATTTAAGTAGCCACTAAAACAGTGCACTCCGTGCGCTCTAAACTCATCTTTGTTTTCATAACTCGCTCATGCCTCCTATGAGGAATTAATCAAAACACTCAAGTTGCAGTCAATACTCAATAGACAACAAACTGATACATTTCACAGCGGCACTTTCTCAACCAATCAGAATGCTTATAAACTGTTGACACTTTTGGCTGATGCTTTTTTGCTTCCTCATAGAGGAAGCTCTGTGATAGGCTCGAAAACGAGATTTTGAACCAGCCCTCGTAGGACAATTTGGTTTACATATTTGTAAACTAGATTGAATTCTCAACAAATGTCCGTATGTATGTATGTGTGTGTGTGTGTGTGTGTGTGTGTGTTTATTTTTTTTTTGTGGACGTGGGCAGAGTGAACTCTGCAGCCAGTGGCCCTTCGAAACGAGTACCCCACCGGGAACCGTCGTTAAACATTACTTCGGTGGGGACTCTATAGAGCTTCTCTGCTACATCTGTGTCTTTTCCGTACATCCCCCGTCCACCTTACGGTGATTAGGGGTTCGGGAACCAGAAGCGTCGTCTTTTTCTTGCAGCATCGTCCGGATCATTATTTTTACTCCTCTTGCGTCTCTTGCCTCAGCCTAGTGACGACTGATTGCGCGAAAGACGCTACCGCCATCCAATTTCCTGCGGTTTCGAGCATGAGCCTGACGATGTTTTCAGGCTCGATTTCTTCTTGGAGGACTTGTTGGAGTCTCTCCCTCTCTTTGTAGAATCGCGGGCAGCGAAAGAACACATGCTCCGCGTCTTCTACTGTGATTGGGCAGGCCGGGCAGAGTGCGCTAAGGGTGTTATCATAGCGCTGGCTATGGCTTCTGAAGTAGCCATGCCCGGACAGGAGTTGTGTGAGATGGTAGTCCACTTCTCCATGTCCCCTCTCGACCCATTCCGTGATGTTCGGGATTAGCCGGTGTGTCCATCGGCCCTTTGAGGCCCGGTCCCACCGGTCCTGCCACCTATTCAGCGTCTCTCTTCTTTCTTCCTCCTTTGAAATCCTCGGGGCGGCGCTGGTATATGCGCGCTCGCTCATCCGCTAGTAGCGCCAGCGGTGGTACGCCGGATATCACGTACGTCGCGTCGTAGGAGACGTGTGGTCGCCCGCTGATAACGCGCAGGCAGGCTCGTCGATGTACCGACTCTGCCTGGCGTATGTAGGCCTGCGTCTCCGTCGCGCATCTCCAGATGGGCGCTCCATACAGGAGAATCGAGTCGACGACGTGGGCATAGAGCACGCGTCGGCTACTTCTGGGCCCACCGATGTTGGGCATGATCTTCGCGAGGGCTCCAGCCACTCTTGCTGCCTTTTCGCTGACGATTCGGAGATGTTGGTCGAACCTTAGCCTGGAGTCGATGTGTAGGCCCAGGTAGCGGATGCAGGGGGACGACATTATGCTGCAGTCGCCCACTGTGATGGTGATGGTCTCCATTTTCTTCCTGCTACTGATGAGAAGGGCCTCGGTCTTGTGGTCGGCCGTTTCTAGGCTGAGATCTTGAAGCGCGCCACGCACCTGCGCGATGGCAGAGTTCAGATCGTGTTCGATCTGCCACAAGTGCTTGGCTACGGCCACCAAGGCGATGTCGTCCGCGAGTGTGTGTGGGTGTGTGTGTGTGTGTGTTTTTTTTTTTTTTTTTTTTTTTTCCTACTCCACCCCATTCGGACATTCACTGGTAACCGCCGTTAGGCATTGCTTCGGTGAGGCCGGGGTTAATTGAGCATTTCTGCTACTTCTGTGTTAGTCGTTGTTTTTCCATACATCCCCCATCCATCGCATAGTGACATGCGACGATTAGGGGTTCAGGGACTCATCTTTTTTTGTACTTGGTGAACCTCCGATCCTGCGCGAAGCCATCTCTCGATTGTCGTATCCCCTTTTTCAGAGCCGTCTACTGCGTGATCACACATTGCTGGCGTCTCCTCCTGAGTTGAGTATTAGAACTCGCTGTCTAGTGCCCTCTTGTGAGTGTGAGTCTCGCTTCCGGCGCTACCCTTTGAGTCTCCGTGAGTTTTTTTTTTTTGATACTCCTTTTTCTGTTGTCGTCTTGTGAGTGTGGTTCTCGCTTCAGGCGCCATCATGCGCGCCAGCGGAGCCTTGGCTCCCGCATCCGGCGCCCTCTTGTGAGTGTGGTTCTCGCTTCTGACTTCAGACTTCATCAAGGGAGCGTTGTGCTCCATCTATTGCCAGCCTTGTGTGTCCTCGCCTCGGGCTCCTACTTATGGTTATCCTATTCGCTTCCAGCTCGCACAGTGATCGGGGTTTTTTACCGCTTCGGAGGCTGATGACGTAGCCCGGGTCTTCTTTTTGAGTGGTACCCGCTCCACCTCGGGCACGGGCTCGACCACACCGGGGGAAAAATCACGAATGAAATTTCCCCCAGTGGGGATCGAACCCACGCCCTAGACGACACTCTCAGATTCAGCAAGCAAAAGGCCTGAGCCCTTTACCAACTGAGCCATCGAGGCGTCACAGTGTGTGTGTGTGTGTGTGTGTGTGTGTGTGTGTGTGTGTGTGTGTGTGTGTGTGTGTGTGTGTGTGTATGTGCGTATGTCCGAGGCAAAATCTTGAAAATGTTACGGTGGATTGTATAAATTTCAATGGCATTCATTGTCGTTTGTAGTATTAATGAGGCCAGAAAAAGTTTGTTGGCAATACACGAAAAAAAATTTTTTTTTTCGATTTTTTTCGTAAATTTGAAAAAAAAAAATTGTTCTTTTTTTTTCACGTACAAATGCCGGAATTTTCAAAATTTTTTTGTTGTCCCCATGAAAACACAGCAGCCAAGCTTTAATTTAAGACCAAAAAGATAGGCATTCACCGAATATTATGAAAATTAACGACTTGAATTGAATTTTTTTTTTTGTAAATTTTTTTATTTCACGGATAAATGCCGAAATTTTCACTATTTTTTGTTATCTTCATAAAAGTTACAATCATTTTATAATTTTAAAATACTTTCCTTGTTCCTTATAAATGTGCATAAGTTAAAATTTAATTAAAGATTTAAAAAACAAAAAATTTTTTCTTTTAAAAGTTTTGTATAGATTTTTAAATTCATTAGTATTAAGTTTTAGGTCAATATTTATTATAATACAATTAAAAAAAAGAATGAGGAAGCACTTTGCCAATGACTTGGCAGCGGTTTTTAAAGATGATAATACCTGACGTAACACTTTGGTTATTATAAAATAATTTTAATAATTGTTAAAATAACCAATCGTACATCTACTGAAAGCCCATCTTTCCGTTGGGACGGTTACCGTAGAAACAATAAGCAGAAAATTGAAATCTGATATAACACTAGTACGTGTGAATGTGCATTTTTATCGGATGGTCCATTATCGATCTATATCTACCCCTTGCGCGAACGATGATACTTTGGCATCATCATGAAGGAGTATCCGAGCTTTACAACAACAAAAAAGTATCTGCGTGACATGCGAAAGGTATACTACAACCAGACGAGTGTACTTACGTATATCGATGCACTTTTGTAGACTGCAGTACTGAAATAGTGTTTTCAAGTATGTAAGTCTTTCGTAAAACAGTGTATTTGTTCCATCCGTGACGAAAGTTCCGAAAGCCATCGCAACGTGTAAGATAGAAAGATTGTATATCTTTGTAGTAATATCATCGATTTAGTGATATAAAAGCTGGTCTTTTGGCTTTCATGTCTGATTAATTAAACTGTTTGTTTTTAGTGGTGAAAAAGCAAAAATGCAGTAGCTACTTTAAATATTTTAGAGAAAACTGACTAATTTTTATCATCCAACCAAAAATTTTTATTAATATATAAGGTCATTTAGTTACAAAAAATTAATTGATAATCCAGTTGCGATATTATGATAAACAGATAAAAGCATAAATATCAAAATGTAATCAAGTTTGATCCGGACCTTTGATGTTCCTTAGAATTTGTCAGTCACAAAAAATCGGATAATGTTCTAAAACGTACAGTCAAAAGATGACCATTTTGTCTATTTTTCGCTTTTTTGGCCCTTGAATTACAAAAAAAATCACTGCCAATTTATTGGCAAAGAGCTTCCTGATAGAAAAATGATATTTTTATACATGATATAAACTAATTAAACCTTTATTATTGATAAATTAATTATAAATCTTCATAATACTATCTTAGCAAAAAGTTCGAGTAGGCCAACATACATACAGATCGTAGTTAGTAGTTCAATGTAGTTTCCAAATATGTAAACCAAATTTTCTTACGTCTGGTCTCATTTCTCAAAATAAATTTATGCTCAGAAAAAGGACTTTGATTGCTGAATTGCAAGATTGAAACTTCACATGTTTTTATGTTGCTATATTGAAATGACCAAGGTTGACCATAAAATTGATAGATAAGTAAATATTTGTATAAAGACTTTTAAGTGAAGTATTAATTCGTGGTTGAATGTGCTTCTTTATTTGAAATATTGATTTAGGAATTTTAAATATGAAGCATTCATGATTGTTTTAAATTTTTTTTATTGTCATTAATTAAGGTGATGCCGAAGCCCCGATTTTGACCGACCGAGCATTACCTTAAGCAACAAATGCGGTAGCGGTGGAGCTCGCGTACTTCCAGTTTGGAGGAAGAGATCTTTTTGTCTTATAATAACGAGTCAATCGATGAATTCTAGATTTATCCAAAATTAATCTGAACTTCGAATACTTATCCTTGCGGTTTCTTTCCAAATGCTTGCGGATGACAGCAGCTTTTTTACATTTACTCGCACTTGTTACATGCGTAATCTTTACGACTTTCGTGAACTGTCTTTAGGTGGAAGAGCAAATTCCCTTTTTGTGAAAATTTCTTCTCGCACTCGTCACATGCGTAATCCTTGCGATCTTCGTGTACAGTTTTTTATGTAAAAATAAACATGCTTTTTGTCAAAATAGCTTCTCCCACTCAACACATACATAATCTTTCTGACCTTTGTGAAATGTCTTTCGGTGTCTGGTCAAATAACATTGTTATTCAAATTTCTTCTCACACTGGTTGCATGCAATATCTTTGTGGACCAATTTTTGGTGTCTATCCAACTGGCCTATGTTTACAAATTTCTTTTCGCACTTATCGCATACATAATCTTTGTGACTTTAATGGATTTTCGTGATTTGTAAAAGCAAACTCTGTTTATTTCCAAATCTTTTGGGGCATTTTTCCCATGAGTAATCTTTGAAAACTTCGTGGAATATTTTTTGTGCTTGAGTAAAGTTGATTTATTGATTGATGACCAATGATTTTGATTGATCGGTTCCATCATTTCCTCACAAAATTCTAGATGGCGGTCAGGGTCATCATCAGACAGTTCTTGCACTAAGTGCACTTTAAAGGGATGAAACTTAATATTTTTTAAATATTACGAACACTTTTATTATCCATTTTGATATACGCAAGTCGCGTATTAGATCACGCCGAGCTTTGCGGATCGGCGCCGGCTCTCAGCCTCGCTGTGATCGCGCCACTTCTCAGCCGCGACGCAGCGGCGGCCCCCACCACCGCCGCCGCGTGCCGTCCGCGCCGCGCTATAAGCCAGGTGCATGACATGACGCGCCCCCTGGCGGATGAGCTTATCGTTCTCCACCCCATAACATTCGATTTTAACCAGAGAATGCATAGGAAATGTCCAATTTGTTGCTATTTTTATAATCAACGTTTGTTTTGACAATTTTAAAATGGATATAATAATTGAAACAGGATTCGAGAAAATCACCCATGATATTTGTTTCAAACCATCAACCCCTAATAAGGCGAAACTTCTCGTTGAAAGTGGGCACGTTAAAATTGTTAGAAAGTATAGAAGCGGTGGCGTAAGCTTCAAGATTGAATCGCAAGTTGTACGTCAAACTTCACCAAAAAAGATTCCGTACAAAGTAAAATTGACAGTAAGTATTGATATTTTTAACTAAAACTAATATTTAGTATGACAACTAATAAATATTTAACCAACAAATTTTTCTCAGATAAACAGTACGCGTAAAGTCATCAAAGCATCTTGTGAATGCGCTGCAAAGAAAACCGTAGGTGCAAACACATAGGAGCCACAATATTTTTCATCAATAATTGCGAGAGTTTTACAAAGAGTAGCTATGAACAGGCATGGGGAAAACCGTCTGCTCGTCAACTAGGATCTGTCATGTATGCCAAGTCGATGAATTTTAGTGAAATGTACCCACCCAAGAAAAGCATCGAGGAAAAGTCTGCTGTCACCATAGCTGCAGAAGATTTACAAGGTTCCAACAGTATTTGGAAAGTCGTTTTAGATTTTCAAAGGGTAGACGAGTCTAAATTTTTTATCAAGTCATTAGTTAATGAAATTGTTGAGAAAAGCATCACAGTGGGGATCGAACCCACGCCCTACGGCACACCTTGTAAGAGCAGGCAAGAACTATACCCACTGAGCCAAGGAGCCCGATCGCGCGCGCGCGCGCGCGCGCGTGTGTGTGTGTGTGTGTGTGTGGTGTGTGTGTGTGTGTGTGTGTGTGTGTGTGTGTGTGTGTGTGTGTGTGTGTGTGTGTGTGTGTGTGTGTGTGTGTGTGTGTGTGTTAAGGCTTTTTCCGTCTGGTTTTTTTAATGAAAAGCACGAAGACTTCTTTCCATGATTTCAGAAATAAGCCGTTATCGTACATCTCGTTGAATATATCCAGTAATATAAGTTTGAAGTTCAGCGGTAGGTTTACTATCGAACCAAAGCCTATGCCGTCTTCACCTGGCGAGGAGTTGGAATTTTTACTTTCCAAGGCGACGTTGAGCTCCAAGAGAGTAAATTTTGCATCCAGGAATTCTGTCTAATGTCTGGGTTTTTGTTCACGCAAGGGGGACATAATTTATTAACAGCTATTTCCTGCAGGTTATTGGGTTGTAAGTTATGCGAAGTATTGGGTAAAGATACGTTAGTCCATTTATTTTTTAGGATTCTGCACATGTTCCATACGTAGGTTGGGTTGCTATTGGGGTTTAGACTTTCGGCAAAATCTCGAAAGCTCTGAATTTTTTTAGTTTTGAGTAATCTCTTGAACTCAGCGCATCTTTTATTGTGGGTTATAAGGTCTTGTAGTTCCAGTGTGGCTTTGTATTTTTTGCAGGAAGCAGTCTTTTGGCGCGATCACATTCGTTATCCCACCACGGAGCCGGATTTGATCGATAATGTATCGGTAGAGCTTTTTTTACAGGTGTGGCTTTTATAATCGGCATCGGAAAAAATTTCGACCTCTGATCGGACACATCAACCAGTGTTCGTGACATCGGCGACCTGTGGCACCGCATCATTTGGAATTTGGCATCTTCCATCGTTGATGATCGGCAGCTAACCGAGCATCGTAGTATGGCAGATCGACAAAAGTAATCGACGGTTATCGCGGCAATGCAAGGAAAATAAAGCTAAGTATTTCACTCGGAAATCAAAAAAAATTAGCGCGTTGATCAATGATTTTCGGTAAATGTAACATCGGATTGCCCACTTAGTTCCCCAGGCAAAACGTTTTTTAAACGTTCCTCCACGTTGTACACATTCAGAAACGAAATTCAGAGACGGACATTTAAACGTTTCTGGAAGGTTTTACAAACGTTTTTCAGACTTTTTTCTGTAACGTTCTAAGGTTTCCAATTGAACGTTTCAGTAACGTTATAAAAACGTATCGTGCTATTAGGGTAGTATCAAGGCATCTCATATAACGTGTTATTCTGTTCTTCAAATTACGTTGCGTGACATGAGGCGCGATTAAATAAAGCGCGGAGCTGAGTTTACTTAGATCGTCGGTATACTTGCTTGCTATGTTTACCACGTTGGACCTTGGTTGAGAGTACAGCTGTTGTAGTAGTTTCAGGAGTGTATCGTATGACATTCCAGTTGTGTTTACGTTTTCGTCGATGAATTCCTTGGCAGATGAAAGTTCGGCGCTGATTTCCTCGATGGCTTTAGAATGTGATGTTGATTCTGACGTAGATTACACTGCACTGTTTGCGCTTTTTGCGTGAACTTTTTTTTTCAGTGGAGGTGTAACTTTTCCAGCCTCCGAGCTTGTTACTGATGGCGGAGGTCTCTTGTTAGATCTCGAGGTTTGGCTGCTGGGGACTTGTGATGTGCTTTAAATTACGTTTTGATTTGAAGAAATATTTTGGATTGTTTGCTGTGTATTGTCAGGCATGTTCTCAAGGCTCGATGTCTCCTCCTCTTCTTCCTCGGTAGATTGCGAGTTTGAGTTGTTTGGATTTTGAGTTTCAGATATAAATTGAGTGTTTGAAGATTCTTTGCAGAACTTTGCTGAGTGACCTTCTTGAGAGCATATCACGCAAGTCATCTTCGCAGACCATAAGTAGACGTGATATAAGATGCCATCATACTGCATTTGCATGCTCTCCGGCAGAGAGGCTTTGGAATCCGAGTGTATGAATACCTCCCGCCTGAAGCTCAACCAGTGAGTGAAGCCTGGCAGATTGATACCTGATTTTACGTATTGTAAACTTGAAGTGATTTTAACTCCGCATTTTCTTTATTCATCTTCGATGACGTGATTCGGTATGCACAGTTGAACATTGGAAATTATAATTCTGATTGAGCGGGAGTTCAGAGGTCTCAGAGGAAGAATTGTGTTGCCGACGGTGATTTTGGCTTGTTTTTCTATCAATTCACTCACTAGTTTTCTATTATTTAGGTAAAAGTAGATTCTTCTCTGCGCAATGCGCGAGAATCCGATTACATTTAATAGATCGATTATTTTCGAAATAGCAATTGCGTAGTCCCGGATGGGAAAACCACTTACAGCGTCGACGATGATAGCTTGATCACGAGTAGTTACCTGGTTTTGTTTGAGTACTGAACTGAACGTTTGATTGTTATCACTGTTAGTATTCATTATGATTTGGATTTTTTTACCCCTGTAGTAAGAGGCAGATTGTTGTTAAGGAATATTAACCATTTCTAATATAATTAGCACTGGATTTGAAAATAGCGCACTGTGATGTTATTTAGATGTAGGCTGCTATTATCGCGATTTGTACTTAATTCGAGTAAACAGAGAGGTTAAACTCGTGAAACTTTCGCTTCTGCGACCGTTATCGGACGAGCGCTCAATCAAGACTCCATGTTGTAAAGTTAAGTCGAGTAGTGTGTTATTCGTCATCGCGCAGTCAGGTATTTGTCCAAGGCGAGCAAGCCGCTATTACATCACGCGCGTTTAGGTGTCGAAGGGCGGCCATATTTGTGTTTCGCCGTATCCGCTAGCACGAACGCCGCGAAGCCGTCGTCACTTCCGCGTAATAGTTAAGCGGAAAAAAGTTAGTAGAAATGGGGATTCGAACAAAACACGTGTTATGACTCTGTGATTCCGCTTGGACTTTTGCGAGCGAACTCACATGGTATTAGGCTTCGCGTGCAGTGACACGGACACGTGCGAGTGTAAGTGCGCGGCACGATATCGGGATTCGAGCCGAGCGCGTGTTGTGACTCGACAGTTTCCCCTTGGACTTGACTGCGCTAGTACTCTTACGGTAATTTTACGTCACACCGAAGCATTTGTTGATACTTTCTTGTAAATGAAATACGATTGAGTAGTAATTTAATAATCTTTAAAAATTAATAGAATAATCTTTAACTTTGACTTGCATTGAATAAAATAAGTGACTTTTGATTTAACGTAACTCCCTCTTGTGGTTATTTCGCGAACCTTTTCCACACTTTTCAGCACGGAATCGCCGACGCTCGAGGCACACTTGGTTGAAAGGCTCGACCCCCTTTTGAGGTAAGACGACCATATAGGCTAACCGGAGCCTCATTGATAAATAATAGGACTGCAGGGCGAGCACAGGCTACAGCCCAGACCCTAGCACGTCTCGATATTATAAATTAGAAGAATATTATATTAATTAATAAATATACAGTCATTAAAGCATTCAATCATACGTCATAATTTACAATGACTCAAATAAAATGTAATGCTATAGACATAACCTTCGATGCAAAGTATCTGATTAGGTAATTGTACAAAATTGCCCTTTCTGGCATATGCAATAAGCCAGATCAAGAGGCAACCAACAGAACCATTTAAATCTTACCCTTTCTGTCAACAACGATTTTATTAATATAATGCGTGAGTCATGGGTTATAGTTCACAAACTTACAAGGCGGAAGTGTTTCAGTTTTGAAAAAGATTCGCTGACGTGACAGATGCAATGGTAAA
This sequence comes from Trichogramma dendrolimi, assembly GCA_034770305.1. Lineage (NCBI taxonomy): Eukaryota > Metazoa > Arthropoda > Insecta > Hymenoptera > Trichogrammatidae > Trichogramma > Trichogramma dendrolimi. The sequence goes on along the minus strand of JAPMIB010000037.1, from coordinate 1,482,367 downwards.
GCCTTTAAAAGCTTTAAGCACTCGCAACCCCCGCAGCGATCACACCCTCGCCCACTACGGATAATAGTAGTATAATACGAGTTATATACTGCGTACCAGACACAGGTGTGCTCAGTACGCGCTCCCCCTTACCAATACCCATCTATTCATTCGATGCATCTGTGGCAGTATGAATGTAAGTAAACTCGTGACAATAATGTAATATGTGTAATTTATTCAGCAAACAGAACTGACGAGACAGATACTTTGGCTTGTACACTAATATAATGAACTTCTGTTAATTCAGAGATTAAAAAAAAGTAATTCAATAATTTCACAATTATCATTTTTCTGTACGAGTTTCAGAGTAATTTGAACATGGTTGAATATCAATGAACCAAACTACGTACTTTATCCTGAAAAATCTATGCAATTGAACTATTTATATATAGTCGCAGATATTCAACAATGTTTCAAATACAGGAAGCAATATAGTACGACTATGGGCATAGGAGGAGAGAGTTTCCAATTCGATAGGCTATTCATTCGCAAACAATCTGAGTGCAAGACTCTTTTTCTATCTTTCTCTCTTTCTAGCTTTTTCTATACTCGTGGTCGACCGATACAGCATCTTCTCCACAGATCATGCATGTAATGCACCTCTTAACGCGCCTGTATATGAGCTTTATGTTTTATAAACAGCTTTTACTCTTTTTCTCTTTCTCTTCTCTCTTTCTCTCTTTAGTTGCAGTGCATAATTTTATCGCTATGATCTTTCCCGCTATCTCGCTGTATGTGTCTACGTATGTGCATGTAGTAAGTACACTGTTGCTGTTGCGTACGTGCGTGTTTGTCTTGCGAGTCGCGTGTGCGCGCGTGTTTTAAAAGTACTCGAACACTCGAGCATAAAGGTCCTTTCCTCTGGAGTCGCGCGTTCTCTATTATCGGATGCTAAGGATCTCTCTCCTCTCTTGCTTGCTGCTGCTGAAAAGCTGTGTACGTCTGCCTGCAAGTCTAATTTTAATGCGCCCTTTAAAGCCTTGCTAGCTCTGTTTTATATGAATTCAATGGTACGTTCTTCAAGCTATTGTAAGACTCGACGTGTACGAATGTGTACAAGGTGTTGGTTGTAGCGTTTACGAGAGACGCTCGAAAGACACGGTGACTATCCTAGAAATATGATCAACCCTCGCTAGCCTCGTCGTATGCACTAATTTATGTAAGTTTTGTTCGGTTATGCTCTTCCTACTACACTTTCATTGTAATTTCAATGGCCAGGATTTTGTTTTTTTTTGTAAGGTCTTCTAGCTTGGAGAATCTTCTGAACATGCTTGAAAATTGTAGCGCTGTGTACCATCATTTGGTTGTTTCAGGAAAAAAAAAATCATAAACCACATTATGCGATGCTATATTTAGAGTCTCGTACACTTAATTCGTAATAGCTCGTGTATAATCAAGCCACGTTACGAGTAGAGTCGAGTGCACAAACGCGCTTACAAAGAGTCAGATTTACAAAATACGAGGAAAGCCCTATCGTTGGCCTCAGAGACTTTTCTCATGACATAGGCAAATTAGTCTCGTTTTAGCGAGCATTAATTTACTTCGCAATACATAAACTCGACTTAGTTAAAGCAGCTGCACATGTGAGTGACGCCAGTAATGCACAGATAAATATGCATAATACATTTGAAACGTGCAGGAGTTAAGCAGCGATGACGGTCGCACTGCATTTCCGTCTTTCAGCGGGACTATGCGGTGAACAACCGAAGCAAAGCTGGACGGATCTGACGTCATTGAAACCCAAGTGCGACCGCACATCATTCTACCCCTGCAGCTCCTTATTGACACGAGGTAATTTTACAAAATTAAGATGCTTGAGGTTTTCTATAAAGAAAACTTTAACGAGCTTAGTAATATAGCTGTTTTGTTAATTCAATACAAGTACTATATTGTGATACCTTTACGACATATCAAGATCTTAAACGCTAATTGAATCTAGCTTCAAAATATTAGGTCAGTTTTTTAAATATTATTGAAGATTTTCAATATCAGTTGTCGTGTCGATCATAATAAGCTGCTGTTTGGATAAAATTACTCATTCTCCTGTAAATTTTCATTTAGAGAATACATACTTTATTCAGCGCATACATTTTCTTTTGCCTGATGCACTCTACAACCAGAACCAAATGACAATGAATCCCCTTGGCATTTTGACATTTTTTTGTGAAAAAGTCAGCCAATTTTTCCAAAAACCGCTTGGGGTTATATCAGGAATCATCCTTTTCCAGCATTTATAAGCTAATTGCTTGCTCCAATATATTGAGTTGTTACATCAGCAAAAGGACGCATCATAGGGCTATTCAACTCCAATTAGTTTTTTATTTGACAAGTAATATACAGCACTATCCCTCATATATACGCAACAATTACAGATATTTTGCACTATTTTGTATATATATATATTAGCAAGTAATATGGGTAAAATCTAAACTAAATTTTGTTTTCCATGCAACACAGACGTAATAATCACACACGAAAAAATATTGTTCGGATGGCGGCTCGAGCATATGAAGAGAGATTAACGCTCAGAGCGCCAATGTAAGCCGATAATGGCCCGTGCATTGCACGCATAGGTTAGCAGACAAAAATACTGCAATAAGTACTAAGAGATAAAGGGAGAGGGGTGTTGAAAGAAGGAGTCCCAGGTATTAAGACCCAATAACTACTTGTAATAGACTCTAAAAGGTGCGAGAAAGAAAAAAGAGCAAAAGGTATCGTTGTTCACTACCACCGCTGCTGCATACGTATTATGCTCAGCGCGTGTGTACGGCGGCTATCGCAATGACGACAAAGAAGGAACACATCTCCACAAAGGCGGCCGTGCTGCTCATTGTGAAACGTGACTAAGCTACGATGACTATAAGGATCAAACTTGAAATTCCACATTGAGATTCACAAGAGAGAAAAAAACAAGAAATGCAACTTAGCAGTAGTCGCATTGAAACCTAAAAAAAGATGCTAGATTTCGGTTTCTTACAAGGCGATAGCATCATATTATGAAGTATATCATCTGAATGTTAGGTAAATGAATGGTTGATTATTGAAAACCCAAGGATCCTTTTTTAATGAGATGTTGGCAGAATTTGGAACAAAGTTTAGCTCCTATGAGTGATTATGTGAGCTGAGTCATTTTTAAAATTTCGTACACCAATTTCACTCTACTATAATACTTATATCGATCTTTTTTGTTTGCACTTTATTTTCATTGATCAACTTCACTTTTTAATTTTTTACCAAGATTTTTGATGTGAAACATCTTTAGCGACGTTTGGTACTTTCCTTATATTTTGTTACTGTGATGATAATTTTTAATAATCGAGAAATTTTAATATTTCTTTTACTTGGAGAATGAAAAACTGTACTAGGATATACTTAATCTGCACCCTTGATCGCACAGCACCGGTCAAAAAGAAAATCTCTGCTGCTGGGTCCCAAAAAGCTTCCCTCGTGTAATTACTAGACACGAGCGCCCATTACACATTGCGCACATTGTCTGGGAAAAATTACGAACAGTTGCCATTCGGCACGAAAAGGTCCTCGACTCGTCGAAATAATCACTACTAAGCGCTCGCGCGCGCTCAGCAATTAGGAAGCGTGACTAGCTCACTCGTTCTCGCGTGAAGTGCTACTTCCACGTATCCACCCCCCTCGAATGTTATACGTATCTCGAAAGCTCTTATTGGTACTGCTGCGATCTCGTCTTCAGATGTGAGCATACATACGTGTATACGTTGCTACACAGTACATCCATCTCTTGACTTTACCACGCTTTTGCGATGTTTTTTCTCGGCTATTTTTACCCTCAAGAATCACGATTACTGCTGCGCGGAAAATCCGCTTGGTGCCAATCCAAATCAGAGGTTTATTTGTACGGACTTATGGATGAACAGGTGTCAGGAAAGTTAACCGTTCAGCACATTGCTGAATCTTCGCTTGTTTAGCTATTAATTTGATTCTTAAATTCACAAGCTTATTTAGAAATTTCTTTTACTTTTTTCACTTATATTGTTTTAATAATATAATAAAAATTTGTCGAAAGAAAATTAAGTAGGCGAAAAGTTGTTGTCAAAAAATACTTTATTGAAACACAGTCGAGAACAATTATGTGTTCTCTCGTCGAAGGTAATCTAGATAATATATTAAAAATAAGAAAAAACAATGTAAATGTGCAAATAAATTAGTTGCCTAGTAACATGCACTTAGAAGTTCCAGTAGCTTATCGAAATTCGAGCGTCTCTGTACCCCCGCTTGTTCCTTATACAAATCAGCGTCAAACACCAGCGCTCACTGACATCGTTCACAATTCGGCACAACGAGAAACGTAAAAATGAAGTAACAAAATATTACCCAACGGGAACACATATCATATATTATTTTATGTGAAGTTGGCATTCATCAAAACATCAATAATATTTTGTTGCATATAAAATAAAACCTAGTAAGCTAATTCAATCAGTCTGAAATTATAATTTCATTTCTAAAATTAAAAAGTAGGTAAAAATTACATTTGAATAATCCTGGGATTTTGGCTAAACAAAAATTTTATTTTAAGTTAAAAAAAAATAAAAGAAAGATTGGGCTACCGGCTTAATAAAACGCAACGAAGAGTCAATTTCCGTGACAAAGCATAATTTTTTAATGCTGTCCAATGTCTATTCATAAAATCTATGAGATTTTACACTTGAATGTTATGGCCGCATCTTTAGCAAGGGTTCTGAAATCATTAAAACTCGCCCAAGCCTGTGTGGGCTACAGCGGAAGCTTCTCTCCTCTCTCAACTTTTTTATGCAAATAACGGTATAATTATCATATCATTTCGGCCTTTGTCTCTCCCGCCGTAAAGATCCAATCTGTGTGTAAAGGCCGAAGATGAAGAAAAAATTCGACTGAGAGAATATTATCCAAGCGCTTCTGTACATAACATCTCGCAAAGGGCAAAAGTATCCGATGAGAAGATATAAAATATTTTTCTCGGGTATATATCCACCAGCATACGTATATATACCAAACGTTATCACCTTCTTTATATGCGAATTTTTATTTTGAGTTTATTTTGCTCATTTATGCTGAACATTGGCTTCTGCAATCGGTGCTTGTAATTCCCTTTCATACAGTTATATCTCAGCATGCATTTTGCGCTCGTCTTCTAATTTTGGAATTAAAAAACTTAAGTTCCTTTAATTTCTTCCAATAAAACTAACTATAGCGACAATCTTGCAAATATAATCAATATATTGCAAATAAATATGTCTTGCAAATTAAAAATGGATAAGAAGTTTTTATGTAAACTAGCTTTATTGAATCTTTACATATTCGTGAGCGTGATGAAATACTACAGCTTTATTTAACAATTCTAAAATTATTCATCAAAACTAATTTTTTTCAATTTCTTCTATTCATAGTTACATCAGAGACGAATAAAACTAACTTTCTCGAGTATAAAAATAATAGCGAAGGAGAGGTTGCTTGTTATTCACTCACTCACATACTTATATCGAGCTACAATCAAGTTGAATTACCGGATTTTCTCTCGACATATAGCAGCTAACAACAAAACAACGAGCCTCGAATATCCCGATAATAGCCGTGCTCATTAAATACCTCGAGGCTATTTCTTGTATATATATAATATTATTAAAAGTCTGATAATCGACTTCGGCGGCAAGCTTGAGCTTCGTTATAGGTTTGGAGTCACACTCGTTAGTCAGACTACGTTGTATTTTTTTATAATATACGCTATGAAGCTTAACGCGTGAGCATCGTTAAAACCAACAGAGTTTTCTGCGTAGTTTTTAATTCTATGAAAATTTGATAAATATTTTTTTATGCAATTGTGAGTATTCATTCCTCATGGTTCCTAATACATAATAATTTACTGAAAAAAGGTAAGATTATAGTAATAAGCAAGCATCAAACATTAATGAACCATCTGGTTGACGAAATTTACGGTAAACTTAAAGTACCACGTATTAATACTAATCTCATTTTAATAAATTATTAACAAATATTATTTCATTGAAAAAACGAATTGATCTGAGTCCAAAATTATATCATGCTGATTTTGCAACTTCATTTGCCACCTACTGACCATTGAAAATATATACTTGCATCATTTTTTTCCTGAACTGGTTGTCGATAAGCGTCTCGGAGAGGCTCTCCGCATGGTCATTATGAACAACTATACAAAATTCTAGCAAATTTTATTCGGTAGGTTTTCCGAAAAACAGGATCGTAAATTTTAATGTTAAAAACGGAAAACAAAAATTTTAATCGTGCATGGAGAAAAGACTATATATAAAAAAAATGATATTGGTGATCAAAAATTACTATAATCGCTGAAAAACATGCTCAAGAGTCGAATTATAGGGATCTTATGATATGTTTATATCCAAATATTCCTATGACACTAGTTATTTTTTTAACTTCAGATTTCAAAAATGTCTGTGTTACATTTCAGGAATCGATCTATAGTAAAAATTTATAATATTCTTTTACAAGTTGTACAAATTGATAAGGTCCAGAAAGTTAGCATCCAGATTTTGAAAAAGTGCACTTTCCCCATTAGAATTCATATCATTCGTTTGCGCGTGAAAAGTTTTGTAAAACTGCCAAATCTCATGTTTGTGCGTTAAAAATTTTCCGGGGAAAAGAGAATTTTCAAAATGGGTGCTGAAATTCCAGCACCCAGAAGAAAAGATGCGATATTTTTAATTTTTATTATTTTTTCGAAACGATGAGAGCAACTAATCGATTGTTCGCAATCGAATGATATTAATTATAATGATGAAAGTGCAATTTTTCAAAATCTGGGTGCTAACTTTATGGATCTCAATTGATATTAGGATTTATGCTCATCATTAAATTGACAGTCCGCATAAAAACTTTTATTAATCATGCTAAGGTAAAATTAAAAATATAAGGTAATACATAGTAAGTTTCATTGCTACAATACTTGTTATATTAAGTCCCATAATTTACTTTAGGAAAAAGTACATTACACCACACGGGAGTTTTGTCCTGAGTAGTGTATAAAATTTTTAATCATACCGGGCTCACAGTTTTCACTTCGATTTTCATAAAATACATACTCAAACTTTTTAAACTGGAAAGATGCTAATAACGCCAAAGTGATCAATGTAGACATGATGATGGTACACTTCAACGAATTGAAGAAGAGCCTAAGACCAACTACACTTTGGAGCAAGTGGTCAATGCTCAAAACTTTATTGGAATTAAAAGATGGTACTAAGATAGAAGAGTACCACAAGTTAAAAATTTTCCTGAAAAATTTCATTTTTCCCATTGAACTATATGAAAGCACCAGAAGTGATACTTCTTTTTATTCAATTTTTCTCAATTTTAGACTTTCTTGAACTTCAATTTTTTTAAAATTGTTTCAAGACTTTTTTTTAATGTTTCAAGATTTTTCATTTTTTAATATTTTGATGTTTTCAATGAATTCCATTTAGAAAAGATTCACTTCTAATAGCTGTCCATAGATAGCTAAATTAACATTTTAGATTTACTGAAATTTCTTAGATATTCTTTTTAATTTTTATCATAAATCTGCTTTCTGCATCACAGGACTTGGATTATATAATACCAGACAAGCAGTCTCTAATTAACAGACATTTGTATCCAAGCAATAAGAGCACGTCAATATGTTATTTACCAGCATTAGGCTGTTTGAAAATTTTTTTAAATACAGGCCAAGGTTATAAAGTGCAATTCAAAAGGACACATTTGGAAAAAAATCATCGGTACAATCGATGAAATATTAATTAATGAATCAATCAATCACGATTGCTTCAGTAAGATTAATTTGTATAAATAATGTGCTTTCTAAGAGTAAAAACTTTTCTTTTAGATTGTACTGGAAATCATTGAAATGATTAAATTACTAGTTAAGAAAACTCAGGACTTTGATCATACGAATATGATCGGAAAGATGTTTTTGGGTATAAAAGCATACTTTCTGTATGGTATCGAAGCAAATGATACATCACAAGCTGTAAAAGTTTATCTTAGTCGTACACTAAAACGAATATTGTCAAAGAGCTCATAGTTGCCACTAAGGAAATAACGTCGAGCGTAAGGGAAGAAAGTATTGTTATATCCGAAAAATCGAGTCTCGTCGAGTTGTTTCTCGGCCACGAGTTTTTCGATATAACGTTTCTGTAGACCGTAATATAACAATGAACGTGCAAAATAAGGGGGTAATAAAAAGAATGATGTAAGTTACGGGTTATCATACCACGCGCTAGTCACGGGATGGCTTACGCGAATTCGGGTATTCTTCCAATATCGCCCCACTGTAATTCGGGATTCAACATTTATTTATATATAGCGCGCACCTTTGTAATCTTGGCTCTCGGCTCGCTCGTATAGACGCACTAACATCTTGCGGTCTGCACGCGCAAACACCTTATCCTAGTTTTTGTAACTGAGCTATCGCTGAGCCAATCGCGTGGTACATTATAACTAAAAGTGTAGCGAAAGATATAATATCCATTTTATAAGTGCAAAATCTATAATAAAAATCTTGTGTCAAACCTCAAACGTGTATCTCAGATTTTGGTGCAGTTAGAATAAGATAAGTGTTCGGGTATTATTTAACAAATAATCCCGGACATAACAATGGTACATCGGCCCGCGTGATTCGAACCACGGATCTGTAAATCTCCATTTTAACACCGATTGCAAAATTTTATTTACGTTAATTTTGATCACAGAAACAATGAGGTTAGTGCAAAATGATTGAATTGACCCCTTGGGAGAAATACCTAGAAATCGACAGGCAAAGAAGAGAGGCCGACGCCAACGGTAATAAAGATCTCGCGAGTGAGTTGAGCATTCAACTTATCGCGGCCCGAGCGAACATAAAGACGTTAGATCAATTAAACATCGAACACGGCTTTCGAGACCATAGAGGGCACAAAGGAATTTCGCTGAACAGCACCATCGAAGAAGAAGGTGGTCAAGAGAACGACCCCACGGACGTCGACGTAGAAGAGATTTCGGGAGCGCCGATTGCACAAAGCACGCCGCATACAGCTAAAGTGATAATCAGGCCAGGTACACTACATTGTAAACTGCAAGATAAGCAAGCCGCACCGGAACCTGAGGTAGTACAAGCATTTATTAATCAGTTAAATAAAGACGAACTAGACGTAGCTAACATCACGCCAGCAGAATTATACGAGTCGTTATTAAATAATACGGTAGTTAAAAACCAAGAGACTGGGTTTATCGGGAACTTATACGATAAATTCAGAATTTTTGTTAAAAATCCGCTTCAGCTTCTCAACCCAGCAGCGACAGAGACCATAGAGCAAACCCCAGGAGGGAGAGAATCACAGAAGCAGCAATATCACAGCGAAGAAAATACGCCGAAGGTAAACAAGGACACAGAAAAGCAGCAACATGGGCACCGAAAACGGCAAGGACAAAAAATTAAAGAAACAAGAGCAATCCAGAGCAGCATTCAACGCCACCATGGGTGAGTCGCAATCCACGTTGTTCAAAAACTTATTCAGTGGGATTGCGGTATTCAACGGTGAATCTAAACGAAACACGACAAAATTCATCAAAGACTTGAAGCTGGCAAAAATATCGATCTCGGCCGCTCAAGAAAGCGAATTCGTGAGGAGATTGAAGCCAAAGTTTGTTGGCCCGAAGACAGATAACATCGACCTCACGGACTATAGCACTATTGATTCTTTATGTGATTTCTTAGACAAGACGTTTGGCTTTAATAAGACGCAAATCGCTTTAATTACAGAGCTCGCGCAGTTCCACCAAAATGACAACGAGACAGTATACGAGTACTACAGCAGGTTGAAAAATCTGAGCGAGGAGCTTGAAGCGGCGCAGAGGCGCCATAAGCCGGAACACATATTTTTTTCGCAAAATATACTGCACCTTTGTTTAAATGCTTTTACAGAGGGCCTAGCGGAGAAAATAAGAATTCGGATGCCGAAGGTGGGATGTATGACAGAGGCATACAACCACGCAACCCAGATAGAACTGGACATAAACAACCAGAGGGATAGACGAGAGGGCGGACAAATTTCCGTACCATGTGCCTTATGCGGTAAGACTTCACATAAAATAACAGAGTGTGAGTACTTTTCAGCTATCAAAGCAAAGGCGACAGAAACAGCAACAAGCGAGCAAGGCTGCTCAGGCTGCGGAGAGCGTACGCACACAATAAACAACTGCAGGGAAATGTACATCAGCAATCAGACATGCTCCCGCTGTTACCAAGGAGGACATGTGGCAGCTACTTGCAATGCGCAAGCTACAAAAAATATTAGCCAATCAGAGGTAATTGAAATCGCGGCCATGGGACACCCTATAAATGTAATTTGCCAACTCTGCTCGGTGAAAGGACACACTGCTCGCAACTGCCAATTCTTCTATAGTTGGCCGCCGAGTGCCCAACCGTCTCAATTTGATAAAGGTAACATGTTCAATAGTAATGATAACAGCCAGAATTATTGGAACAGTCGCAGTTACAATGAAAACAACAGAAGAATGCAGAACCAATACGATAACTGGAACAACAATGGCAACAACAATAACGGCTATGTGGAACTTGAAAATATTATCTGCCATAATTGCAATAAACGTGACCACTACGCAAGCGACTGTAACTCAAAAAACGGACAGCGTCTCGCAGACGGGCGAGTAGAGACGGATACGCAAAGCCCAAATGCAGCAAACGAGAACCGGACATTCCAGTAATTATTATGAACATTTCACCAAAATACGCTCCAACAGTCAGAGTCAGTGGCAGTAAATTTAAAAATGATAGCAGTTTCATGTTAGACACGGGAGCAGAAGTAAGTGTTATCAAAATAACGAAAATTGCAGACAATGCAACGATAGATACTGGAAGGAAAATACTTCTAAAGGGAATAACGAACGAGATCATCCCATCACTTGGTGCGATATACGCACATGTGAACAATATTACGCCGATCACGCTGCATTTGGTGAGTGGAGATTTTCCGATATTACAAGACGGTATCATTGGTAACGAATTTTTCATACAACAAAATGGTGATATTAGTTATCGTACAAAGAGTTTGATATTGGATGATCAAATTATTAAATTCGAGACAATAAATATTCAGAATAATAAAAAATCAAATCCTTCTCTTGAAAACGAGCAAAAAGCATCGGAGATTTTTGCAATCGATGATAGTAAAGTAGTTGTCGTTAAAAATGACGCGTGCACTAATGAAAAGAAAATTGATAAGAATGAGCTATTTGAAAATATTGATAAACTATTCATGAAAAGTAGTACTGATACGTTGGAAAATAAAAGGGATGAGATTATCGAAATAAAGCGCGAAGATGACGCAATTAATGACTGCGGTAACGGAAATATGTCTGAGGTATTAATAAAAAGTCGTGAGCAACCGAGAATTGTCGAAAATGTTACAATGTTGCAAAATGTAAATGAAAATGATATTTGTGAGAAAAATGATGATGATATTGATGAAATAATAAGTGATGAATTAAAAATGAATATTGAAAAATTACATTTTGAAGTGGTTGAAAATGATAATTTGTTGAATGAAGACGAAAATTTCGTTGGTATTGAGAAAACCGCGATTAAATTGCAGGAATTGCCGAAAGTTGATGATAGTATTGAATTTGATGACGAAGAGCAATGTAAAATTATTGATGAATTATTAAGTGGCACTAATAGTTTTTAAATTTTGATAAGGAAACATTTGAAAATAGTGAAATAAAATCGGCAGAAAAGTAGATTCAATTGAAAGTTTGTACGAAATAAAGCATGTAATGTGCCGAGTAATATATGTGAGATAACAGGGCTTGATGATACCGAAACATCGGCGTGTACGAGAGGCTACTGTGTGTAGGAGAGGCGCACGACGACGTGTTTTTGAATGAAGATAATAGCATTTTATTGAATCATAGTGAAAATCGTGTCGATAAACTTTTGAATATTTTAGGAGAAAATAATGGTTCAAATGACGAGCTAGATATAATTAATTTGCTCCCTGGATATCAAGATACTTTTCATTCAAAAAGCAAAATTTTGGGCACAACTAAGATAATTAAACATGAAACATATACCATTGACGAACCAATTGATAGAGTTAAACGAGCAAAGAGACCTTATGCAGGAAGAAATATTAAACCTAATGAACCACCTATCCAGAAGAGCCCAAGCCTCCAGATAAATGATCAATACACGATATGAAGAATTAACTACGTTCCAACAAGTTTATGGTAATCAGACAACCAATTGTGTAAAATTAAAAGATTATTGTAATAACAACAAAACAAACAACCCTTTGAGAATTAACCGAATTTCAATTTGTAGCAATTTAATGTTTTCATGTCAGGGGCCATGACTTATGCGAGGGAGAGGTAGCTAAATAATGTATACATTTACATGTAAAATTTTTCATTATTTTTATAAACCAATATACAGAGCACCAACTGTTTCAACAGCAATGAGTCCACATAAGCGGAAAGAAAACACCAACAAATAGACCCCGCAACCAGAACAGAAAAGAAAGCGACTGTAGCCAGAAACCTAATTAATCAGACTCTTCAACAATCGAATTGATATAGATAAAGCAATAATTAAAAGATTTCAGATTCCACTTCACACGGCGACAAAAAAGACCTTCGGAAAATAGTTTGGGTAACTTTTGTTAATATTACAATCCTTGAGCACCATGTCCAGGCCAACGTCAACCAGTTTAAGTGCAGCACAACGATTTCAATACCAAGTACACCAAGCCAGCTCAACACCTGCATGTATGCCCAGCGAAAAACTTCACCAAGAAATATTACATACACATTAATAATTCTTCTTTTGTATGCTATGTATATGACATGTACTTGTTCAAACCGTAAAGATACAATTCGCCTTGGTCACTCATTTATGTACGCGAGATAAAATGTAATAATCTAACATCTATTCTATTATAAGCAAGATTTATGTAAACAATGTATGAACGTGTATAGGACAGAAACCAGGAGGTTTCAATTTAAAGGGCCAGGGAGATTTGTTATATCCGAAAAATCGAGTCTCGTCGAGTTGTTTCTCGGCCACGAGTTTTTCGATATAACGTTTCTGTAGACCGTAATATAACAATGAACGTGCAAAATAAGGGGGTAATAAAAAGAATGATGTAAGTTACGGGTTATCATACCACGCGCTAGTCACGGGATGGCTTACGCGAATTCGGGTATTCTTCCAATATCGCCCCACTGTAATTCGGGATTCAACATTTATTATATATAGCGCGCACCTTTGTAATCTTGGCTCTCGGCTCGCTCGTATAGACGCACTAACATCTTGCGGTCTGCACGCGCAAACACCTTATCCTAGTTTTTGTAACTGAGCTATCGCTGAGCCAATCGCGTGGTACATTATAACTAAAAGTGTAGCGAAAGATATAATATCCATTTTATAAGTGCAAAATCTATAATAAAAAATCTTGTGTCAAACCTCAAACGTGTATCTCAGATTTTGGTGCAGTTAGAATAAGATAAGTGTTCGGGTATTTATTTAACAAATAATCCCGGACATAACAGTATCAATGCTCTGGGAGTTTTGATAAAGAATAGGATTTAAGAAGAAGATACTGACAGACTTTATAATGCAATTTTCATCACCTGTGATGCTTTTACAGTAGATGTCAGCGAAAGCGTCAAGTTTGACTACTTTTTTATTTGGCATATTTTCACTGGTCTAGTGGTAATCAGTGCTCAAGTGAGAATTCAAAAGTTGACTGGGAAGTGTCAGCCAAAGCGACTCACTTATAACGCTTACTTAGAGCGCACACTCATTTGTCGACGTGGCTGGGTGGAAACACTCTCGTTATGTTTATGCGTGCGTGGAATAATATTCTAATGCAAGAGCTTAAAAATGGTCGCAAAATTGAGATTTTTAAGTTTAAACGGGAAAATAGTTATTTTGCTAGATACCATTGCATAAATTACTATTGTAATATGCTATTGCGTGACAGGTCGGATTTTTCAAAATTTTTGGGTTCAAACAGTAATATAAAGCAAACTATGAATTATTTATATGAATTAATAAATTGCTTACGAAACTTTAAAATCGTATAAAATATAAATACCATGGATATTCGTGTGCGTATAATTTCTTTAAAGAATAAGCGAGTCAAAAGTGGAAAGCCAAGTGAGTATTTATAATAGGAAAGAAGAACGGTAGTGTGTTAGAGCAATATTATGCAGCGCACGAAGCTGATGCATAATGGTATATACGACTTGTTTCATTGCCCGGCCACACGAAATCTCAGTGGTTCACCTGTCTCGCACCGTGCGCCGCGGCCAGCAACAACAACAGCAGCAACAGTCGAGCACACAACAAAGAAACAACTTGGACACGAGCGCGCATTACATTAGAGGAAGAGAACCGAGAAGGAGGAAAGAGAAGGTTACAATATGCGCACAGGTGAAGCAGTGCATGTTCTATGAAACTTATATATATACAGAGTGAGAGAGTGTTAATATGGCTGTTAGCATGCTAAGCAGTTTGTGTATGTGTGTGAATTCTGTTACCGTTTGCATATAAGAGACTCAACACTGCAGGACCATCGATCTCCCCGAGTCGAATACACTTGCTACGATGGGCCCTAAGTTGAAAGGAGCCAACACAGCTTTTCTCTTTTTTATATTTCCCTTTAATATCGAGTACGCACGCGAGCAACTATTCGTACAGCACACTTATGCAGGCCGTACATGTAGCAGGCTCAGCGGCTTATGGAGTGCACGTAAAATGAAAATGAAGTACACGACGCTTAACGAAACATTTGAGCTGAAAAAGCAAAACACAATGGTGGTTGTGAATTATAAAAACTTGACCCACGGGCACGTATGCGAATTATTATGTAGCCGAATAACCTTGCCACACTGCGCCCGCGCTTTGAGAATTATATACGTAAATATAAACACATGAAAGGTCATTTAGAAAAAAAATTAAAAGGCTTTATTGAATGCGTATCAAGAAAATCATGAGTCTTCCTTGGAGTAGACACAATATGTGTATTTATTATAACGCGTGGCCGCAGAAGACAAAAAACGAAGACGAAAAAGAGAGAATTGCAGATCGTCCATGGTATCGGTTTCATTGCGCTTTTTAAACTCAAGCTATAGTTATACCCACATACGCGTATGAACGTATACATGTGGATACTCCTCCCAAATGATTACCCAATTATTTTGCCGTGTATAACATTTCTTATAATAATTTGCGGTTAATTTGACCTTTCTATCTATCTCTCTTTCTCTCTCCCTGCGTCCTCGGTACATTGCCCAGTGCCGCCTCTTTTATTTTTCTTCATTTTCTCTTCTTCGCGCGCTCGCACACACATACGCATACCCCTACATGTAATATGTAATATACACTTGGTTCTTTAGCTTCTCTCATTGTTGTATTTTTCTTTTTCTACTCCGAGTTCACCCAAGAAAGTTCTGCAAGACGAATAAAAAGAAACCAAGTGGAATGTCAGAGAGCGATCTAGCTGTCCACATGTGCGAAGCATACTCTTGCTGGCCGCTGTACTGTGTGCAACCTGTCGGACTTGTAAACCGCGAACATAGAGCGGATATAAGTATTGCTGCTGGCTCTGCTCCTGCTGCTGCCCCTGTGATGTCATAAATTTCTTGCTTGAAATCTCAACGTTTAGACAATTTTTACTGTTTTATTATTTTATACATACGATATACGTATATATATAGAGTATGCGCACAACTACTTTGATTGCTATACAGAGTATTCGATGCAGTTAGCGATCCTGCGGTAATGCGAAGGAGCGTTATATTATATACATACACACCTATTTCTAGAGAAAATGAAAAGTAGGATGAGCTTGATGAATCCCCACAGTATATGCGTCTAGTAGGAGCGCGCGCGTGTGCGTATGTGTGTGGATATTTAACGGACTTTACGATGCGATTGCCGGTCTTTAACCAGAGAAACCAGAGAGTGAAAAAGAGAAAGAGATAGAGTAAGGAAAAAATAATACCGAGTTGCACAAAGTATCTCTCGAATAGTAGCGGTAAATTGATTTATTATCGATTTGCTTTTTACGCGTGCATACGAGCGGATCATTGATATTTCCATCGTCGTTATTGTCTTGCATATTTAGCGTACAAAAGAATTACGCATGTATCCATTCTTTAATTTAATCGATATTTATTATAAGTCAGCAATGCTAGAAGCGGAAAACTTTGTCGCTGAGCTATAAAACAGTCGTAAAATCGGACTGCTCGCACGAGCACAGAAACGTTAACATAAGCAAACTAAAAATAAGCTCTCAAAGAAAAAAATTGATTTAGCTCATATCTTTACTAAATCGTATCTCATGCAGATGCGAAATCCTTTCACTGAGCACAGGAAAAAGAAAAAGTTTATGGGCTAACGATGCCTTACGGCTTCACAACCGATCGCATTGCTATAGGCTATTTCCACACCTATGCACTTCATTCCTTGTAACCAAAAAAGTCAACCTGTGTAAATATGTACGAATACATATATACAAATACTTATGTATGTATAATAAGCAAGCGGAAAAACGCAATTATTCGAGCTCGAGTCGTCGCATTGGCACGTGAGAGGCGATTGCGGGTGTTGGACGGAGATATACTGAATCTTACAAGATAGAGAAGTAGAGTCGTTAAATAATAGCCTCTAGGATAAATTAGCGAGAAAGTCTCAATACGGCCGCAGTTAACGTCGGTATCGAGCTATGCTCTAAGAATTTTCAAAGAATCCCAATTAATTGGATGCTCACCGTAGTTGCAGTTCCATTGATACAAGTTTACGCATGCAGATGTTTATGCTTACGCACTAAAGCTGCGTGATGGTCATTTATGGTAATCGCTTGCTGTATACTCAGTCTTCGCACTAGTTTTAACGCTTCACTAATGATACGGAGGCAAATCGTTCAAATTAAATCGAGCAAATGGACTCATTGAACAAATCCCTTGAAGTTGTTGCAAATGTAAAAGGCTCTGGGTAATACCGTCTGGACAAATAGTTTAAGTTTCGATGTCTGCTTTGCAAACATTACTTTCATTCCGAAGTATAATTTTCTGACGAAATTACATTTTTGAAATATATATTGAAGTAAGATTTCTGTTTTTTTTTAATATCTCCTTCCAGCTAAGAATGCAGTAAAAATTACATAAAAAACTTTCATATCATCGAGAAATGATACAGTTTAATGTTTAAGATAAGGGATACCAAAATTAATGTGAAATTAAGAAATTGGCGCGCTAACAGTTTGTAAGTGGAACCGCATTAGAAGCTATAATAGAAAGGATGTTAACGACAAGCAAGTCTATTTTTGAAAAGATTTCTGGTACGTATATTGACTACATTCAAGCCAGATAATTTAAAATGAAAAAGATACTACTTTTTTTGCAACATTCATCAAAGTTCTATATTGCCGCGAAGATAGCTGCTTTTTCATGCAAAACACATCCGTCGTGGACGTACCGGTTCATTGTTTCGAAATTGACGAGTCGCGCGTACTGGTATGAGAAAAAATCATGCGCGTACTTTCCGTGCGCTTTGAAAGCCGTGTATAAATTTGGCCGTTTAAATTTTTATGTTTACATTTTCTCGTTGTCGCGCGCACACACACAACTCGTCGCTGACTTGTGCCGATGTAAGTAGCGATTTCTATGCGCGTTGAAAATGCAGTTTTATTATTTACTTTCGTTTATTTGAGCGATGAGTCTTGCGCGCGCCTAGCTTTGACAATACATAGAGAAGACAACTCATTAATATTTTACCCGAGTAGACATGCGTGTCAAATCAAAGCAAAACTTATTTTTCAAAGACATAACTACGATGTTAAACTTTCGGAAATAAATTAGATTTACAGTTATGCGAGTTTTGAATGAAGAATTATAATTATAAATAAATAAGTGTGGTCGTCACAAAATGACAAGTTTTTCAGTAATATTTATTCGAGCAAAAATAATAGGCTCATGCGTTGTTCGGCTTAATTCCTACTTTTGTCGAACAGAAAGTAGTTCACACTCCGAGGCAAATCTTGAAAGATATAAACATTTAATTATTTACACACCTGATCGGCCTCTTGAGGTAGTTGTAATAGTTCGTACCAGCTGCATACTTGAACATTCGCATATTCCCATATGCATGTATATGAAATATCCTACAGGCAAAGTCGTGGTGTCGCCTAGAATACATGTTTTCGCGGCATCCAATTAACTTAGCGTGTCGCGCATTGTGCACAGTTTTGTGTTGCCGGGCGAGCTTATGTATGTACACATAAAAATACAATGTTTGGGAAAGTATGCACTGCAAACTTGCATTGAGTATGCCCGTCGAAGGTCTCTTGCGCAACTATTCCTGCGATATGGTTTAAATTTTCGTAGCAATGGGCAGTGATAATCCCACACTATCGAGTGAAACTAAATTTTGTTTTATGCCAGCCAATATATTATCGTCGAAGAAAAATAAGTCAGACCTCTGAAGCTCGCTAAAACTGCTGTAACGTGAAGAATTTTTTGGGAGTCAATCCAATACGTACGTAGGCATGCACGCAGACTCGAGCTTGTTCGATATATTCTGGCTTTTTGTGGCCCGATACTCTTCTTCTCTTTCATTTCAAGCTTCTTCTCTGGCCTCGTGTTTTTTCGGAACTTCTCTTATTGTCTTTTTTTTCGTTCGAGCCTCTTTTACCAATACATCTTTAACGGGGCGTTTTTCTCTTTTGACTTTGGCCCGCATGTTCGTGCGAGATCGTGTGTGTGTGTGTGTGTGTTGTGTGTGTGTGTGTGCGTACGCGCATGTGTGTACACGAATACGTTGGTATCTTTCGCCCCATAATACTCTTTTTCCGTAGCCACCTCAGCACGCAGATTTTTGAGTATTTTTTGCCTTGTTTATATTTGGACGAATACGCGCGCAAAGGCGCGTTCATCGGTGAATAACTGCGCTATTGATACAATTAAGTGCACGCTCGCGCATGTTCAAAAATATCTTACATACTTTAAGCTGGCGCGCATTGGTGATTCAGTAATATGCATATATATCATTAGAATAAAACGGGTATTTAAAGGATAAATATAATATTATATATGGGCTCGAAATAAACGTAAAATGTTCTAGACTTTCGATCATCATTAAACGGGCAAAATAAGTATTACGAGGCAATTCAAATAGTCATTGGTCATTGAAAAAGGGCCCCTGCAAGACATTAAGTGGACTAATCACCATGAATCCCTTGACAAGCGCAAAGTAACGCCAACAAATCCTTTCGCGCCTCAGCTTCATCCAGCAAATTACGTCGCTCGAGCTAGCTCGCGCGTCTCGCATAGTAGTACTAGAGTAGTAGAGTATACGATGCTGCGACTTAATTCTTGCTCGTCCTTCGTTCCTAAAGATATTATACCGCAATGAAAACTCGTGGCAACCTAATGTTGCCGTCTGACACAATGTAATATGCATGAATATAATTTTCCTCTCGCGCTTGCCAAACGTAAATATTTCAAAGCAACGGATCCCTCTTTCTCCCCTCTTTCGTTGCTCTTTGTTTTTCTGAACTTGAAGAAAAATGATGGTTCCCATGTATTAAATTGTTCCTGCGCGTAAAAATTGATACTTTACACACAAATGTTTCCAAATTTCACGATTGGACAAAACTTGGAAATCTTTGATCCAGTAAAATATTCCCCAAACATTTAAAATAAAGTTAACATAAAGTTATTATTTTAAAAAGGTAGTTAACTATCTGTTATTACATAATTAAGGGAATATTTCAGTTGGACGTCTTGCAACTTATAATGCTCTCAAATGCGCTGTACCCGAAAACATTTTGCAATGTTGCACTCGCGCTTCAGTCCGGTTTCTTTTCATTAGTTACAGCACGTGTGTGTACGCGCGCGCGCGAGTGCGACACAGTGCACTGCAGCAGCCTCGTCGTCTGTCGTTCCGTATCTCCCCTTTGCGTCGCTTTGTGTTTCTTATGTGATGCCAAAGAGACTCTCGTCCTCCGTATACTCCCTGCGCGAGCCTTAATTAAACGAAACACACACAAACACAGACGGGACTGCTACAGAGAGAAAGACGGATTTCGTCGAGGTATTTCCGTTATCTCGCGAGGGATATATGTGTGCGCAAGAGGGAGGTGGAAAAAGAAAGATTCACGTGCTGCTCAGTGCCGAGGAGCTTAGCTGCGCAGCGATTCTCCGGCTCAGATGCATCACGTCCGCGAGGAGAGCTGCGTTGGCCAAAGGAAAAAGGGAGTATAAGGATATATATGCACTCCAGCATCGAGCTAGGATCTGTTACATGCCACGTGATTCGCGCCCGCATAGTACTACCTATATGTACTTTATGCTTGCAACTATTGTAATTCGTATCCGAAGCAGGCTTGAACGACGATTATTTTCCAGCGTCGCGGTAGGCAGCAAGAAAAAGGAAGAGAAACGTGCCTCGGTGCGATATCGCCTTGTCCGACTTCGATGAATGAATGACGTTTTACGTAAGCTGGTGCGTTCTGTGCCGTGACTTTTCTTTGAGCTCGACAGCACTTCCGATCGGGATTTATACTCGGCTTATCGGCTAGCGGTCAGAGTTTATAATTCGCCAACGATTTCAGCCCATCGATAGAGCTTAATTATACATGCATACGATCTATAAAATGATAAATCTGATTTATTTTCGAAGAAAGCCGATCGTTAAAAGCGCGCCCAGCATCGGACTCGAACATTGTTGCGTGGCTTGTTGGCGCACTAACAACTGCTTCAAGATCGTCTGTGTTTCGTCAAACTAATTAAGACGAAGAATGTGTGCTCAATTAGAGCATTTGTTAATTGACCATCTCTTTCTCATCTTCTTGAGTAGTTGCCCGCTGGATGTACCTCGGTGCAACTGGTCAGCTAACATGACTTCTCGCGTGTGCCAGAATAATCGCATCTCATACATATTACATATGTCTGTGTATTTTTATGTTTACAAAGCGTCTATTTGCGTAGAGGAAGCTGTCCTGCTATCTTGTACAAGCGATGCACTTACATGCATCCCCTACGCCCGAGTAGTTGAAATTGTACGACCTTCTCCCGACTGAAAACTTGTTTCGTTCGCTCTAACTTGGATTTTTCGCTTCTGAGCATATGTATGCAGGATAAATAAGCCACGGCCCTGGGTGCACCTGCATCGTGTGAACTCGTCCATCCGTGCTTCGAGATAAATTTTTTTTGCTCTAAGTTGTATTGTATGGAATCTGAGCTATATAACTTTTTTTCAGATTCAAATTCGCGTATTACACAATGCATGTTCTCGCGATAGCAAATGTCAAGTCTCTATTTCGTTAGCATGAAATCGGAACTTTATTAATTAATGACTTTATTCGTATCATTCATCTCTACTTTGAAATTGGGAAGAATATAAGCGTGGAAATAGACATTAGTAGTGTGACTCTGCGCTCGCGGATCGAAAAGTCACGCTCTCAAAATCAAAAAGAAAAAACACGAGAGACATCTTGAGAAAGTAAGGGTGAAGTAATGAAAAAAAGTAAGAATAAGAGCGTGCAGAGTGAAAATAAAAGAATCAAGCGAGGAGGTCGCAGTATAAGAAAGAGAGAGAGAGAGAAAAAAAAAAGAAAGAGGAGATGAAGAGAGACAAGTACTGCAGCATACATCCAGCGATGTTAAGATATGGGTTTCGCTTTGGTGGAAGTAAGATAAAAGTGAGTGAGTGAACGAGGTAAATAGAAGGATGAACTACCGATGTCGAGAAGAAGAAGAAGAAGCAGAAGAAGAAGGAGAAGAAGAAGACGAAGAAGAAGAGAGAAGAAGATGTGGGGCCCAAGAAGGTAAAAACAGAAACCAGTCTCACTGATTCAAGGCCCCTCTCAGGTGGAGCGCATCTCGAGCCACGGCAGCGCAGCTCTCACGTTGCCGCCTGCAGTCGAGCCACAACTCTTTCGCCTTGCTCTTTTACACATGCAGTATCTCTCTCTCCTCGATAAAATATGCTATTATTTCAAAAGCCGACTCATACAGCGTATAGCTGCTAATGCGAGTGCGACTTTGAAGTTAATCAGCCATGTCTCGCACACTTTTCTTTTCATTCGTTTGTATTTTTTGGCATTGTTCTCAATGATGTGTAAAAAGCTGGTACGAATGTAAAATACAAAATTGACAGTTAATATTTGAAAAAAAAGAGAAGAAATTGAAGGATGTAATAAGGGAAATGGGAATGAAAACGTCAGGCTGGATCAGTTTTCAATCCCTAATGCACGTTTCAGCACTGCATCAAGTCTCGACACAAAATTAACCTTCGAAACTCGCCAACTCATCATCGTGTTGGCGCGTACGATTTGCAGTGAACAACGTGATCCCTGTTAATTCTCGCGGCAGCAGAAAACAAAATCAGTCAGTCATCGATGCTTCAAGCACTAATAGTTTCGCGCGAGATACATTGAAAAAAAAAAGATGTCGAAGACGTGCAGCAATCGGCGATGCATCGACACGTCCTCTATGTGTACGAGCCGCTTGTGATACACTACGGACCGTCGCGTGAACGTAACTCGTGACGCTACGTACAAACCCGAGCTTGATAAAAGTTTGCAGTTTCGCTGCAGCGGCTAATTTCTCGGCGCGTAATTGGTGCCCTTTGACGTTATGCAGCCATGCAGATGCTGAGTTCCGCTTGAGGAGAGCTTGACCTTGATTGAGCTCGAGGGCGGGCTACCAAGAGCGCTGCTGTTGCTGCCATATAGTTCTCGGCGTGCCTACACGTAAACTCATAGACAAAGATCGATACACAAAGATTACATAGGACCGTTGAGAAAATAGGACGGACCAGTACACAGTTGCAGTCTGCAACTACGTTTGCTGCTGCACGAGCTGCCTTAGCGAAGTTGGATAATTCGCGCTTTGGTTTGACTAAGAGAGAAAGAGAGAGAGAAGCGAAAGACAGAGCCAAGTAGTTCGCTACAAGCAGATTGAAAAGAGTTAAGACGAGGCTCGTCACTCGCTGGTGATGCTGCTGCTTCTTTCGCAGCTAATACTCGTGGGTGTACCGATTGCTGTGCCGGGCGATTCGAGGAGATGCTGTGATGCTGTTGCTACTACATCCCTCTTTGAGTGTTGTAACGGGATGCCATCCTTTAGGACTGCTTAAAGCTGGGCGCATACGTTCTTCGCGATTGCACGACTCTTATCTTCCACGAGAATCGCCTTTTCTCAACAGCCGCTGTTCTTCCGATAAAACTTGATCTATTTTTGTTTTTTCAACTTTGAGAGTAGTGTGTTAGCTATTTTTTTCAACTAAGCTTATTGTAGTAGTTGCTTCCTGAAAAATTAACTTAAACCAATTCCAAAAAATATTTCGCCTCTTGAGAGCTTTTCTAAAGATCCTCGTTCGCCATCTACTAGCGTTTTATCAATCTAAATTATATCACAAAATTTTCTATCCAAAATAATAATTGGTAAACTTAGAGGACATAGTTTTTCAAACGCTTAAGGTAATATTTGTATTATAACGTTTATTAACATTGTAGTAAAAAGTTTCATTATTACAGATGGTACATCAATATCTACACAACTTGGTCATTTTTATTGTATGTTATTTAAAAATATTGTTCTTTTCGTAATTTTAACCATAGAACTGTGTATAGAGTAAGAAAAAATGTTGCTTGTTGTTTTCATCGCAGAACGCAAAAATTATGTGCGTATATTATTTTAAAGAAATAGTAACTTGGTCAATGTAGCTTTGTATTATACAGTACCCGATTCACGTTCGAGCCGAGTACATGGGCAATGTTCAAAGTGTTACCCAGAACTCGTGCAGCACAGCAACAGTACATACAGAAGCAATGAACTCGCACATTTCTCATTGGCCTCATCTTCCGTGTCGATGGTGCTACATCACGAACGTGCAGCTCTTTTTCTGTCTCTCTCCCTCTCTCAATATCTCTCTGCTTAGTGCGCGCCAATTCGTCAATAAAAGCATTTCTTGTTGCTGCTCGCTGTCGATACAATTTCTCATTATTCATCTGGAAGGTAACTTCCTTATTTTCTTGCAAGAAAACTCGCGAAAAATTCTTGCAAAGAGCTAATTATTCAATTTTTGAATATACCACTGCATTGTAACAAACTTCATATCCTTGCGTTTCGAAGACACGGATTGAAATGAGTTGAATAGATATTTTAACATATCCCCAAGCTCGAATGTATATTTTTATCGTAATCCACATCGTATGTTTGATGGAAAAATTTGATATCCTATGTATCTACTCGTTTTATATAGAACTCAAATTTTTTTTGCATTCGTGTGCATATAACATCGAACAGCTTGTATTGAAGCTTTCTCAGTCTCAGCCACACTATATATTATATAGTCTTCTTCTCGTCGATGAAACTTTCTCCTAACAGCGTTTGCGTGCATACACATGAACTCATACATGCTTTCGAGGTTTACCTATTACGCAAACTGAAAATCACAAATTACGCCCGGAGGCCTCTCGTATGGCATTGTATACGAGTCGAGCTTTTATAAATCTTCTCTCTTTGGACAAAAAAAAAATTCACCACTTGTGAGGCATATCGAGTGCGAAAGAGATGTGTAGTGCGCGCTTATTGCGCGTGTGAATGCTGCCACACAAAGCTAAAGCAATTATTATAAAGAAGTACATTTAGAGAAAGACAGAAGAGAGAACGACGCGCGTATGATTTTGTTTCGGTTTCAAGCGGCAGCGCTGCGGCCCCGGTGGTGCAGCCTGTTTGTTAGGCGCGAGATTTTTTGTGTCAGCGGCTTCGTCCGTGAACCAAGGTAAGGTAATATTTCGTGACCGATCGATTCGTCATAGATTATAAACGCTGAGAATGCGAATGAGTCGCGAAGCTGCTGACGTGCCGCTTTATGCTCGGCTCTATACTTTCGGATGTCGCGATAACTGTGTAAGTCGAAAGAGCTTACGATTTCATTAGCGCGCATAGGATTTTTCATAAAATCGCGTGGTAAGAAAGCTTCTTCAACGAAGTCGTTAACACATTTTCGCAATGAAAACGATCTCGTTTGATTTCATCAAGCTCACATGGAAGATGGTAATAACGATGTACGAACGTGTTAAATGTAATAGCGCCATGAATAACAATTCGTCGATAAAAAATTATCCAACAAAAAGCAGCTCCTCAAACTGCTGGCGTTCACGCAGTCGGTTACCGTGCAAAAATTCCCATACACTTGCTGAGTGCTTGCGCAGACACTCTTGCACGGTCCTCTTTGCGACTGCAGGTTGTGCACTGCACTCACACTCGCGCATACACGGCGCGTATTCGTACACACATATGCGCTTGGCAGGAGGAAAAGTAAAAGTACGCGGACGACGGCGTCGAGCGCGAAAACTTTCGCCTCGTGGAAAGATGTTGAGAGCGCATGTATACACATATATTTTGCGTAGGCGTGGGAGCGTTTCTTACATGCATCGAATCGTTACTAATCGGATGCGTCCCGAGATTGCTACGTTGACGAGTGCGCGCGCGCGAAGAGTCCCCCATCAAACGTGACACCTTCAGCACTTTAATGTTATTTTTTCCTCGTTGCTTTGCACTCTTACACACATACAGTAACACTCGTGATAAATCAGACGTGCCAAGATTGATTGATTTTTTTCTCTTCATTTTATTTTATGTGACTGCACTGCATTGTACAAAACCACTGTGCACTCTACATGCCTCTAGAAAATGTTCTATTGCGCGACTTGCAGCTGCTGCTAACCGCTATCAGATCAAACGATAATCGATGTTTCACCAATATATATGGTCGTACATTTTTTATTTCATGTCCCTCGAATAATAATTTATGCACCTTGCTTGCGAGGAAATTTATTCAATCACGATTTTTGTCTTTTAATTCTCAACGTGTCAATCAGTCAGTTATTGTAAAATTTGATGAGCTAATCCACTAAAAATTCTTACCTTTTGTTGGTCGATCAAGTCGAAAAGCTTTGATTTTTTCCTATATTCAAAGCAGCGCTAGAAAAAAGTAAGAATTCATATTATTAACTTTAGAGTAATAATAAAATTAAAGATCTTCTTGTCGTACATATAATATATAAACCTAGACCTTTTCTCAAACTTCTTTCTCTTTATAATGATGATTTTATAGTAAGAATAACATACATTGACTGTAGCACCATAGATGTTATAACCTCTCGGTCTCGTACTTGAACTACCTGTATTGAATTTTTCAATCTTAATCGATTTTTTTATTAATTAATTATAGTAACTCGATGTTTATTGCAATCGTTGCTTGACTTTTTTTGTTCGCGTGGTAATATATAAAACATTGCAAAACATCGGCAAAGAGATATTATTACGTATATAATTTTTTGTCTGTAGGAACGATTCGATCTGATTAGTCTCCAGCTAAGCCGTACACACACACATATTGGCTGCGTGGATAAAGCAGTAAAGTGTTGCATGACTGTACAAAGCGAAAAATATCTTTCAATATAAATTATACTTCCATTTTAACATCTCAGTCATTGTTGTAAGTTTTATCAAGATCTTAAGGCATAAAAGGCTCGTAAGTATGAAATGTTAATTGACGCGACATATTGATAATTAGGATTCATAATTCTCTCGCTCGGTTTTCGAAGCTCTCGATCGTCGAGTCTCGACTGTATTTGTATAGCTCGGTGGATTATTCAGCATAAACATTCGATCATCGCACACGTATGCGACGCAGTAATAGTTAGTCTCGCGCGGGCATCATGCATCCCGTTGCACGTCGCGTCACAAGTAAAATAATAGCTTTTCTCGCGTCTTTCACGATATTATGCGCCATAAGCGCAGCCTAGAAAACGTTGCAACCGCAGCAGCGCCATGCACATATACAGCGATGTATATGGCGAGTCATAAGAGCTGCATCTTAAGCTTTAGAGCGCGTCAGCGAATCGAATCAAAATCTCTCGGCGTGCATATGTAATAGTTATGCGCGCTAGGCCGCGATCGCAACTCTCACGAATGGCCAGAAGGCTTGTATACACTGTACTGGCTCTCTCTCTCTCTCTCTCTCTTTTTCTTGCGGGGGAATAGTAACCCATACGTGCCCCGGCAGTCTCTTCCATCTCTCTCTCTCTCTCTCGAGTTGTGTCTTTCGACGGGCGCACAAACGCACGCAGGCGTACGGACAGTGCGCGGTGGAGTCGCACACAGGGGCCAGCTTTACGTAGGTACATGTAATGCGCATGAAACGCTCAGAAGCGCGCACGTCGCATTCATAAGTAGCTCGAGCGACGTCCACTTGCCTATAGGCTCGCGCAAGCTTTTTCCCATACGCCAACTGCCGATTTATAAACATATACATGCTTTCTTGGAGTTGCGAACAGCTACATCATACACACGCGCTGTACCGACTACCGTTGTTACGGCGAAGCGAATAAGCATATATAGCACACATATGCGCGCGCGAGCCGTACTTGAGCTTGTTCAGCTATTTCGTATACACATGCATGCACTGTGCCACGCAGTAGGTACGATGTATGTGTGTGAATGAATTATAGGCTCCGGGCGAGATTTGCGATAACTAAAGAGGCCCTACCACGCTTACGCCTTTTTTCGCTTGCCCTCCAGGCTATATAAGAATATGAAAGAACTCGCGCAACGGTGTTCCTTTTCTCATTAGATCTCGTAACATAAACGACCTGACGCGCTCCAAGCCCGGCTCTGCAAAGCCAACTCGACTTTGATTAAGAGGCTTTTATTCGAAAGAAGCTCGTATATATACATGCAATATTGATTTTCGACTTTTTTATTCGCCTGTCTTGCGTGTATGTAGAGTCGTTTAATATACTCCGTACGCGCGGTTCAAACTGCCTGCGGAATGATTGAGTTTGAGGGCATTTTTTCGCTCAATGAGCTCTGATGAATTACGATAATCGACTGCTATGCTCATTTACGAAATGATTTATACGCTCGATGTCACTTAATGCAACGCTCGACTGCGTTAGAACCATACGCTTCACTTTTTCAAATAACTCTTCGATGTATCGAATGTATAGAGACAATTTTATGACGCTAGTGTGAGAAAAAGATTTTTCCTGTGCGAAGCGATTTGATGCCGCCACGTTTCACGTGCGTCGAGCTTGTAAATTTGAAACATGCCATGTTTTCCTTGATAAGTTAATAACACCTATCGATTGCGCAGTGGCGCGCTCATATGTAATATTATGCTTAAATGTGCGTATCCTCGATGTATCCTCATAATAACAGGCCTTTTATGCAATTCGTATGATGCCGCATATAGAAGCATCAGCGAGCAAATGAAAACTGAACACGCACGTATAAAAATGTTTCAAAGATCTCACGCAAGTATGTTTTTGAACACACGTTCACTTCCCTTGTCTATCCCTCCATGCACATGTGTATATATATATGTAAAATTCACTTGTTTCATTAAACGTAAAAAGGAACTACAGCCATATCAGCAATTCAGATACATGCGTGCGTGCGTGCACCCGGGAGTTGTTAATAATTATTCAACGATACGTACGTGTGCAAATATTTACGATGACCTCTCGAACTTCATTTAGAGCATTCTAGTTTTACCAAGGTGAAATTATTGGTTTTACCGCGAAAAAGATTTATGCGCTGAGAAGGTGCACTATGAAGCGCGTGGAAACGACAAGATTTTACCTTTTGAAGATATTCCGGGATCACGCGTGTTCTGTGCTGCTACTGTTTAACTCGTGAAATTTCTTCACTCGTTTTTCACGAGCACATGTAGTAGCGACGCAGAGCCCCGCGCATAAGTAGACGATAATAAATGCAGAAATGGGAATATTAGAGAAAACGAGCAGTGCTCGCAGCTTAAGGTGGACGTAGCTGAGTATTTTCGCAGAATACAGTAGTCTGAGGATGGCCTTGAGTGTCTGGTAGTCGGCGCGTGTAAAATGTATACGTGTGTATGCGCGCCTTGTCGTAATTGAGAAACCGTCGAGTATGGCGCATTGTATAGAAGGGATAACACATGCTAACGCGCGTATTACGCATACATGTATACTCGTATGCGAGCAGCACTGCAGGAACACGGCAGAGATGGGATATAAATGGGTGCACTTTAGCTGCTGCGGCTGCTTTTTCTCGACCCACTGCAACTAGCGCTGCTGTTCGGTGCGAGCCAGAGCACATAATTAAAAGCGCATTGTAGTATTAGTGTGTAAAGTTTCAAGTGATAAGTTGCTTGTGAAATATATGCTCTCGACTGCCAGCACGACGTTGTACGCATCGAACGCCACGCGTGTTTTTATGCCCGATGCGCTACCTGCGACTTGAGCCACGCGCGCGACCATAAATATTCATATTCCGAAGATAAAAATATCCTTGCTAGCTTAGGATCCATTTGTTTTTTACTACCCTCTTTTCTATTGTGCAAGAGCTAAGTGAAACTTTATCTACCGCAAGGGATCACATTTCGACAGATATATGTGCGATAATAAGGCATAATGCTTGCGAAAACTCGGCTAAGTTGATCTTCGAAAATAATAGGCTAATCGTCCAAGGTCGCGTTCTATTACTTCGACGCGTGATAAAAGCCAGAGAGATTCGATTGATTTCCAATACTTTTTTCGAGCATTAATTACAAAATAACGCCTATGACGACTTACGTAGCCGAGCGTACAACTTATTCATTAATGGCTAATGAGACAGCGAAGCGTTAAAACATTTGTTTCCAAACGATTTCATATAAGGATTAGAAGGTATGAACACCGATACACGAACAAATTCCTCCACTTGTTTATGCATATATCTGTTTATACATATTAAAGAGCATGTATAATTGACCTTCGATGAGCGTTTGAATATCAACTTCCACGTGCCTACCGTGAGAATCTTAGCTGCGGCTTAGCCTTCACCTACTCGAAGCTCGCCATCATCATTGTTGTTGTTGTTGTTCTTGTTGTTGCATGCATATGCGTATTAAGCGAAAGAGATAGAAACGCCGTGGAATTACAGCATGCGCGCACAAAATACGTAAATATGGTTTATACACGGTTGCTGCTTTATGCCGCAGATACATTTACCTTTCACCTTGAAGTCCGACGTCAATCCTGCAAATAGCGCAAAATTATATCGCGCGCCTGGCTCGCTCTTGCATGCGATCCGTTTGTTGTGCATGTGTGTGCGTTTCTGCGCTCGCGTAATGCCCGCTTGTGCCTGTCAATTTTGCTGCTTTGAGCCGGTTTAGGGCCGTGCGAGTGCGTCTACACGAATGTTTGGAATTTTTATTCGGAATCGGGTTAATTGTTTAGCTCAGCAATCTCTGTGTATTTAAACGCGCCGAAATGAGCCCCGGAGACGAATGAAGTAGCCAAAATCCGGCAAAAACATAGACTATAGACTATAATTTGCATTTAAAAAAGTTGCTACTAGCTGCGAAGACAAATCCATTATCACACCGACGAAACATCGCGCGCACGCAAACGAGCACTAAACGAGCAGGAAAATAAATAATTTCTGCCCACCTGTATAATCATCGTGCGCTAATTTTTTATTATGAATCATTCTTGCGAGTTAAAAGTCGACCCATAGCCTCGAGGAAAGGTTAGGGAAGCGTGTAAAGTAAACTCGTGTTCATGAGACGCCCTCGCTCGACTACCGCTCGACGGCCGCGTGTATACCCTGGGGGCACCGCGGCGCTGCTTTTCTTCTTCCCTCGGACTCGCAGAGGCGCACGAGCTTCACAAGACCAATGCACTCGCATAACCACTCGTATTAAGATATTTGTCGACACCAAAAAAGGCAAATTCCTAACTTTATCATTTAATGAATTAAAAAGATACCCAAAAAATAATTAGACCCAGTGGCAACTCTGATTACAGAATGCTGAGATGCTAGATCGGATGTTCTATCGGATGTTCTGGATCTCAAGTAATTAGCTGACGAGTAACGCCGAGTTTTTGAGTAGAATTTCCAGGATTTTGAGATTCGTCGCGCTATTGAGCAGCTGTACTACGATTTTTCCGATTGAAATCGTCGATGGAATTTGCACGGATCGCACTTGGCCTCATTAATGCGGTTGCGCCTGATTTCACGGCAGTAAAGAACTAAACTTGCCCAGTGTCACTTGGCGTAACGATCCAACGTAATCGTTCTCATTGTCCAGCGAGTTGCTTGCTTGGAATTGTGCCAGACGAATAAAAAAATTGGATCGATGTGAAAAGATTTATATAAATTGTATAAATCTTTTGGGATCTAATTAAAATTTCTCTCGAATGGAATAGTTCGTTACTCAAGTTAATCTGATACATATGAATGAAAAATTGTACCAAATGATAAATTTTAAGCTAAAATTCTCAGATTGCATTTCAATCTCAGTACAAAGGCGTTTTTTTTTTGGTATTTGCGACCGAGACAATGCCAACGTAAAGCGAACGAGTAAATCTTTGATTTTTTCCACCGCCCAACTTGACTTTTTACTCAGCTATTCATTCCCAGTCAGGTTGATTATTTTCAGCTCTTGGCCGTTGTAAACGTCATTATTAACGTTCACGAGATAGCGTGTGTTCGCTCGGTCTCATGTGTGTATGTAGCGGTGCGCTGCACACATATTGGATACTCTTCTCTTCTTCCATCTCTTCGCTTGGCGTATTCCCGCAATTTTATGATCGCGCGGGCGCGCGCGCAGGACTGCACATGCGCACGTTCTTAATAAGGTTTTCGCGTTGCACGAGCTGAACTGCGAGCGAGCGAATGAGCGCAAGCGATCAACGTGTTTTCCCCTAAATCATCATTTTTAAAATTACACCCGTTGCGCTTCACGGTCGCAACGGACGATGTGCAACTCGCGGAGAGGGAGGACCGCGCGCGGAGCAAGGCGTATAAGCTGCACGTCGCGATTAGCTTCTTCTTTGGAGCACACGCACGCACACACACGCTTGCGCGTGCGTTTCAAAAAAGCCCCGGTCGATCTCGCGAGGAGTGTTTTTATTCTCGATACTTTTTTTTCGTTTGTCCGCGTCTCTCCTTCTTTTCTTCTCTTTTTGCGTTCAAAACTATTTTGACGGGGGCGTGCGTTGGGGTACGGGTAGGCTTAACCACTGCTGCCACGAGAATTTGTGGTGAGCTTCTTCTCTGCGCGCTATCAAGTGGTTTTTATGCAATAACGGCCCGAATCGTTGCCGACTCACAGATATGCGGTCGCGTATGAATGAATAGGTTGAAATATATAGACGTGCTATATATGCGGTGTGTGGGTGCGACTTTCAAAATTATAGGGTTCGCGCAAGACGATAGCCTGCGCGTGTCCGATGATGAAACATTGTTTTGATTTTAGAAATTTATATTTTCTGCGAATCTCACGCATGCATATAGACGACTCTGGAATGCCATTCGTTGCTCCGAATTCGAGCAAACAGTAGAATATAGAGCGTCTATAAGCTTATGGACACAGTAAATTAAAAAATTCCATTTAAGGTCAAACTAGTTTTGGGAGCTTCGTTCTCTATATGCCTACAGTTTTTGTATTTGTACTTTGTCAAGACAATGACTTCATAATATTTTGAATCAATCAAATACTTTTCTCAATTAATTCGAGAACAGGAGAATTAAATTTTTTTCTGAGCATCCTCGTGCGTTGTGTAATATTTAAAACAAAATAAAAATGTAATCTCGGCTGCGCAACGAGCACGTACCCGGTAAACCGATCGCCCTCCGCACAAAGGTGCAACGTACACTTGGACTGGCCTGCGAGCTGTATTGTATGTACCTGTTCTTCTTTGGCGTTTTTCTGCGGCTTTTCGCGACGATCCCGACACGAACACGTAGTAGGTGGCGCATGACGCTACGTTACTTGCACATCCTTACGCTCTCTCGCTCGCTCTCGTTCTTGCTACCTTTTAATTGTCGATCGTCACGGATAGAGGGTGGCCTGATGCTGCTGACGCTGATCAAAAAAGTCCTTTAAAGACCGCCACACGTAGAGCGCGCGCGCGCGTTGCACCGAGGAGAAGTTATTCATTTTACGCTCGTTCCGCAATTCTCCGCGATTTTCTTTTTTGCCGGGGTATAATATAATACGATCGAGGTCTCCCCGACGGCCCGCGCGTGCTGTTATACAATTTTTACGCTTGTCGAGTTAGAAATGTGATCCGGCCTTGGTAATGAAAAGCGGGTCCTCTCTTTTTTTCACGCCACGCTTACACTCGCTCATTCTTTATTACATGGACGCTTCTTGTTCAAAAAAATACATTGCACTGCATCAAAGGGAGCTGTGCAAGAAATTCCCGTGAAAATGTGTTATTACGTGATCTAGATAAAAATTAATATTTGACAGATCGCTGCATGTTGCTGCATTTGTATATTACGTTTTACACAGTCAAGCGAAGATTTTATCTGTAAATTGTACGGGAATAAGTAAAGCGAAAATATTTGTCTCCCTTTGGTACGGCTCGTGCGCATCGCTTATAGCGATATTTAAAATCTTCTTGCCCGTCCAATACTCGTTTATAAGAATTTTTGCTACTTCAACTTTTACACTTCGTTTCGTTTGTTTTGCATTTAAAATAAGTAATGAATTTTCTTGTTGTTCATTTTTTTCTTCATGCTCTGTCGCGCGCAATCGCGAGATCATATATGCACACCCTTGCACAAATATATGTTCGTGCATTTTCCTCCGCCACAGCCGTAAATCAGCGAGTTTCTATCGTAATATGGGCATCTCTCGTACATAAGGTATGAGCGTATTGCGTCGCTACGCACAAGACATTGTTTATGTCAGCGTAAGGGCCTGCTTATATATGCACACCATGGGACTGTGGCGCCGGTAGTGCGCTTGAACTATTAGACTTACTCGGAGAATTTTTCGCTGCCTCCGATTCAAAGAGATTTTTTTGTGTCTTTATTTGCGCATCGTCCTGTAATGCACTTAGGCGCGCTTAGGACAGCTGCGAGGAGTATCCTAGAGGCCGAGCCGGCGTCGGCGCCTACTGAACAGTACCGAGCCGGTGCGATACGATTATACGCAGTCTTCGAGCACGAGTAAATCCAAGCCGAGAAGAGATAAAGAGCAATATTTGTGAGCGATTTATCGGGTAGCCCGTATAGTATTGCAAAGAGTAAGGGAGCGAGAGAGAGAGAGAGAAGTGAGTATAGAGCCGCAAATGCTTCCGGGTAATATCGTGAGCACGCGTGAGCGCGGCGTCGATGTATCGAACTTATAGTGCTGCCGCGCTTACCATAAATGTATACGTACTCGCGAGTCTAGCCGAGTAAGTGTTAGCAAGGTGGGAAATATAATTTTTTTAGAACGTAGATCGTATCATTTTAATTTATAATAATTCAACCTTTTTAACTATAACGGTCCAAGCTCAAAGATGTTTATAAAGAAAATCAAGACGATCTATGTGCAAGTGGTCAACGTTATATTACTCTGGTTTTTATGAACTTTACACATTTTTATCGTCTTTTTATGATATTTTTTTTACAAAGCTTTTTTTTTTAAATTACACATGTCTAAAATGAAATATTTTTTTTATGATATATTAAATACAACTTTATTTATAGACAAATAATTTAGATACAATAGCATGAAACATTTTTCATTCACAAACTTACTTTGAAAAAGCTTTAAACTAATTTGTGGTTAACCATTCCAAGCCTTTAAATAAAATAGTTTCATCGTAAAAGTAAAAAAGAACAACTTCGAAATGATATCTAATTTTAAAGAGGTTATAAGCTTCCAATAAAAGCGTCAAGTAACCGATTTAAGAACTATCTATTTATATTTATCTTGATCATACTCAATTTTATGCACGCAATAGGATGTGCAGCTGCTTATTTATTGTATGTACAAAAATGGGTTCAAAAACTTTTTTCTCGAAATCATTATTTTACATGAGTTAGGGATGATTCTTTCAGTTTTTAGCGCTACGTAAACAATCTATCTGAAAATTATATCACTAATTAATAGATTAACTAACTAATTAATCAAATTAGTTAATGATCTATTAGTAAAGAATGTAACTTGCTAATTTTAGTTCATATTAGAGTCGCTTGTAGAGAATTTGAGGTACGAGTGCCATTTTTGGAACTGTAAAATAAATTTGACTTGATAATTCTTAATGATACTAAACAAAATGATCGTTGTTCGATGGTTTAACTGCTATAAGACTAGGGGCTAACAATATAACTGTAATTATTATTCATAGATAAAACTACAAAAATTATATATTTTTCGAAAATTTGTTCAAATTTTAGATGCAATAATCATCCACAAGAAGTTTCAGTTCAATTTGTTACATCCTTATTAGCACATTGCACAAACTCACACTCCGAGAAATTGACTTTGATTTGTTCATGAATGGTACATCAATGGTAGCTTTAGCCATATCCGCATGTAGCATCTCTCTTTTCGGCTGGCCGTGGCTCGTCGCTTGCCAAGTGTCCAGGCTAAATGGATTTCAAGAAGAAGAGAAGCCTGTGCCGAGGACTCGAAATCTCTTCCCTGTGTGCTCTTTTTCTCTATGCAAAGCCTCGTTAAAAAGACGGATCTTACTCTTGATATATCAAGCTCAGAGAAAGAGAGAGAGAGAGAAAAAGAGAGCCTACCGAACGCATACAAGTTCGTGTTCTGTCTTCGGTTTGGGACAGCTCTAACTGCTTATCCGAAGACATCCTTTTTGAAACAAACGCACGAACACGGGTTTCGTGCACGGCTACATATATTATGCCGTACGATGACAGCATGTCCTCACAGCTTCTAATGAGATTTTTACTATTTCCAAATTCAATGTTTTTAAAGAACAATCAAATATCATCTGTTTTCCATTTTGCACGGCTTTCTATTAATTCGATTTTGTTCAACTGATCTCAAACTTTACTATTATTAATAACATGTCTTTTACGGCATTACCACCGCATACATCTCTGTTTTCTCTGGTGGTACGTGTCTGTATATAGAATACATATTATACTTTTGGATACTCATTATCTCAGTTATCTAAACTGATCAAGACATTTAATTAAAAATTTGTTAAATTTTATTTTATTTTATAAGTGGTAGAAATCTAAAAGATGCCCAATGTGCATTTGCTGGTTCATTTCGAGGTCGCTTAACTTTAAGAACAAATTAGACTTGTCTAAAGTGCAAGAAAAGTATTTTCATCAAAACAGGTTTCGCATATTACAAATAAGGTGATGACAGCTTAAAGGCCGTGCTTTTGATTTAGCTGTCGAGTATTTGGTAAAAAATAGTGAATTTACAATGTGTGACACAAAAAATCGTAAAATATAATTCAAATATCTAATGATGATTTTCCGATATCAAGCGATCTTTTCTGTTAAAAAGCTATATGTAATTTAATGACGTTTTGATGTCAAATTAGACAATAAAATGAAAGTAACTGATTCTGAATTTTAAAATTTGGACTATAGCAACTGAGTTCTCAGAAGTGCAATATACATTTTATAATATATAAATATACAATATAATATACGATATACAATACACGAATGTTCAGTTTATTGGAATTGCTCAGTATTCTGCAACTGGAGTTGCCACTAATTTGTACTTGTACTTGTGTGTATGAGCCAGAATATACTTCAGTAGAGCATGGACAAGTGAGTCTTTGGCAAATTTCTTATCTGTACCTTTTCTCAACATTAATTAACTCAAGAAAGAAAAAAAAGAATAGGAAGACTTATCGTGGCTATAGCTCGAAACGATCGACTCGAAGTGTGGTTGAAATGTGTGTATATTATATTTACCGCTCGCATGCATTAAACTACACGCGCGAAATAAAAGTCTGTATATGTACTTTTTTCATATAAGCTGCACGAGCTTCTATATACGGTGGATGTGCAAGGCAAAGACAGAGAGGGGAAAGGGGCGAAACTGTTGCAGGTGACTTTGCACTTATTGCGTAAAGCACAAAAATTGAATGGACAGACTCGGTCGTATAATCCAGACGCGTCTTTGTGCAGCGCACGTATGTTTGTGTGTAATATACAATGCTTCAAGTGCAATTCTCCGCCCTAATTAGCGCGTCGATTCATTTTTATCCTCGCGAATATGGCCACCATGGCAATTATATTATCTCCGTTTGCTTCTTTTGCTTCTTCGTGCAGGTATAGTTTCGGCCTTTTTCTTTACTACCTACTCTCGTGCATATACGTATAATATTTTTCGTACTGCGCACGGCCGACTTTATATGGTGCACACGTGTGAGAACTGAATTTACACAAGTGCGCAGCCGGACTTATGATTTAGAGTTATTGAATTACGTCATTAAGAACGTCTCGATAAAATTTAAGTAGATTTTATTGCCCGTGCTCGTACATGCGCCCGCAAGTTTCAAGAGTCTGCATTGAGAGTGGAAAAAATTGATAATTCGCGCAGCCCTGCTGCTCTGCTTCATCGACAACAAAGAGATCTTTCCGTTTGTACGAGCGTTGCGATTTGATTGAAACAAAGCGTGCGGACAACGAGCCGGCCGTTATAATGCAGCGAGAGTTTTTCGTTAATTAATTGCCTACAATGTGAAAATATATATAAACTTTGCAACGAGCACACATTGGCTAAAGTTTGAAATTAATATATCTTGCGCACATAAATTAAGCATTTTTTTCCATGATTTACATCACCAAATATAAACAGCACACAATCGATTTATTTTGTTAGCAATTTCTCGACTTTACGGTAAACATGTGCAATAAGCAATAATTTTTCTTCATATTAATTGACCATATTAATCATTGCAACGTGGACCCACGTGTTTGCCGAGAACAGGCATTTGAATTATCTGGCGAGATGAGATTGTTGCAGATATGAAATTTGTCGTGTTCATTTGTACGCATATTTTACAATTTTATTTTACTCGTATTGAGGATAATACTTTTTCAAACATTTCATACTCTCAAAAATTTTTCATTTTGAATCCAAAATTTACATCGCTTTATAATTTTTTTATCAACCTATGTTACTCGATGATTTAATTCATTTACAAACTATGAATTCTATGATCTGTCTACGAGAGTCGGTATAAACGATACTTTGTTTGGCTCAGGTTTACATCATATCCATTGAAAAATAAATAGACCGGCAGATAGTGACCGATAATAGGTGCTGATTTTTAAATTTATACCCTTGAAAAGTCTTAAAGATACATCGATAACAATCTCAAAAAACGGAATATTACGCCGTATTAGTGTGGCGATATATTTTAAAGTACATAATGATTTGTAACAAATTTTGGCCTTGTGTGCTGATTTTTTTACTTATGCCATTATGAAAAGATGATAGTTGGGCACTGATCGAGTCTTTATCTAGCTAGGCATAAGACCACCTAGTGTCCTTTGGCGTAGATCGATATGGTCATAATGTAAGAAAAACCCATGATTGTGTGCTGATTTTTAAACTTATGCCAATGGAAGGGATAAAATTTCGAAACTCTTATACATCAAAAATAATGGCATAAGTGCTACTAGTAGATATAAAAATCTAGACTCTACGAAAGATGTGAAAGATGTTTAATCCGAAATATTGTACAAAAATTATTTTCATTCAACAATTATAGTCATTATTTTAGCTAAAGTTATTTTTTCATTCTTACTACATTTTATACTCAAGAGAATACCGCTTGCAAGAGAGATAGATTATTATGTATATTTTGCCTCGTGTTCATTTTCGCGACAGAAAGTCATAACTCGGAGGAAGTTTAGCGCACGAGAAATAAATATATCGTATAAACTTTATAAAAGAGCTCGGCCGTCTCAGCTGCAATGCAAATAAAGCGTACAAAATAACGGATCCAAGATGCAATTAGCCCGGGTGTCAAAAGGACAGTCAGAGGTATTCGCTCACTTCTAACGGGATATCACACGGCATCGGACATGTTCTGTATACATATAATACGTGTGTATAAATGTATGTATGTGTATCTTCGTTTGTGTGAATATGCATGTACATCGGCCAGAGTATGCACGTATGTGTTGGAGTACGCGCGACGTTTCGCCTGTGCAGTCCCTCTGACGTTCTGGTCAATATGAAAAAAATGAGTTTATTGGAACGTGCCTATACATTCGCGTGATGTCGCGCTACGAAGAGACTGCGTTCTGCCGATGCATGCGTGCAACACTCGGACAAGGACAATCATTGAATACTTGTTAAGCGTGAGATACTGCGTTGCATACCGTCGTTCTCTCTCTCTCTCTCTCTCTCTCTCTTTCTCGAAAAAGAAAACTTTTATACACAATGAAGTTTGATATCTAGATAAATTATCCCGTGCGTGCTTTACTCTTGCATTGACATTGTCATGTTTTGAATAAATTATGCTGTCAAATTCAGGAGATCATTTTTTATGGAGAAATTAAATTCGCAATTAAAAATTTAAATTTTAACGAGATATAGTGCCATAAGCCGCTCATACATGACAGGAACATCTAATTATCTAATCCTAACTACACGATGATTATTAAAATTATTAGAAATTAAGTCGTAACGTTAATCGCCGCTAAATGAATTAGATTACGCAAGCTTGATGAGATCTCGTGTGATCTTCTAGCTCGCATGACGACGGATTTGTAAAGCATAAAATGTCTATTTAACT
Source organism: Trichogramma dendrolimi (assembly GCA_034770305.1). Lineage (NCBI taxonomy): Eukaryota > Metazoa > Arthropoda > Insecta > Hymenoptera > Trichogrammatidae > Trichogramma > Trichogramma dendrolimi. The sequence goes on along the minus strand of JAPMIB010000037.1, from coordinate 1,442,714 downwards.
TGTAATGCCATCTAATTAGATTCATATATTTATTTAGTTGATGCCACGTTAACATTGATTAAGGCGCGTGTACGTCAAGCGCAATTACTAGAAACTTGCGGTGACCATCCGAACAGTTCAAAGTCCACCCACTAATTGATCTCTTAATTATTATTACGTTTGTCAGTGGCGTAAATGACAATTTTCTTTAATCTACCGAAAGTATAATGAAGTAAATATTAAAGTACAAAAAAAAACGCCAATTCTCTCGGCAGAGATGAAAAGATGAGAGTTAATTCACACCGAGCGATAATCGAAATCACGCACACATGCATATTCACGAAAGTTCGAATGCATCACTATTAACGGGTTGTACGTATTATCTTCCACCGGCAACCGAGTCCGATAAATCACCAAAAAGAAAGTCAAAAGAAAATATTGCCCTCTTCGATTTTATTCTCTGGCTATCTTCTTTGGTACGCAATCGCACTATAACATTTGTAATCCACCGTTATCTCTCGCGCGACTACGTAACAAGAAATCAGTAAACACATTAAAAAGTTGAAAAGGATTGCGTACACATTTTTAATGAAGCTAATAACTATATCGATTTAATCCATTATAAAAAGTTCGGCGACGCATCTGAAGTCTAAAAAATAAAGTATGAATTGCATTAATATAAGTAATTGTCTTTGTTTTAACATGTGCGACAATATCATCGATATTTACTTTGGCTCGATTAAGTAGAGTCCCTAAATCTTAACTTAATGATCTAACTTCAATTTACGATCAAATAAGTACTGAAAGAAATAAGTGTCGTATCAATTTTTATTTGCTATAAAACGCATAGGAATATTCAGGAAATATATACTGGAAATGAATCTAAAATACTGCAACATTAACTTTTAAGCTAATGACTAGCTACTTATTCCCTATTTGTATTTTTTTTTCAAAAAAGTTTTAAGATTTTGCAAATGGTTTGTGATCGTAAATTTGAATTTCTTTTTGAATTTTCCAGAGAGATAAATAAACATTGGTAAATTTTGAGCTTCTGTAACACTAGAAAGAGGTAGTTTAGGAGTCTCAAAATTCTTTTCGAAATTTTCATGTTTCCGCTCATTTTACACAAGAGTATGTATTTAGCTGATACTTTATTTTTGAGATTCATAACAACTTTTATTATAATGCGGTTCGTATGAAAAAATGCAATAATTTTAGATCCTATATACGCGGAAACGAAGCAGTCGAGTGTCCTGGGGCAAGGACGCGTTAGACTCTTACTACAAGTATTTTATAATGCTACATCCTCCATGCACTCGACGCATATGAGCTCGAATAACGAAACGATTTTCACCTTTCGTTTGTTTATTATATCACTTGAATTTACGAGTTTTTTATAGATGAATAGGCCCACCGGTAGCGTAAAATTAGAACGAGAAACGTTTCTCGAAAGTACTATAATTGTAACAACAAGCTCTATACCTTGCTCGTAGAGCGCGAGTTGGATGATCTACGAGGAATCGACGGACGAGTTTTACAGCCTCCTAATTACATTAGGTGTACATACATATCACGAGTGTACGCATTACGCGCATGTGTGTAATACAAACCGAAGGTTCAACGACAAAACAAGTCGCGAAGCACCGCTACGAAGACGCAAGGGTAAATAAACCAGTGCAAATGGATAGGAGAAAGCGTGAAAAAGAATGATGCGCCAGGTTGTCCTGCGGCAAGGACACGCGTCTCGAATAGTTCCGGACTCGTCGTATACATAATGTGTGTTATAGTATGCAGTACGGATATGAAAAGTTTCGAGCTCGCGCGAGGCTGCCCGGGGCTGCGGAGATCGGGATAAAAATAATATGCGTGCAGACTATACGGGAGAGTAGCGCACAGGAACGTGCAGCAGTGGCTGCGGCTGCTGCGGCGGCGGCGAGTGTGTTATTGATGCCCTGCGCGCACCTTCCGAATGAGCGAGATGCGTGCGCGCGCGTTGGCAACCTCTGGACCAAACAGGTATATACGGCGCGCGCTGAGGTGAGTTTGCCCGGCTCCTCCGCAGCTCCGTAGCTCCACAGCGCCCAAGTCAATAGCATACACAGGTGGAATTTCTTGATCTTTTCTTTCTCCTTCTTTGCTTGATACTTTTCGCGTGTGTGCGCTGCTGCAGAACGAACGCGAGATGAAAGCATGCCTCGGTCTTAAACACCCTTGCGTGGCCCGAACTGCCTCTTTTCTCACTCGACTTGCTCGTCTTCGCTTTATCTCTCCTGTACGCTCTTGGCTCCTCTTCTCTGGCTTGTATATAGGCCTCGGCTCGGTGCATTACTACAAATACTGTAGCAGCACGGCAGCAACAACATTTTCTCCGAATGCCAACGTGGCGCACAGCATAGCTCGATTTTTCCTCGACCGCGCGCCGCCTATCGCTCGGCAACAATCTAAATTCATTAATTATTCTAATAAATGTTGCTCAAGTTCGAAGTTAACGCGCGCTCGCTCGTTCGCTCTCGTGGATCGCCTCTCTTCCGTTGCACTTGCCGCGCGCACTGCAGAGATCGCCTCTCTTTCGATCTCTGGCAAGCTTTTTGTTTTATACTCGTCCGAATGGATTATTTCCAAAGCTACCGCTGAAAAAATCTGCACGTTCCGCGAGTGCGCTACCTTTTAATTTCTCTCCCGGTGTTCGTGAAACCGATCGCGAACGTACGATTGAGGATATAAATGAAAGAGAGAACTGCTGTGCATGGTAGCTGATGATGCTGCTCTTGCTTCTGCGGCTGCCGCTGTTGCTGCTACTCTGTCCATCCTGATATACGCTAGCCTTCGTACATATGCAAGAGTTTAACGAACTCCGTTATAATATCTTTCTTTCTCTCTCTCTCTCCCTCTCTTTTTATACATTCGATTTATTAAAGTTGAAAGATGCAGCTCCAAACAGGCTATGAAAACACGCCAGGATTGATTATTCGCGAGCATAAAACCGACTCAAGCCTATTACAAAGCTCGCTTTTAAATATTTACGTGCTGATTTTATGGCAGATTGAGACTTTTTACGGAAAAACTTTAAATAAAAGATGACTCTTACATTGCGCATACAGTGTGCGAAATTAATAAATGAGAAGCAAAACTCGTGATAGGACAGAAAGAGGTGTGATTTCCACTCTGAACATGTGAATTGGAATAGGCTAATCAGGGATATAAATTTTATTACAAAATAGCACCTCGGTGCGAGGGTGATACGCTCAATGATTTTTCGGGTCAAATTTTCGATTTAATGCATGGCATTGATAAGTTACAGTATACAACTTACAATTTGAAATGTTCGCTTTGCATTGCGATGTTTTGCTTTGCTTGCCTCAACATTAGCACACAATCGGCCACTTCCTCGAACGCCAACCGCCTCGCGATGGAAGGTACACGCATGTAGTAAGTAATAGGAAAAATGCCGTAGCTAAATGTTTGTATAAACGAGTAATGAATTCGGTGTTAATTATATGCATGACTCAACTTCAACTAATTGATCTCGCTAATTAAAGACCAGAGCGCACTGGATAACACCGTTTGTAATGTAGTAGCTGTAATACTTTGTGAATACTTGACTTAGCAACTGGACTCACAAATATTGAGTTTCAAAGCGCATGAAAACAATATTTTTCCGCTGACCCTCTCTTATAACTAATTTTTTGACCCCAATGAACAGTTATGCGGATAACTACAATAATATCAACGTATCGAAACGAACGGCATAATAATAGCACGAACATTATTGGAAAAAAGGCTAAAAAAAAATAACATGGAAGAGCAACTGCTGCATTTGATTCTTTCCGGGATATCAAATTACAACACGAGAGAGCCACCTTCTTTTATCCACATGCCATTCTCCCTCACTCTTCCACCCTCTCACTTATATCTAATTTGAGTCTGCGTAGTGAGGAAGAGTATCGAACGATGAGCAAGATGTTACCACGTCATCTACAGAGGGAGACAATGGGGAAAATAAAGTAGCCATTGCGATCTGGCGTCGAGCGTGATAACAGTCAATAATTTCCCACTTTTATTTCTCGTAAAAAAATATGATATCCTGCAAAAAACGGTTTTGGAAGGGAATTAAAAGACAATTTTGATTTTTTTTCGAACAAGAAAAAAGTCTTTGATTTTTTTATGAAGAAACTTTAAAAAAGCTTCCACAAGTCTGCACAATTTACTTTTGTACAATTTATTCGAGCAAGGGACTATGTTTTGAAAAAATAACGACAAAAAATTATTAATATCGTGCGTGTCTCGTTTATTCAGGAGTCGCAACCCCGTGTATGCCATCGAGTATACGTACAAATGTACGAGTGGTATAATGCGTTTATATTGGATGATACACATGTGCAGCGTGTAGTGCGCAGCACTACGCAGGGTACAAGAGCGAGAAAGAAAGAGAGAAAAAGAGGCCGACGGAACAGGGCTTTTAAGCATTGGGATGAGAGAGAAAGAGAGAATAAGTGAGAAGCAGAGAACTTGAGTATCTATCTCTCTCTTATCCCTCTCTCGCCCTTCTCTCCGTATTCTTTCGCGAATAGACCACCATTGCGGCAAATACGCGTATACACATGCAACTTGGGAGACGCGTGTGTGCAAGTCGCACGCGTAACTATACGTACGTCATGCGCGTGTGTGCATACATTTGTGAGAGGAGTAAGAAAGAGAGAGAGAGAGAGAGGAGAGAGAGAGAGAGAGAGAGAGAGAGAGAGAGAGAGAGAGAGAGAGAAGAGAGAAGCTCGATGTAATAAGAGAAAATCATCGTTGCAAGTGGCTCGAATCGAGAGAAGGGATGCGGACGAGGAGCTAGCTCACGTAAAGGGTATAGCCTACATCCACCGAAGCTACACGAGCCCGGCGCAGTGGCGGCCACAGGGCGGTGGGCGGGAAGAAAGAGAAGCTGTTCAACCTGTTCCCCGAGAGAAGTTCCTTGACCCTCCTCGCGGCTCCGCCGCTCACTCGCGCGCACATAGGCAGCGATTGCAGGGAGGCTGCAATCTCGCGTGCGCCTCGGGATGTGTGTACTGAGAGCTGCCCGTGCTGCACTGCTGCCTGTGCTGCCGCTCAAGCAGTGGCGCTCCTTCGAGCTATATACCGCAGGTTTATGCCTTCAAGGTCCGGCAGCACACATACATGCGCACGGACAGGCACGTGCAGTATACCTATATAGCAGGCACGAAGAGCTCGAGGGCAACACGCTGCCAAAGGAGAGCTGTGTGCAGCAGTGCAGCACGGGGAGAGTGAGATGAGCGCGCGCGCCTGCCTCATGCCTGCCGCATGCCAGCCTGACTGCAGTCTGAATGCATGGATAAGGACGAAATCGCGATTTTAGACAGACGCCGAGAGAGAAAGAGAGAAAGAGAGAAAGAGCTGGAGAGGGAGAGGGGGGAGCCAAGCTATAAGGAGAGGCGATATCGGTTTGAGCTCTCTTACTTACTTATACTCATTCGTTTTCTTCATAGCTTCTCAACGCTCTGCAAGTGTGCATGCGTGTGTATACATAAATGTACACACATACCTTGAACTGCACCGAGAACTGCGCGCAGTTTTTTTACCAAGGCAAAAAGGGCCCTACTAAGATGCGTTGCTCGGTGGGAATTTTCGGTCGGCGAAAAAACCTTTAAGACGCGGAGCACATTGGCAATTTATCGGAGCGAGATAGTACCAAGCTGGCCAAATAATTAGGGACTTGCGATCAAATACATTCTTTATTTTTAACGCCTGTGCATATAACAAGTCATTAAATGACCCTGAGTCGATTTATTGAATGGGAACGAATCGCAGAGTAATTCATCTCCATACGAAAATGATTAATTTGCTTGCTGCAAGTTCTGGAATCGCTTTAAAAAGTAAAACTTTTCGTGTCTTCTTTTTTTGTTGCGAGTCAAAATATTATCGAAATTATGCTAATCCAATGACTCAATCCGCACGAGAACTGGAGAAGACGCAGCAAGTGCAGTAAACGGTCGCGCCGACGAAAGCCATCGAGTCTGTAATTAAAAGAATCGAATCTCTCTACCGGTTATACGCTATAAATACGCATATATCGATGCTCATGTTAATAAGAAGACAGTATCATACGCGTGGCCATCTGAAAATTATACAAGTCACGTTTTTTTTGGCTGGATCGTTCATAATACTCGTAAAAAAATTGAGGTCGTATGATTCTCACTTACGGGTGCATACCTGCAGTCGCACGACGAATAAATTATTTATATACATTATGTAGAGATGCTGCCGTGCCCGTGACTCCGTTTATACAGTTATAAAAGTTATCCGGCAGCAGCAGAAGCCCAATCATGTGTACCCTAAATACGATTCGAATTTGTCCTCCCGGCTATAGGCTAGTCGTGTGCAGAAGTGATGCACGTACAAATATCGAGTATTATATATTATGTATACGGCTGGCCGCGCGCCGCGTGTGTATACATACGAACGAGAATAAGAAGAAAATAAAGAAGTCTCGCGGGTAATTTGTGACGCTGCACGAGCGGTTATCTCGAGACTGCCCTGCACTGCCACTGACATCTGCAAAAATATTCTCGCACATTCGAGCATGTATACGATAGATGCTTGCTTGTGTTCGTACGTGTGTGTGTGCATTTTGGGCAAAGAATAATTTTCGTACGTTCGATGAATAATGGATAAGGCTGGCCTGTCGCGTGTCCTCGGTCATTATATTATACACACATTCGGTCGCTTCGAACGCTCGGCGTTTGTCAATGTGAGCGAGTCACTGCTATATAAGGGCGGCTATAGGGCGTCAGTGTATGCGCCAATCGACTCGACTGCGCCAATACTCAATTTCTGCACGCTGACACTCTCGACCTGTGTCTGATCAGTTACCCGCGAGGTGAAGCGAGAGATTACTTCTCGCCGTATATTAAACGGCGACCGCAACTCTCAATAACGTTAGAGCAAAGAAATTATGCTATACAACACGATCATCGACGCTCCTGAAAGCAATGCTATTGTGCCCGTAGTATAGTGTAGTAGTTAAGTGTGCCTCTGTTTTTTTCGAGCACGTACCGCGCAGATTTTTCTCTTCTTCGACTCTGCGTTCAATTAGAATTTGCATATTATTGCCTCGTCCTTTTTGAGCTGGTTAGAGGCGTAGCGCAGGCTCTGATGATCGTCGCGGCTCCTTTTATTGTGCGAGCTTTGTGTTATAAGGCATCTCTCGAATGCCACTGGCACGCCACTGTTCGTGACGGAAGGGCATGTTTGAGCCCTGCCCGATTGTGTGTTGCGAAGATTTTCGTCGTGCGCGCACGCTTTTACGAGTTCACGCAGCCATTAACGAAACTGGAGAATCGATTATCCTTGGGCTGCAGCAAATTTTCCTCTAGCAAAGTTATAGTAAGCACCGATGGTGTTTATAGCTGTAAATATATAGGCGCTGCATATATATAATACGTGTGTATGTGTACGTATTTCTGCGTAGAGCCCGAGTATATAGCTCGTACACACAGCGTGAGCCTGCATAAACGAGCGAGAGACACAGACAAGTCGGAGTCCGCAATAGGTGCTGGTGTATACTGCATATATATATATATATATATATAATCGGGCCGCCTTTCTCTCTTTTGTGATTCTTCATCTCGCAATGTTTTCCGTCTTGCTTCTCGCGCGCTCCTGACTCTTGTTCTCGATGTAGTCTGACGCCTGCATAACTATGCGAGTACTTGACTTCTTTCACTTGTTTCGTCTATCATTCTAAAGGTTATTAGTTGCATCAGAAAACTTTTTTTTTCTACTTCTTCTTCTGTTGGCATCTTCGTGATGATCTGCTGCGCCGCAAAGTCGGTTATAATTTTATCATTTTATTTATAATTAAGTAAAAATTTCTAACTCATGCAGTTGAAATAATTGATTTTAGAGAAATTTTATTTCAACATTGGGTACATGAATTCTGTTGGGGTTAAAATTATTTTCTCCACGCGTACGAGTCATGAAAATTGTATTATTGCGGAAACACCTAAGTATATCGAATATAACTTCTTACGCCGCGAATAAAAAGTAAAAAGCTCTCGGAGAATCTGGCGAGGAGCCAAGGCACCACCCTAATCGTCTGTGCCGAAGTTTCCCGAGTCGCCGAAAAATCTCATTCTCTCTTTCTCTCTACACTGATATGAGTGGTATCGATTAAAAGAATTCTACCGTGCGTGAGTATGCGAATGCGTCTATGTGTTATATATATATACGTATAGACGTGATACGTTGGAGCTGCACAAATTCGCTGGCGCAGAGTCGAGAGCAGAGTCTGCGGATCGGAGCAAGCAAGAAAAAGAGAAAGATTCGTTCTCTCGCTTATATTCCCCTTTGGCAATGGGATGATGCGGAGAGGTCGAAAGGTGGGAGAGAGACAGGCTCGTCGTCGTCGGTCGTTGCTGCTGCTGCTTGGCGTGAAGCGCGCTGTAAATATACGCGAAAGCGGAGGGGAGGCCCGCAGGCCGGCCCGCGGCTCTTACCAGTCAGTATCCCTCGAGCAAGCACCGGAGACTGTTCCGTCCGTAACGCACGTAGTCGTACGTGCCTGTGTATTGCAGAAAGCAGCGAGACTGCAGTACGCGCGCAAAGCTTCGTGCGTATACTTGCGCCTCGAGTTCATTCATCGATTCGTCAAAATAAGTGCTTGTGACAACGCAGTGCGACAGTGCGACATAGTGCGCTTGTCTTTTTTACGAAAGGAAAAAATTAATAAATAAATAAATTGACGGTGCAGCATCGAGAGAGTGAATATTTTTGTTATCAATCGAGCTTCGTTCATTGAAAGCGGCGATCGATCGACAGACACAGACTTGACTCGATCATCATCGTAACATCGCACGGTGCATGAAAATAGCATAGGGCCGTAAGTGCTGCAACGCATGTATTTTCCTCTCTTTCTCGTGCTCCATACAGTGACGGGTGCCTTATATCTCTAAGCTCTGCCTAGAAGAGGAAGGGGTCACGAGTTCTCCAGGTCAGGTCGTCGCTTTAGTGCACATCTCGCTCTCTCTCTCTCTCTCTCTCTTTCATAGAGGCAAGAGCGGCGAGAGTTTCGCTGCCGCAGCGTCGTCGTGTGCTCCACGGAGAGAGAACGTGTGCATGTATATGCAGCAGCGGCAGCGCAGCTAAACACACTCTTTGCATCGCGTTATCTTCGATCGGCGTCTGCTGCAGAGTGTGGGGAAAATATCACCTTCGCCGGTAAATCGCGCTGCTGAGCCTTTGCCGAGGAGTAAGTGAGAGAGAAGAACGTCGCAACATTCGCGACTGCTGCTGTTGCTGCGGTTCGTGCAGTCAGCGCAGCATCCAAAGGTGAACGGATCGAGACCCGACGCCGTTCTCTCTCTCTCTCTCACTCTAGCGTATGTATATGTAATATACAGAAAGTCGAAGTGGAGCGACTAAACTGCGCTCAAAAACAGCTCGTGGGATCGTGAGAGAGCTTGAACATTTTTCAAGTCTGCCGCATACCGACACGTTGAGTGTGTGAGTGTGTGTGTGTTAGCGAGTTCAGTGAATACGCGTCTGCAGTCGGTGTTAACTGGCGGCAAGGTACATTACGAGTCTTCGGAAGCTTTTACAGTGCGCGCCAAGAAAAAGAGTGCAATTGTGCGCGATCTACTGCCTCGTACTTGGAAAAAAATAATAACGTAGCCAGTGAGCCGGACAGGTGCATCCTCGTGAGTGTGTGCAGTGTGATAAGAGCTACCAGATTCGTAGGTACCTCTGTAAGATTCGCACCTGTTGCGCTTCGCGCCTCGCGATCGAGACAGCCCCCCAAAGTCCTCGCAAACAGATAAAAACAAGTGCAAGTGCTTTTTGGATGCTATAATAGTGCGCCGTATTTCATACGATTGTATTTCTGTAGTGCTGGTAGGAGAGCTTAAAAGTGCAACGAAGAAAAAGATGGTTAAGCTGAAAGCCCGACGGGTGTAGCATACTTAAAGTTCAGTGTCGAGCGTTCCAAGAGTGATTGTTTTAAAAAAGTGAACAGATAGTGAAAAGTTGAAAGGGTCAACAAAGATAGAAAGCCCAACAAACAAAAGTTTAAGGATTCGCAACGCTTTGTTTTTCGTTAGCCCGCTGATTCGTGGCTAAGAATTCGGAGCTGTGGCCGGTGTTGTGAGCACAGGCCACGTCAAGATTAGTGGCAGGATAGTGATATGCGGTAGTCGAGGGATCAACGAGGGAAGCCATGAGGGCGGCCGTTGCCTACGTCCTGCTTCTTGCCCACCTCATACAGGTGAGCCACCAGATCTCTTTCCACTTCTACATGAACATTGCATATATTAGTAATAAAAAAAAATGGCTCTTTTCGTTTGTATCTGAAAAACCATGAATTACGCATTCTCGTTCATTTACGTACGTTTTCACCGATTCGAGTAGTGCGATAAGGGCGAATATGGTTGCGGGTCGACTGCATACATGCGGGAGTCGCGAATTTCTCAATGAACTCGTTCAAGCAACGCGAGTTGCCCTTGAGATGATACGTACTTCACGATAAGCCTTAATAGAAATTAGATTATCCAATGAGTCGACGTTTCAGTTCGAGCCCGACGTCATTGAACGTGATATTGAACTTAATGAATCAATCTTATTATTTCAAACGCCGCCCGTCTTGCAAAGTCAATAATTGCCTATGGATTTGGATCTTCATGATTTTTAAAGCTTTTCTTTGTCTAGTTTTCCGAATGAACGGCCGATCTAAGCTAAAAATCAATCGAAGACCAATTGAACAAGGGCATTGTATTGAGCGTGCGCGTCTCGGATAGTTTTTGCAGATGTTACATCATATTCATCGTGTCGATAGAAAATTACATTGTAGTAGTCTGTTATCAGCGTTGAAGGTGTCTAAACCTATAGATCATACCCATATTTGTGTTTTATAGCTGTTTCAAAATTATCTTGCTACTAGAATTTTTGCAAGTCGTGTACTGAAGGAGCGCTTTCATCGTAATGAAAGCTCTGCATTATACACCAAAACTCACTGCACACATAATAGTTTTTTTCACACTTCATCGTAACGCGGCAACTTATCAGCTCAAAATTTTTGGTTCTACCGTGCAAAATGTATACATAGATAAAATTCTCATAAAAGTCTTCTTTATTATCATGATACAAAGAGGGAGAGATAGATAGAGAGAAAGAGCATAAGCTATGAGTAGTCACGCGGGAGGCGCATTATGAAAAACTTACACAGTGTATCCGATCTGAAACACGCACATATGTTGTGTTGGAAACTCGGTATCTTTCTCATGTGTGTATGTGTACGTGTGCCCATTGGACGAATAGCAAAAGCAAACATACACGCATACGCATTTCCGGCTTCAGAACCGACAGTGCAGTAGTCGAGAATAAGAGAAAGACAGAAGAATTATGCATGCATGTATACGATTATTACGGACGGCGGACTGGCCCTCCGTCGGCAAGCACAAGTCAGATCCTCTTATGAGGAAATTACGTCGAAATTAGAGGGGCAACTCTAGTAGTGGTAGCAGCTCTTTTCTCTTTCTCTCTCTCTTTCTCTCTATCGCACCAGCTTATAGTTTTACCCGCACCTTTACTTTACATACACACTAACTACTGGATGCTACCGCGCGTGCACATGTAAGCGTGCATGCATATCCACCGCGCTCACACTTATACAGATAAACGCTGCTTCATAAGGGTTATGGGGCTTTTGTTCAGCCACAGGCAGTCGCGCGCCGCCGCTGAAATGCATCCACCGCCTCGCGATGATGAAGCGCCGCGTAGCGCGCACACACTCCGCAGGCATAGGAGTGAGGCGTTAGCTGCTATCTCGAGTGTTTGTTTATGTGCAAGCTAAATTTTAAAATTATACTAGATTTTGCTTCGTAGATCATTGACGTAATAAATTTCTTTCCCCATGCACAAATTAATCAAAGAACGGTAATTGATTAACAATCGGATTTGATAAAATTCTTTTGGATTAATAAACACATTTTATTGGCTTATTAGCTAGTTAAACTTGTATCGCACGTATTTTAATGAAAATGTAAGAGAACAGAAGAATGCCTTTGATGATTTACCAGGTTGGGGGCTATGCAAAAAGCCGTACATTGTAGTCTTTTTTTTCTCGAATCCTTTCAATATTTCATCGTTTCAATCGTACATGCATAATATAAATAAGTCGATGGAAGGCGCATTTTCCACCAGAACGAGCTTATCCGTTACAAATGTGTACACGCCAGCTGAAGGTAATCGCAACGAGAAAGAAAATATCGCAATTTACGCACTTATCCCAAGTATTGGCGAAAACATTAATTTAGATAAACCTATACACGCAGCCGAGCGTATATCGCTATGCACATATAGTTGTATGTAATACGCGAATTCCTCACTTTTCTCTCATTGTGTATATATTACAGGTTGTTGCCGCTGACGCATAACGCTATTTTACCATCTGATAAATGCCCCAACGATTAAATCAAACAATTATTACGAGACTATGTCGGTCCGCTGCTTAGCAATATCGCCAGTTCGTACTCGGGTATGTGCCTTCATGCCATAGCTGTAGATTATTTTTCGTATCGCTGGCGTGTGCGCGAATATATATGCGGTATGGAACATGAAAAATGTTCGGTAGAATCTATGAAAGAAAAATAAAAGCTTCGAAGCACATGCGTATGGGTTGCGATCCTCTGACTCTCTTGTCTACTCTCGCACGATAAAGGGAATCCTTGGCATTTACACGCTTGTAATATTTCTACACATATATAAGCGATTCGGTCTCGCGATAATAAATCAGCAAATAAGAGAAAGCTCTCATCTTCGCTGTGCTCGTGCGAGCGCGAGAGAGAGACTGCACTGCAGCGTTTAATGCCGAGTTGGGAAAAAAAGTCAGCGAAAAGCCCCTCAAGCGTCATGCTTGAATTTTCAATCGCTTCTCATGTGCGTACGTCGATGCGCCTAATAATTTAAAGCTTTACGTCTCGCTTTCTGTTGTATGCTGCATTATATACACATGTACGTGTACGCGCGCACACACACATTCGAAAGCAATTATATAAAATCGACGACACCCAATGCTGCTGCCGCTGCCGACTGCCTTCGCTGCCGCAGCTCATTTTATTGCGCAAGATAAATCCACCGGCGGCTGCTGTTATTCACATCTTTCACTGCACGGATACGAACTACCATAGCGTATACGAGAGCTCCCTCCTCTTACTATCCTCTCTATGCATGAGCTTACTCACCGTTCACGCACGATCTTGTGCACTTTTAAAATACATGCAGGAGGTCGCGCGCTCGATCATGGGAGACTTTCCGTTGCTGTGCGCTGCTCTCTGTTCTTTGCTGTTGGCTCACGTACCATATACTGCCGAGTGCAGGAGCGCCGCATGCATCGTGCTACATTTAAAACCCCCAGCTTAGAATGCCTTGCATATAAAAGGATACTCGAAAGGACATTTTTTAGTCATCCGGTCTAAGCATGCACCCGTGAATATTCTCATCTGCTTCAACCCGAATTTCGATTCTCCGTTTTTATTTATTTCTTGTTCCTATTTTTCATTTAAAAGTAGTGAATGCATTTCTCTTTCTTTTTCTATGCTACCGAAAATGTGATATCTAACGGAAGTGGCATCTACAATACCAAAGCCGATGACTTCAAAGATTTCGACGCCAATACTTTTCGCCATTTCACTAGATTTTTTTCTGCCAATGTTTAGGCTCTGTGGCTTCGTGCACGCCTATAGTCGAGAAACGACATTTGAATTATGTTTCGCAAAGTGTCGCCTTGCCATAGATTTATGGAGGACTGGCGTTGAAAGACATTTTCAGCCGCCTCTTAGGAAGCGTTTAAACTTGAAATATGTGCGCGTTTGAGTCATTCAGCTTTTACCACGATGAATTACTTTTTTTCATAGTCGCATGTATACTTAAAATCGATAATACTTCTATTTGATTAGAGATTAGCACCTTCTGATTTGTAAATAAAATTAAGCTCTCATTGATTTTTATTTGCATCACGGTGCATAAGATTTGCATAAACCGTTTAATGCTATGCTTTTTAGTAGCTTTGAAGCTCCATGTTCACGTATGCATAGCTTGCAAGTTCATATCTGATCACGTAAGTTGTTGATGAAAAACCAAAAAGAACACAATGAAAATGTGGCCTTGATCGATTAATATATCAGTATAGCATACGTCCATAACAGCATGTTTTCATATACCAGATGCCTGATTGTCTACTACTTAATCGCTCGACTGGATAAAAATGTATCATAGACTATTAGAACTTAGTCTCCCTTCCATGAAAGTGAGTGCTCATGCGTTTGCAATACGCTAAAGACTATATTATTATTCGTTCTATACGGCGAGTCGCAAAGACACGAAATTCAATGAGGCGAGGCGTAATTTACGGGGGCCAGTCGACCTATACAACTAAACTAGCAGTCGGTGACGATAGAGTGCATAAATTTGCACATTGCCACCATTGTGCCGTGCCGCGTGTATCTCCGAAGGACACAAAGACTCGCCGAGTTCTTCAAGTGCGCCTTACTTTGGGGTAAGCGAGGGGAGGGGGTTACCGTGCTGTGGTTTATATTATCTCTTCTTTTTTTTCTTTCACTGTACATGTGTGCACTCGACAACGATGATGAGCCTGCAGAGACTACTTGTGTGTTCAGCTGCTGTCCAGAGTGCTTTTTTTTCTAATGATAAAATTATTACTACTCTTTGTTATTATGCTGAAATAATTTTATTTTTGAGATTTTTAAAGTGGGTTAGTTATTGTACATAACTTTTATTTAAGATTAAAGGCTTACTCGCACTTTCACTCATCATGCTTAAGGATTTGGGGAGTTGGTATAAGCGAATCCGCCTCGTCGAAAAATTGCTTTTTGCGAAAGTGGCAGGTGTTATCATTTAATTAATAAAAGTCTGGTACATTGCATTAACTTGACGCCAAATCTAAGACCGTGCGATAAGCGAATACACGTGTTTTATTCGCGATCATAAATAATCGTACATTCGAGACACATCCCAACATTTTTTGAGCTTGCAAATATACTTGCTTTTGCAAGTTCAAAATATCAATTTATCTTCTTACGTATATGCCTACCACCCAAAATAACTCTTAGACAAGCGCCTCTTGATCCACGCCTCTTGAATCCCGCAGCGAACTCGCTGCCGAGGCAATTAAAATAAAAAAACTAGCTTCAATTTAAATGTCACGTAAATAAAGAGCAAATACAGTCGGCTGCAAGTGAAAAATATAAAAAAAAAGTAAAAGGAGACATACATAAGCGGTATTCATCCGGTGCGCGCTTATATAGCGAGTGCGAGTGACTTTTAAGCTGCGGTAGGCGAATAATGGAGAGTTTAGTAGAGAAGAAAACGGCAGCAGCGGCAGCAACAGCACGTGCTTTACTTACATACACTTTGGGTATATATACAACAACTGACTCTTGATGTCTCTCAAGAGTACGCGTAGCAGCAGACGCAGTGCCTGTACAAACATACTGGCGAAAAAAAGGAGCTGCAGTAGAGACATTCAAGACTGAGTACGAGGGAGAGAGAGAGGAACTTTCGAGAGTAGTGCACGCGGCTGATTTCTTTCATCTGCAATTAAAGTGTTTATATATATGTGTATATATAAAAGTAAGTAAGCCTCCCCCCGCGACGCAGCGAGAGCTGACTCGAATTTCTTGCCACGAGCAGAGGGCCCTTTCCACATACACACAGACACACATATACTCTAATAATACCGTTACAAACACGCAAACCGCGCGCTTTTGCCTTTTTTCGCGTTATCTGGCTCGATTTTTTTCAGCCAGATCCTCCGTTATAGCCTGCGCAGCTGCTGTATCAAGGAATACACACATAAACATGTATACCGAAGTTGTCGCATCGTTGGTGCTCTCGCGCGACCTCCTTAGAAGACGAGACGCGCGAGGGCTTTTTTCGCGATTGCATGGGGAAGGTGCCAAGCGCGTAGCGTGAATTTTTCCTCGTTTTTTTGCCACTGATTTTTACGATAGGAATTCAGTAATAAAAGAATACTTCGAGAGAGCGGTTAACTATAGCTTTATAGCAAAGAATTTGACCTTACGCTGCGTATCGCAAGTCGTGTTCGTCGCAAGGAAAGATTTAAAGGGCCAACTGTCAAGAGTATATATTTTTTATACGTTTTTATTATATTTTGTCGTGTTGTCTTTCTCCAGCCCTTTTAATTTTCTTTGTAGTCTCTTCGCAAACAGGCACTCTCGTTGTCTAAAAATTTATTTCTGGATACTTTCAATGAATTATCATTTCCGCGGTAGCAAAGATGTCCATGCGAGTGCATCAATTTACGAGCATCTCGTGAACACCTTCGTTGATCACACTGCCTAAGAGCTCGGTCTAATTAAAAACTACGCTGAAATCAAAGGGTAGAGGATCGTATCGTTGCAATAAAAGTCAGTGCAGCTTGATCATCAATAATGTCGTTGCGCACGCGTGCATTTTCTTTCCACTCGCTATCGAATTGGAGTCGGAGTCTCTAGTCTTTCTCTAGTCTTCTCTAGTCTTCTCTATCTCTCTTTCTCTCTCGCATTCAATAAACATAATTCAGTTGGCGCGTCGGCGATTAGCTTAGGTAGTAATATCGCGTCGCTATGCAGGCGCGCATCTGCAGCAGTTCGATATTATATAGGTATAATCATAAAGTACTCGTCACGCTTGGAACGTACTCGCCTAGAGAAAGGGAAAGAGAAAAATTGATGGAGTACGGCATAAACAAGACTACATCCCTCATCGTCCGTCGATATAAAACGAGTATGGCTCGCGATGAGGATGACGATAAAAAGCGGTACGTAGCAGTGCAGTCGCGGTACTTACGTCGGTAGTAAATTCGAAGATGGCAAAGGCATTGTGGCGCGCAAAGAAATGAAAATCCATATAGATATATTGAGCGGCCGAGAAGAAGAACTTGAACCTCGAGTATACGCTCGGCTCTTGTAAATTCTACATCTATATAATATATAAGTTCGCGAACTTCCGCGCTTTCACGAAGAGCTCAGCAGCCGCAGTGCTGCAATTATCTCGTTGGGTTTGCGAATGCAGTCCGCAGATACGAATCGCGCTGTGTATAGCCATTTTTTTCAACTGCAAACAGAGTACTTTGCTCTATTTATTCTACGAACGGGAGGAGGCAGGTCGTCGATATTTACTCCTCGAGCGACTGTGTGCGAAAAAACCTGACGTACAGCTACGGGGAGGGCAGTTCCCGCGTGCGCGCTCGCTCTGTACCTCTCGAAAGCAAACGCTTTGGTCGGGGTAATTGGGCGTAAAATTAACTCAATTGTACACTCGCTCGGCTGCTGCTGTTGGTCGGACTGCTGTTTTCTTAATTTGCTGTACACGCGATTGTGTGGAAAATCGGAAAATATGCTTTGTATCGAGGAAAATAAGCATTCGCTTGATTACCAAATTCATTTAATCAATGTGATCAGATAATTATGGTAACTTGATTAATTTTCTGTTTCACGTTTATTGCAAGGGAGTGCTAATTAAAAGCGCAACTGTATACATTGATTTCTTTTTTAGTTACGTTTATTGTTATAAAATGAAATTTTCCATCAAACATGTATTTGATTCGTCACATATAATAAAGAAAAAATTATTTGATAAAGCAAAACGACGCGGAAAAGTCCTGCGCGACGTGGCTCTCCATAAGGTGAACAGGAAGCCGGTCTCTTCCCGACTGTAACGGAAATGCCTCATGTTCGTGCGTAGTCCGCAGACGAGAGAGCGAGAGAGAGAAGGAGAGAGAGAGAGAGAGGTATAAGGTGGTTTATATTGTATTTATACAAGAGCTGCAGCGTGCACGCGCAAGCCCCGCTTGCGGCTGATTGAATTACGAGACTGCAATTTATGACTGGCGGGGGAGAATTTCCATGCAATATACTCGCAGCTAGTATGCCAAAAAATGACATTGTTTGTATTCAGAGAAATGATTATAATTGCAATTCTGCCCGTGTGCACCCGGTTGATAATAAAGTTCGAGATTATTATTGCCTTATTTACCGCGAGCACACACCGAAGGGCAAGTTGTCTTTCTTTTTACATCTCTCTCTGTCTCACCATTTCAGAGATATACGAGGATGTTTGCAGCATGTTACACGATATGCTCGAGTTTTTTGCCTCGTCTGGAGGAGTTTTTTCATCGAGCCACTGAAAAATCACGCTTATAACTTTTTTCCCCGGCAAGATGAGGACGTAGTATATGTATGGCGCACGAGCCCGGTGGCAGTGGCGGCGACGATGCTCGCTACAGCGGTGCGCGTATAAGAATGTAATTTATGTGTTTATTCTAGGCTTACAAAAACACAAGAAAAACCTCAAGTTTTTCGCCTGCTCTCCGACGTCTTACCGTGATTTGTTTACTCATGCATAGACGTACCGACGTTTACTTTTGTATAAAGAGAGTAAAAGAGAGACAACTTTAGCTTTCTAGTTTGACAAATGCTACGGGGAGAGTATCAAAATTTTCATATTTTTGCAACTCTTCTCTCTTATTAAAAAGAAACATAAACATCGCGAATGTAAACGTAGTTCCAAAGTGCCGAGGAACACACACACGCACACGCGTCCGCATGCAGATACACTTTACCTTCGGGTGGTCCGCAAAAAAACTCATAAATTATTTCAGTTTTTTCATAAGCCATATCGATTCGAGATTAAAATTTAAAAACTCAAAGAAGCATTTACATTGAACCATCAGCATGAAAATTACAGCGAGGACTCGTCGCATAAGGCGAATATGAAGTCATAATCGAATCGGTAAAACTCATCGATTTTCGAGCGAGAATCGGCGTGGCGTTTAATAACGTCGTCGTTCGTCATGCACATCAAGCTGCTGCGAGCACATGCCGTCATCCGTCTCAATGGAGTAGCAGATGCAACACGTACAACGCGCGTACGTATACGCACAACGTCCCGAAGTTTATTGCAAAAGACACATCCTGCGCGCATTCCGCACTCTGCCATCAATATTAGCGCGCGCGCATCAAACGCAGCCGTCGTTGACGCTACGATTGCCGCGCGTATACCCGTATGCGAGCTTCATTAAGACGCCAACTCCACGCACCGACGTATACACATGTATATATGTATTCTACAAAAGAGAATAGGAATCCGAGGGGCATAGTGCAGCTAGTTATACTGCACGACCGGCTTGTATTTATAAGCAGCATTATGCGCAGTCGAGTTGCGAAATTTCATGCATTATACAGCATGGCTGTAAGCACAAGAAAAAAAAAGTCGGAAAGAAATTTTAATTAAGGAAAGGAGATCTTATTAAAGAGGACTTT
Organism: Trichogramma dendrolimi; assembly: GCA_034770305.1. Classification (NCBI taxonomy): domain Eukaryota; kingdom Metazoa; phylum Arthropoda; class Insecta; order Hymenoptera; family Trichogrammatidae; genus Trichogramma; species Trichogramma dendrolimi. Next base: position 1,423,398 of record JAPMIB010000037.1, on the reverse strand, counting down.
ATCGATCGTGAGCTAGCTTTATCTTCGTTGATTGACGTCGTGATGTCAGAGCGCAATAATAATAATATTTGTCTTGAACTATGGATGGCTGATTGTTAATTTTACGCATTGAAAAATCAGCGCGAGATCGTGCGACTGTGATATCATGCCATTTTAATTCACAAAAATTTTCTCAATACTACCCGAAGGACATGCATAAAAAATTACGAAGGATGTATATTTTTTATTCCGCAAGGAAGAAAAAAAAACTTTTGTCCACAAATATCTCATACATATGGAGAATAGAAATAACAAGACATAGAAAGTGAATAGCAAAACGTATAATAACCGCACATATACAGTGCAGTGCATGCTCGGAGGAGAGCAATTCGCGAAACTATTAGCGCATATACGCCAGCAGCAGCGCGGGGCATGTGTATATAGCTGCCATATACGTGTATAACTTTTGTGCACGAAACGTAATGATTCTCGCACAGCGCATAATACCACAGAGGCAAGTGTACAACAGCAACAACAGTAGTTGTAAGGCTATTACACCGACCCCGAGACAGGACGAGCGTAAGTCGACCTTAATGTGCGCAAACAAATGAGAAATGCTCGAATTTTCAGATGAGTATTAACCTAGTCTTTGCTGCGCGAGCAAGACAACAGGAGTACGTTTCCGAGCAGTTTAACTGAGCAGTATTTTACCAGTTGCATAGAAAATGAGCTCCATTATCATAAATCAGTCAAAGTCACGAGTAATTTCTCGATCTTATACCAATTATTCGTGGAACTATCAACTGACCAATAATTATTGTCAAGATGCAATGGATAGCTCTGTAAGATCACTTACACTACTGGAAACATCGTTAATTTCTTTATCACTTTCATACATTACCTCTTTTTTAATTTTAACAATTTTTTCAAGTGCAATACGAGGTAAAAAAATCGTCGGAAAGGATGGCAATGGCTTAAAATTTCTCGATATTTTATCCCCCGTATACATCACATCATGGTTAAGCGCACGATTTCTCAAATGTCTCTTCTTAAAAAGCGCAGCAGTGACAGTATCTCCTCGAAATGCACACATACACACGGGTTGTAATTTTTTTTTCTCTCAGCATCAGCTCAAGAAGATACTCATCGCAGATCGTTAATTAAATCTTTTATTGAAACTTTTGAGGAGCAGAAAGAGACGCAGGAAAGGAATATATTTCCCGAAAAATTAACCCGGCTCATTTTTCTTTACTTATGGAGCGGCGAGTAATTCCGGAAAGAAATGCATCGTAAAGTTCGCGTCTAAATTCCCTATTTGAATGAGAGAGAGAGAGAGAGAGAGAGAGAGAGAGAGAGAGAGTGAAAGAGAAAGAGGAAAAATGCAAAAGAAAGAGCAAGAGCAGCAGCAACAACAGCAGCAGTATCGCGCGGGCACACACACGTAGATAAGTATATAAGTTGCCATTAAATTCTCAGAGAACGAGATAAAGATCTTGGTGTGCGCGTCCTGTATACATATAGTGCTCCTCTCCTCTCCTTCTCTCTCGCTCTCGGTCGCTCTCGTCCGAATAAAGTCTTGTCACTCGCGAAAAAGAGCGCTCACTATTTTCATCCTTAATCATCATTATCGTTCGTCGTCATCATCGTCGCGTCCTTCTCTCTTTTCCTCGACGAACGAGCCGTGTTCTCTCTCTTTTCTCCTCCTTCTCTTCTTCTTTAATTCTTGCATCCAATTATACTTGCAGGACATCATCCAGCTCCAGATCGTTTGTACCTTCTTTTTTTCTAAGCACATGATCGCGTGTGCAAGCGCGTGCTAGCGCACACGTACGAGGTTATTATCCTCTATATATTATCGCGATTTTATGCGCGAAAATGCAGGAATCCAGGAAACTGGCACCCGGAAAAATTTGCTGAATTTCTTTTCTTTTAGCATTGCTTACATATATCTATCATCACCACACAACCAAACTTAGAAAAAGTATATAGAAAAGGAGAGTTTTGGCGCGTATAGGCTTAGCCTGGCGTGACGTACTACTAATTAGACGAGGAAATGACGAAACGTTGTTGGACGCTTTTTTTCCTTTTTTTCATTTCTTTTCGTGCGCGTCTTGATGATACGGTTCGAGAGGATCTTGTTAGATGATAGATATAAAAATTCGTATCATTATTATGATATCTAATTAACGTACTCTGTTTGTGTATACACGTATGGACTTGAAACTATTTACGAATTTCAAATTCGCTACCGCGTATATAAAGTCTCTAGAAAGTTACACAGTATGCTTGGTTAGCGAACGCAAACTATAGATCTTAACCATCACGTGCACAATAAAAATCGCACCCCTATTCAATAAAGCGCTCGACACGCTTTATATAAAAAAATATTCGAAAAATTCAATTTCTCATGGCCCTTTGCGGTTCAATTGAAGCTCATTATGTGGTGATGTACACTGTACGCATCTGCAACAATATTTCAGTGAAACACATCTGCTCTTTGCGGAGTATTGCACTGCCACGATAAAGGCGTTAAATTGTATTCACGCCTTGCGAGCTCTGTTTGAAAAGTTCGGATGCATTCTCATTCTCTGCTCCTGGCAACAAACTACAATCAAAAGTATGAAATAAAAGAAACAAGAATTCGAGTTCCGGGGAGAAAGTTCTCGAGTGCATCGTCCCACACATCCTGCATAAAGGCATAATTGTTCGACAAACTCGTTATCACCCGTTTTTTTTCTTCATTTAAAAACGCACAGATCCTTTGCTTCTTCCATGGTTGCTGAAACTGGTGCAAAGGGATTGACAGTATTAAAAATAGAAAAAATACTTTCCACCCTCATCGATAGTGTGAACTCCGTTCCTTTTGTACAAGAGTTCGGCTTGAACCAGAACTAAAGGAATCAACAAAATATAGCTTTGAAAATTGAGCTGCTTATGTGGCTCGCTCCTAGACAATCGATGCGATGAAGACGCTGCTGACGTTTTTACAGCATCGGCATGTTTAAAGCGGATATTAAGTAACTGCATTTGCTTTCTTCTACTGTAAAATCATCTATGCTATCTTAGCTTTATTTTTTATCACCAGCCCGCATAAAGAAGAAATATACGACTTGGCGTGACGCGATGTTAAAATAACTGTCAATTGTATCATTCGACGATTCACTATAGAGACCCAGCGAAACGAGCCAAACAGTTTTCATTCCCAAACGAAGGGATTTTCCAGCTTGGCCGAGTCAGCTTTTGGTTTTTCAACGTAAAGGACAGAATCAATTAAATGACTGTGACGAGTTGGGCCTCGCACATTTTCACGTAGTGTGCCAGCTTGGGGAGTATTAATTCGCCAAGTGAAAATGTGTGAGGCCCAAAGCGTCGGTACCATCTCTACAACTATTGTGACAACTTGGAAAGTCGACGAAATTACCCACAAGTTACTTCGCTAACTTAAAAATTATTTATTCCTTGACGAAGGAATGCAGTGGTAAAGTTATGAATTATTCGTTGAGTCAACACGCGCCATCAGCCGTCAATTTATTGCTGTCACATATGGTGCTGAAATTTTTTATAATGCAATTGCAATGCCACGAATCTAGTTTTTTTTCAACCTCTCGGTTTCCGACAAAATTATTCGATATCCTGCTGCACGCGCATCTTTTTGTACCTGCGAAAAGTCGAAAGTCGGTCAATTAATTGGATGATTTTACCAATATGATCATAAATAGTCGATATCTCATTAAACTCCTGCTGGCCGATACAGTTATTTTTTGATCGACTTTGTATTACATACGTTTCACTGTCTGCTTATCTCAAAACGATTGGTTCGCATAATCGATCATACTGACAATTTTTCGTATTGATGTTATTCCATTTCTTATCATCGATAATTCCTCTTATACAATGAATAAATTTATAAATATCAACCACGAAAGCCGTTGTTACCGAGTAAATTACTCGCGCGTGCTGGGCACGCTACGGAGAAATAAATTGAGACGATTTGTTTTTGCATCTCGAGTTGCGGCTGCTGTTGTGCTTCTGCAGTTTTCTTTTTCAATTAAGTTCCCACAGCACTTAACATTCTCCTTGACTGTGCGGCTCATAGGACAGGTGTGGTTTTTACTGCTACCGTTGTTGCTTTTGGCGAAATTCGCAATGTTTTATATGCCTATACACATCAATGTAACTGCAGTAACGGCTATTTAGGTAGGGCTTGTCACTTTTTCTGTTCACTTTCGATTCTCATTGCCAATCGACCAAACGTTTAAAATGCAATTACTCGATGATCCATGTTTGCAGCTTGGACTTGTTGAACCAACCAATATAATTTATTAGTTTTTTTTTTAATTTACGCGGGTACTGTGTACGTAAGAACGTGGACATTCAATAACAAGGTACTTAAAAGCTGCATAACAGGAATAGAAATGTAATGCAAAAGTTGTTGTATATTTAAAATAGAGGCTTGTTGAGAGCAGCTACTCAAGCGTTGTGAACAAAAAGCTTGAAACTCCACGTAGTACGTAAATGTAATACCGAAATTTATTTGCGAACATCCCGTCAGATTGATCGATGACTGCAGCTACTCTCGTGCACTCCCCAATTATTAGAGAGATGCTTAACCGTGCGAGCTGAGTACAGTTAGGATCTTTAATGCATGCGCCGCGTTCAATGCATAAATGCCTAAACATTATAACTGCCTCGTTCAATATATGGTTAAACTATAGCTGTCACCAAAAAACGAGAAAAGCAGCAGCAGCAGCTGCAGCATTGGTGTGGCTGTGGCGGTGAACAAAAAAATATCATCGTTACGCAAGTGTACATCACCTATGCATTATAATAAGCGAGCTGCTGCATAAACCGCTAATTCTCTCGTTTATGCGCGACGAAATTTTTCACATGTTAGCTACTGCTGCAATCGAAGTCTCCACACATGCACACCTTAGGTATGGCTTATATGGAGAAGGACGATGACGACGACCACACGTAGAAAAACGGGCCATCAATCATTCACGTATAAAATAAAAGAAAAAGGAACATTTTTTCTCATCACTCGCGTATACGCATTTATGCTCGGAAGATACCGCGAGCGATCAATCTCCAGCCTACTATACGAGTGTATAACGTCGGTGTGTGCGCTCATACGCACGCGCTTCAATTAACGCACACGATCGCATTGAATAATTTCAGTATCAATCTGTGCATGTGTTAGTATGTGTATGTGTACTGCTGCTGGTGCATCGTTGCATATATATAATACGCACACGTATAGATACGCATGCGGAGGACATACTTCAGAGCTGCTTCTGCTGCTGCTGCGTAATAATGATCATCTCTCTCGTGCGCCTCGGCTGTTCCACATAAACGACGTGTAACTTTCTTGAGAGATAAGCGACGCACTTTATTGCCGCAGATTGCAGATTTAGATTTATTCGCGAGCCGACGCTGCTTGCCGACGATGCTTTAAGGGCTCTCCCTCTCTCTCGTTTACGTGCGTGCGTGGAGGTGCGCGCACACATGCACACACGTACACACGCACGAGTTCTGACGGTAGACGATGGCGCAACCACACTATGCACCATGAATATGCGATATCAATTGGCTTTTTTCTCCTGCTTTTTCACGTAAGCCCCGTATGCATATGGTGACAAATACGTCGTGAGAAAAGACGACGCGACGATCTTGGCGAAATTATCGCGACTACTGGTCTTGCTGATGCCGCTGACCGATGTTGCTCGGCATATTTAGTTGAAAATCAGAGTGTTCAGCTCGATTTTTGATTTTTTTTTATCATCTTGATTATACGGTACTGCAGAGGCCTGTCATATTGATTCATGCACGAATTAACATTTCTACTCAAATGAACATTGATTTAATGAATAATCGGCGTAACTAAGTATATAACAGTAAACTCTGCAGAGGAGATCGTTACAATTTTTCTAACTTTCTGCGAGGTAGAGAGAATAAATTGTTTTTTTTATTCTGGGGGCCGGGAGAAAATAAACGAAGACTTGAAACTCGGCTCGAACGTCGACGTATCGGCAGCTCTCGCAGCTTGGAAATTAATTAATTTCTTGCTGAAAATTGCGAGGAGATCGATACGTAACAGCGCAGCGCTGATTTTTTCCATGAGAAAGAGCGAGTACCATTTACACATTGGTGAGAATAAAATATCAGACTTTCATCTTGCACAACTAATTACGAGCTTATATCGGCGAAGCGTCGGTTGCACTGCGGCAGAATGTGCAGTGCGAGCGAGTATATATAATATACAGCTAAAGGTATAAATACACTCGATCGAACAAAAGAGTTGCAAACGATAACGCCACCGCACTTATGGTTCAATAGTCACGATACATAGTCGAATCGGCGTTTGGTATAATGCAGATATCAGTGTCGGAGGTAATTCCTGTACTGCAAATCATCAAAATTTAAATATCATTTTCACACCTGTTGATTACTATATAATGTCCCGTCGCACACGCGCGCTTACCTACTTAGCGCAAGCCCGATGTATCTGTGTGTGAGTGTGTGTACGTTGCGTGTTCACAGACGCATACATTTATAACATACTCGCGCGCATATGCTCTTCCAAGCCGTTAGAGCGTAATGGACTTGGTGGTCGCGTCGCCACTGTCACGCGTACTTACACAACGTGTAATCATCGGATAATCACCCTTTCGAATCTCTTTCTCGCTCGCTCACTTGCTCGCGCTTGCAGTGGCAGCCGCGGTATACACACATATAAATATATAAATATATCTATGTATCGTACATATGAGTGTACGCACATGGTAAGTTACACACAAAAAACTTTAATAACTATGCATGCGATTTTTCTTGCATTCGAATCCCTGTGGGCAAGTAACTCGACGCGTGGGTTAGAAATGTATATATTTAGTATACGGCTGCACGCGCGAGTGAAAGTTCGCAAATGATATTTTTCTCGTTTCATTTCGTTGTGGATCGGCCTAGAGTCAAGACTGAATCAGACGAAGAATTATGTAATTGAGCGATTAAGAAGTTCACACAGAGATTTCATCGCGTGTGAGAGCAGAGCTGCGCTGCTCATATTATATATATGGTGCCTTCAAGCTCTGCTCTCCTATTGCTCTCCGCGATGGAACGATTCCTGTGCATATGCGCTTGTGATTATCATCGATCTTGTCTCGCGTACACTGCCGTACTTTGCTGTTGAGAAATTTTTACCGAGGCGATTTTGATACTCCTTCGATTAGACGCTTGAATAATTGTTATCGAGGGTCGCCCTCGGGTCGTGCATAATGAGAAACAGCACAGATTCCCTATTGTATCCTAATTCTTTTGTTTTTGTTTTTTTATCAAAGAACCAATCCGATCGTTTTTATTATGAAATCTATATCCACGGAATCCCGTACATGTATCGATTCAATCACCACGAAAAACATCTCTAAACAAGTCCTGTTCTCTCTTCGGCGCAACAAAAAAAGGGTATTCTGTCGAGCATGTTCGACGCTTCAGTCAAAGAACTCGGCACTATACAAATCGAGTCGCGTTAACCTAACCTTTTTTTGGCACGCTCGGACGAACAAAAGATTCAGGCGAGCAAATTGGTCTACCGAAAATCAAAGACGCGGACATGGCTCTCGTTCGCTTTTGATGTGCTATCGAGTTACCCTATCCACGACCTGATGAAATTGATCGAATATTATATACCCACTGCAACTGCTCGTTTTCCGCCGTCACGCACAAAACAATACTCTGTGTATATTATACTCTGCTCCTCGTCTATACATCGTTTACACGTCCCGATATTTGATGCACTTGTCTTTCTCCCTTTCAATGTAAGAGAGCATGATAAACGGAGCCTCCGAAACGCGATACTTTTTGAAATCTAAACTATAATTTTAGTTTGGCTATATTGAAAAAAATAGATGTTATCTAATTCCACGTGTGAAATATTCATGCACAGATTATAGAGTAGCTAAGAGTTAAATCAAAAGATACCTGTTGAAAATTCGATATATAGTTTGCAATAGTTGAAGGAAGATTTATCATGAAGACATCTGTGCTGGGCGATGAAGTGACCGACTGATCAATTTGACGGAGTCCATCAATCGATCAGCCGCGTTTGTTCAAGATATCGATTTGAGTAACACCCTTGTCTTCTATATACCACACATCAGAGGCAAAAAAGAAAGAGAAGGAAAGAGTAAGAGAGAGAGAGAGAGAGAGAGAGAGAGAGAGAGAGAGAGAGAGAGAGAGAGGGAAAGAAGGAGGTAGGCAGAAAGAAATAACTCTGCACTGTCCTCCCGCACGCTATACAATAAAGTCGCAATTCTCATTCATCCTTTCACTTCTTTTGGCCTACTACGAGTATGCAAAAATTATTATCGCCTTCCATGAATGGTCTGATAATTTATGGTCGGTATACGTTTTTTACTTCATATAACAATGGTATAGCAAACGATTATGATTATTCGTCATTTGATTTCATTGCTAATCTATATATTACCGGAATGATTCATCAATTTTTATCTTTCGTGCATCATAACGAGCGATTCGATGATACCAGACGCACTATTTTCTATAGATAATTAATTTGCAAAATTGAATATATCCTCAAAGTAAAAAGAAAGGAAAGAATTTCATTGGAACATTGTAAAATTTACAAACTATCAATTATACATCCCGTGCGTCAGTCATGAACCATTATGGAATACAGATCGAATTTCACGCGCGAAAAAGTCCCACCGATACTGCCGCCGCCGCCGACGTTTGGTCAAGCTCTTAATTATTCCGGTACCTTCTTTCTCGGGCATCTTTAAATCGATCAATCAACTCGACCATGTATAATACTTTGGTGAGTCGTCGAAGCGAGCAAAAAAACCAAAACAAAACACAAGGAAGAACAAAATAAAACGAAATTCGACTTGAGTCGCCCACGAGTTCTCACCATTAGTTTCAATTCAGCATCACTGCATAATCTCAGCACATTCTGCCAAGTGCATCTCGAAGAATACATACTTACACGCGGACTAAAAATCGGTTTAGTCACGCGCGAGAATCCGAACGAGATTACGTGACGATAGCAACGGCAAAAAAAGTTGCGAGAACAGGTTCGTGCTTGCGATTGTTGACTCTTCTCGTGATATATAGATTTTGGATAGTACTTGTACCCTGAGATCGTTCGTCCGTCATTAACCTCTCGTGACGCACTTTTACTTCAGCTTTTAAGACGATCATTGTAACGAGCTTACATCACTTTTTCAAAAAGTATTGCGATTGAAGTAGTGCTACTGTTTTAGGCTGAATAGTCATATTTAGAAGAATCAAGGACGAAAATCGAATCGATTGAGACAGAATCAAAAACTTTAGGCATACAGTTTTTCATAAGTAAAAACGGTCAATCTCTTTGATTCAAATTCTACTTTTCATGCATTGGGTCTCATGATATAGTTTCTCGGAAGCTTATTTTTTTAACGATGACAGCTCACGACAAAAAATATTATTTCGGTTAGCTGAACGTTTTCTGATTCGGTCATCGCATTCAAGAGGGAATTGTTTTTACAAATATATGCACGTGTATAAGTTGAATGTCTTGGAGCATTTCACGCTATCCATGAACGCGCGATAATACTCGCAGGTATCTCGGGCATTGGCTTGTTTCGTCCGATCTTTGTTATACTCGGAATTTAAATCAAAAATTCAGTTTGAAAAACGTCAGCTCGTCGGCTCAACCTCCTCCTCCTCCTCGTCCTCATCTTCGCGTTGCGAAAGCTAAAAAAGGGCTTAAGCAAAAAATCCCGACTCGCATGCAGGCAGGCATCATCGCGCGCGTGGAGAGTAGAAGAAGTAGCGCGAGTAGAACATAAAATATCTTCCCGTCGAGCAGCGATCAGCTCTTCGTAATACGTAAGCGAGGCATAAACAGTTAGCTAGTTTTGATCTAGGACCTGGAATCTTTGCGAACGCATGGGATAAGCCGGTTATAGCCGCATAAGAAGGCGCGCGCATAAACGCACTCGCTTGTGAGAGAGAGAGAGGAGCGATAGGTTACAAGGAGGATCCTTTGGCTTGCACCGTACACGACCGGACCCAGGCAATATCGAGAGATGAAGAAGATGAACGAAGAAGGAAGCCTTTTAATTATTTCTCTAATTTGTAGCCCATCTATTGGCTAGCTGCACTCTCCTAATACAATCTATCTATAGACTACCTGGTCGGCTGCTTATATGCGTTCATATCGCTTCCTCTTTCTTTTCTCGTTCTGTTGTTGATGCTGCGCTCATCCGATGCGAAAACTCGCTTCTCTCTCTCTGGAAGGAGAGTAGCAAATAATATTAAGTATAGGTTATCGGGCTCGATGCTGCTTTGAGCTCTGAACAGTCTACACACTACATACACATACTCACGCTGGCACTAACTTACACACATGCACATGCAGTTGGGCCTACCTCGAGATAGAGAAAGATATATAGCCTCGAGGGCCGGCCTGTAAATACAGACACGCATGCTTCTATGTGTATCGCTCACACATGCACGGGAGAAATCTACCTGTTCATATATTGCGTACAAGTGAGCACGAAATTAAATGATGTTGGCGAGGGCTATTTCGAGTCTGCAGCGAGTATACATAGAGAGAGAGAGAGAGAGAGAGAGAGAGAGAGAAGAGAAGGGAGAAGCAGGTAGCTTTGGCCACTGGTAATTACTACCTTTACACGCGTATATAACGTACACATACTCGCAAGTTCGTATATGAGGTGCATACGCAGTTCCAGTGAGAGCAGCAAGGATATAGTTAAACAAAAAAAGGATTTTCGCAAAGGGTCAAAAAGTGCAGCAGGCATGAGAGCATTATCGGCAGCGACGCCAAACAACCGATAACAATAACAATGGTATTGCGTGCAGAATGTATCCATTGCCGCCACCACAGACGTTTTGAGTTTCTTTCGAGATGGCTTCGACGTCTGCCTCGCCAATATCTGTATGCTATTGCAGCAGCAGATATTGGCGGCGAAGAGGGATCACTTGATTTTTTTCCCTCCCTCTTTGCCAATGTACTACATATACGCACGTGTATAGTATGTGCAGATGTATACTTCGTTGCGCGGCTGATGGGGATTTCGCGGTTTTGCCGCAAGACGATGATTTTGTTTCCAGCTCCTACTTGGGTATTATACGGTGGCTATGGCAGCGGAAGCGATCTCTATATTATTACTCGCTGCCGAGTGGGGCAAGAAAAAACTTTGTTTATACGCGAGACGTCGTATCTTTTTCGCGATTCGTCGTTGTTCTGTCGAATTAATGTATGCGCGAGCGGTTTGCTCATCGAGCAACGAGTAAATCGTTTACTCGCACGCACTATCACAAGCTGCTATATGAGTGCATGCATAGTTGCGCAGCTGCCAATTCTCTGTATAAATTAATTTTTTTTCAAAAATTTATTTTTCTACTGTCATGAGCAATAACTAGTTGTTGATGTCGTACATGGCTCCAAATTTTAAAAGAATTTTAGGAAAATTTATCAAAAATAATAACTTTATTATACCATCAGAAAATAAATTTTTTGTCGCTATATTTCTCTGAGAAACTGCCATATATAAACACATTATACTCAGCAAAATAACAACGAGTCATGCTAGATACATGTCATATACATCTCGATGAATATGGCAATTTTAACATCCGTCTCTCGGCCGTAGCGCGTGCTTACCTCGTTCACATCGCGCTGTCCGCGTGCGAATATGCCTCGGTTATTACGAGTGCACTTGGCGACGAGTCCAGCGCAGTCCAGAAGGAGAACGCGAGAGCGCAAAAGCTACTCGTTATGCTTCCGTGCCTGTCAATTTTTCCCAGAGTGTCGGGCATCGAGCTTCCCTCGGCTTGCGAGCGCATTACTTGTGTAGTTTCGTATATTGAACTCGCCTTTTGTGCCAAACAATTTTCCACGTTGTGTAGACGCTGGAGCAGACTTATGAGCAAGCTCAACGAAATTTAACCGATAATCACCAATAATTGATGCAAAAGCGTGTCGGCTAGCTAAACCTCGTACTTAAAAGCACATATAGCTATATATTGTTTAACACGCGTGGCTCGCGCAGACTTTTTTCTCGGAAGACGCGAGTTTTGCACTCAGTAATACGTGTATCCATCAGCTCTCCCGGACTGCGTGCATAAAGATGCGAGAGCCTATATAATAATAATGGGCTGCTGGGTTGTGTGCGTGAGTTTCTTTCTTCATTGTCTGCGCCCCGGCCTTTATTGCCGAAGAACAATTTAGCTGCCGCGCTCCGAGGTGCATGTGTACACAACGCCAAGATCGCTCGTACTTGATACCCTTCAAATATTGTAAATATGCTTACGGAAGTAGGTAAATACCGAAAACATTGCGTCCATCTCGAGAGCTCCATATACAGTGTATACGTGTATGGTAGCGGATTGCTGCGTATAATTTTGCAAAATCATTTCCTGTGCAATAAAATTTTACCCGGGAGCTACAGCGCGTGCCGCTGCTGAAATTCGCCCAGCATCAAACGTAATCGAGAGAGAGAGAGAGAGAGAGAGAGAGAGAGAGAGAGAGAGAGAGAGAGAGAGAGAGAGAGAAAGAAATGATACGTATTTACTCTCCCTCGAAGGTTGCGTATATATCTGCACACGCGTGCATAAACGCGCCCAATTACATATTCCACACATATAATTCCCAAAATACGACTCCCGCGCATTTATGCGAGAATACTAAAGGCGTATTATTTCTCTCTCTCTCTCTCTCTCTCTCTCTCTTCTTGCTGCGCGTGCGGCTCGATGAAAAATTTCCTCCTCCCGCACGAATGCAGCCGAGCGCATATTATATCAGACGTTCCTTCTTATAACACACACGATTGAAGCACGAAACTCTTACAAAATGGGTTAATGCACTTCAATATGTAGCAATCTTAAAAGATCCTTAATCAAATTTCATGACACACGAAGTGCTGTCTACGCTCCGTAGAGCTGCTTGCTATAATAAAGTCAGTTTACATAGTGCGCATAGACGAAGTTCATTCGTCGAAATGAGTCCATTAGTTCGACTTGCCTCGAGGCAATCACGCGGTCGTCGGTCAAAACCTTTCCAATTGCACTCCCCAAACTCGTAAGTAGCAATGCATGTCATTTTATTTTCTTAAACTGCAGTCCGTGAAGTTTCGTTCAAATGTTGAGCAATGATATTTTTGCGCACATGCGGGGGGTGTCAAACATCAGAAACTGATTTTTCGCTAATTTCTCTACGAGTGCATACATATTTCGATTGAAATTATTCGCTACTACTTTTTGACCCTCCCTCCAGCTCTATATGCGTACTTGACCACTCCCATATATGTAGGAACACATCGAGTTTTATCTTCGTTTAATGAGATTTTGCGTAGGTGCTATATTATGCTGTACTTGGTGCATTCAAACGTGTTACATATTTATTATTGGGTTTCCGTTGATCATGTACATTTATGAGAGCTACTTCGAGCTTAATCATGACATCTCGAGATCACGTTTAATTAGATCCGCAGCTCGTCTCGCGCGATTATTGCTTTTCCCACGCCCGAAACCGAGTTATTTTCATTTCACATAAGCAAGGATGTGTAAATTCAACCGGTGACTTTTATAACTAATTTTTCTCGAACTCCTGTACGTAGTGTGCAAAGAACGAGGCAACTGTCTTTTCAGCATCTTTACGCTTGAAACTTGTGCAACCGGATAAGAGGAAAATAGAACAAGGTGAATCAGCGATAGATTACCTTTTTTATCGCTTAATGCGCAGCCAATGATAAAAGAAACTTTTATACCTTGTATGCGAATCTAGCTCTGTCTCCTTTGCTAATCTATCCCGATGCATCTCGCTAACTTCATTGATTAATTACCCACACTTTGAAATTGTAATTTCAAAGATCGAGCGTTGAGAGGCGAGCAATATATACACAAACACACTCAATGGCACAAGTGCAGTACATGTAATGATCAATTAATACAGCTCTTTTTCAATTACAAACAATACATGTTATCCGTATGTATTATCAAAGCGTGTATACGACGAGTGCAAAAGCGAAAGCAAAGGTACAGATGTCGAAACAAAAAATACTGACAGACGCTAGCGTAATCCCTTGCGCAGACGAACCTCGAGCTTGACTAAAAAAGGGCCGTAACTGCCAACTTTGTACGCACACATGCGAGCTGCATACACGTATGCGCGTATGTCTATACGCTCATATAATATATGTAATACACGCACAGGCGCATATTTCGTGGAAGCGCATTAATTCGAATGGAGTTCGTTGCAGAGCTCGCGAGGCAGACTTACGTCTGCGTCTCTATAGCCCTTTCAGGCGCTCGCGCGAAGCATAGTGCCACGGCTGGCTGCGTCTAGGCTATGCGGAAAGGAGAGTCGACTCTCTCGCCTCGCTCGCGTGTATATGCATGTAGATGTTTGCTGTGTATACATGTGCACGTAACATAAACCCGTGCAATATTCTCCTGGCACCACTCGCAGAAATCAATCGAGCGAGCGGTTTCAGCTACTCCTCGTAAAAAGCGCCAAAGCCGCCAAAAGTGAGCATCGACGTGAGAAGTACTGACCTCTTGTTTATTTCCATGCGTCCATAAGGTCGAGCCGTTGTTCTTATACTCATTCTCTTTTTCGTTGCCGATGTTTCGCCGATTTATATGTTGTATGATCGTTTCGAGGCACACTGCGCTGAATATCAGCAAGTTTTCAATTTTCTCCAAGAGTACTCATTACTGGCCACCGTCAAACCCAAGAGGAAAGAAGGCCGAGGTGCTTTCCGAGAACGCTGAAATCTTTCTCCATGTGTAATTGTTGTAATGATGGCAGCTGTTATTTTTTCAAAACTTGACGTACGACAATTTGAGAGGTGGTCTCCCAAGTATTGTTTTCCTCTTCAAGCTTTCCTACATATGTCAAATGAATTGGCAGCGGTAAAAAAGCGCAGACAATTTATACACGCGTAGCCGAAGAAAAAATTAAATAGAAATAAACATTGTGTCTCGGCGAGTGAGTGTTAACAGCCGTTAATTTTTTATAACGTCAGAATTAATTATACTTCTGCGGTTAGCCGTAAGGACATCAAGATAAAGTATTTCAGTGACGATAGCTCTATGACCATTTCCGGATCGCTCATTTGCATTAAGGATTTGTCAATTTTGTTCTCAAGATACAACATTTTTGGCCACGCTATTAAAACGACGAAAACAAAAAGAAAAAAGAATCACGGGAACAGCGAGCCACGTCGGCGATTAAACGAATCAACCGAGCGAAAAAAATAGAATAAAATGAAGAAGCTCGAGATCCGTTTTAATAGCAGGTCCGAGCGGTTCGCGACGCGAAATCGGCACTTTTTATTACACAAACTAGACACACTCGCACATGCAGCGGGCACACATACACACACATGCAGGCGCACGCGTGCACGTGTATACTCAGTCATTCGGTCGACAAAAGTAATGAGGAGTGCTTGGCAAACACACAAACCGAGAGAGACACAAAAAAAAGGTTTAAAAAAGTTTAGCAAATACCGTTCCCAGGAATCTTCTGCTGCTGCTTTGGCGCGTTCGAAAACTCCCAAATTCCTTGCTCTCCGAGGAGACCTTTCCGTCTCTCTTGTGCCTCGCGCCAACGCTGCGCGCGGATATTTCTTTCTTTTCCAATATGCTAATAGCGCATTCGCCGCGCTTTTAACAACGTCTCGCGTGCGCGCGCGTGTACTGCACATGCGGTCACGTTTTAATTGGGTATTCTCGTGCTGCTGGTGCTGCTGTTGCCGCGCCACCACCCGATGCTATATGTACTCGCGGCCATCTCTCGTGTTCTTTGTCTCCTTCAAGTGAATTTCAGGTAATGTGCGCGCACACACGTACGCTGCTCGCGTATGTACACACACATATCGGCCTGAACTTGTGCAGGATGAGAATTCATTTTTTTCTCCCCGCAATCTTTTCAACCAAATTGATGATTCATAAACTTGAATTTCGCTCGACTCGACTTTTACACTGCGCTGTGTTTGAGTTATAGAAGCGTACATTATACGTAGAGCCCAATCTGCATATACGAAGACTTGATACGACAGCATCGATGACGGGAGCTTTATTTTTTGTCGTCTAAAAAAGTTTGTCTCATTGGAACAAATGGCTAGATTTACGTCTGAATCATGCAACGAGCGACTCGAGTCGCTTCCAACTTTATCTCGTACGACGATCTTTCACGTAAATCGACGCGACATTTTCATTGAAAACCAACCGCATTCGCTCGCTCGAGTCGAGGACGGTACTTTCTTTCGCATTGTCTCAATTAATAAAAAAACCTACTCGTCCGAAATAAAACCTCACTGCATGGACCTACGAAATCGTCTTGTATCTCAGCAAGATAGTAAATATAAATCTCTCCTACTCTGAGATGAAACCGACGAATTTAAAAAAAAAACAGGTTGCTCAACGAAAGCGGAAGCTGCGTGCGGCCACCCAATTGAGATATAACGCGCGATAAAGGCCGGTTTGTCGCGAGCTGGCTCGCTCAGTAAAATCGTCACATGGGCTGCAGATTCGTGCATTATTTATGCGAAAGATATATATAAATATTCTAGAATGAATTTTTTGGGAAACTCCAGCCCAATCAGACTACGGTATTTTTCCTACTCCGCTATTTGCGTACTCCCTGTGCCTTTAATTGAGATAAATTTAAACCGGCATTGAGAAGGCGGGGCCTAAACAGTATCAGCAATATCAACGATGCCGAAATGAATTTCAATCAACGAAGGCTCGTCGATGACTTACGCATTTTTCAATTGCGTGCGTGCGAGATCGCATAGCTCATTACCATTTGTCGCACGCGCACCTGCCTAATTTGTAAATTTACGGAGCTACCTCCATTATTTTTTCACTACACGGCGCGCACTTTTCTTCGGTAAATGATTTTTAGGCAAGGTGACTTGTAACTACAGTCGGCGAGGCGCATACCAAAAGATCGAACAGTAGAGCGAGTTAACTTCGACCAGCGACGTATACTGAATTATAATTCGCCAAAATTTTGATAAATTCTCAACCAATACCGAGGCATATCATTAAAATCATACAAGCTGACGTTGCTCACGATTGGGAAACAACGATAATTCCATCGCCGTTTGGTGAAATAACATTTACTGAAACTTCAATAGCAAATTAGCGAAAAAATTGCTGAGACGATAGAAGTGTTAAAGTAGCATTTACCTGTAGTCCACACAGCACTTATGTATCTTTATACTAGCCATACGCGTGGGATAATCACTTAAACGAGGTGTTTAATTAATACAGCCTAATTAGTCAACGTAAAAAATGTCTGCTTGAGAGGTGAAAGTTTCTTTAAGCCCGCTCTATGCATGATATAGCATGCGCACGTCTGGATCGTATACTTTATATCGTGTAAAATCATCTTCGCAGCCTCGTCCGTATAGAAAGGAAATGCTCTGCCTTTTTTGTCCTCATTTTTTCTAAACCATCCTCGTATTTTATTCTCGACGCGTAATTTTCCACGTCTTACATTACCGTGTACAAACGTACAAGCGCAAAACGAAAACGAGAACTTGCCTTACGAGCAAGGTGATAGAATGCAATAGAGGAAATAATGACA
Organism: Trichogramma dendrolimi; assembly: GCA_034770305.1. Classification (NCBI taxonomy): domain Eukaryota; kingdom Metazoa; phylum Arthropoda; class Insecta; order Hymenoptera; family Trichogrammatidae; genus Trichogramma; species Trichogramma dendrolimi. The sequence goes on along the minus strand of JAPMIB010000037.1, from coordinate 1,405,802 downwards.
AAAAAGCCCTCGCTCACAGAAATCAAGCCTTTATTCCTTGAGCGAAAAAAGATTTAGCTCTCGAGCTATGCGTCTGATGTTGCATGCGCGAAAACAAGCGAAGACAACAAGAACAATAAATTATAATCGTACGAATTCTAATTACAGTGATAGACTCTCGAGCTTCATAACGAAGCAGCTGATCGAACAACGACAGTTCGTGGAGATTAAGAATACAGACACACATAATAAGCCGTGGAACGCGATACTAAGTGCCACAGTGCATGCACATCGGGGCATCTAACGTCGAGCCTTAAGTACAACTTTCTTTTCTATATTCTCTCTTTATAAAAGAGTTATATATTATGTGCTTGTAAGCGCGCGATTTTTTGTTGCATTAACACACAAGAAAAAATCACGTGAGATGGAAAAAGTTTCATCTTCGTTAGGGCCGCGCACGCGTGGTTTTATAAACTTGTTATTCTGGCATTTGAACGTGACCTCGTCCCTGGCGGCGGTGGGTTTTTCGTCGTTGCAAGTGGATATGATTTACTCATGATGCCGTTTGTGCTTAAGATGGCGCCATAGCATTTCCATAAGCAGTATCACCACGCGAGACGCGTCGAATCACAAATATCGCACTCGGGTCACAATCGAGTTCTATCATTTCTGATTCATTGAAGTTTTTTAATTAGAGACAATGGACAGCGACAGAGAGTAAAGCTTACTACACGCTTACTTACGCTTGCTACACTTCAAATCTTGAAGCTTTAAAGCAATAAATGAGCTGGGTGCAGGTGCTTCATTTGTTTCTTACGAATCAAAAATAGGCGTCAAACAATTTGTTCGTCTCTCGGAATCGTCACGAGCTTGTAAAGCGCTCGCCTATTTTATGAAAAGCCAACAAAATTTCTTCTGTTCTCTGTTGTAGTTCTGCGTGCACAGCGTAGTGATTCCCTATATTGGCGTTTCGTCCGTAAACATCGTAAAATTGCCTTTCTGCCTATAGAAAGAGCATCGGTGCAAATTCTTTTCCTATCTCTCGCTCTGTCTTTCTTTGCTCAGACGTCCCCGTGCAATATACACATACTCGCGACTGCAGTACTCATCAACTAATCCTCTCTCGTTGGTACTCCTCGTCGCTACATATTTTGCCGATATTATATATGTATAGTCTCTCGCGTGTTGCAGCGTCTCTTCGGAGCTTGTTCATACATTAATATATACATACGTGTACAAACACACACACACACACACACACGTATCCACATACACACACAGGCGCGCGTACGGTCACGTAGTTGGTTTTATAAATACACATTTACAGTCTATTCCATCAGTGCTAGCGGAGCTTATAATATGTAGACTCGAGTTAGCTGCAGTGAGCGAGAGTCGAACTGAGTCTCTCGACTAAAAGAGAAAGAGATTCACGAGTATATATAACTTACGTAAGTTGATGTACACGTATCCACGTATGTGTGTATGCTGCATACAAATACATATAGACAGACTTTATAAATACATATATACACGTGCACATGCATGATGAGCATGGAAACTAGAGGCCAAGAGGACGATCCGTAACTTTCTATAATACACCCTCGCATTCGCTTGAACGAGAATATAGAATAGTCCCTTTCGCTCTCTTATATGGCCACACATATAAGCGCGCAGTAAGACTCGCTATATATATATATATATGTGCACGATAATTGTGCATCCGTGCGATCTCTCCTTCTTTTTCTCTCTCTCCTCCAATTATACTGTGTCGATGCTCTTTTGTTGTTTATGTTTTGATTGTCGGCCCGAGTCATTTTCCTCTACTCGACTTTCGACTATACACACACGGCAAATATGAGGCAGCAGCGTCGAACTTACGCAATTGCACACGCACATACTCACGAAGATGCTGCAAATACTATATATGCATGTGTGCGATGTGTTTGTTTATTGTTTTCCTCGGGGGACCTCTCGCGCTCACAAGAGCCGCTGTGGAAATCGTGCTTGCACTTTTGCTGGCTAGATTATTTGAAATTCAAGATATCAGATCAAACGACTCGCTTTTGGAGGTGTGTTGCTATAGCTTTAGCTTTGTTAAATACACGATTGTTGTTTCTGTGCAGTATCTATATATGCAACGAAATCGTCGCATTGTATAGAGCGCTAGCAGTTACAATCTCTGACAAAAGTTATAAACTTATTTGAGTACATGTGCACCTCATGATGGATGAATTGAAAGTATACAGGTCCACTAGCACCAGCATTTTATGCGGGTGATCTCTTATACACATGAGTTTTAACTCTCGACAGATTCGCTTGGAATGAATTAAAACTCTCGAACGGAACTCATTTCCTTCCCGAAAGCTAGCGCAACTCTGTGTACATAAGTAAATACCCCTGAGTCCATCCCGGCGAAATTGTAATTACTTCGGCCGCGTATACGTATATTGGATTCGCGAGTCAAATGAGGTAAAACAACGAGACGACGCCAGATATGTGTGTATGTATGTATCTCTCGCAGCGTAATACAAACAGAGGGAATGAGAAAGCGCGCCGTAATAGGTCTCTCTCATGTGTATGTGCTACTGCGGCACGCACTTCCGTTGCAGGATGTTTTCACGCGTGCAGTGGTTTTGTAATGCGCAGCCCGCGCGAGATGCGCTCGGCTAAACTGTGCCATTTGTCGACGTTTTGTTGGATAATGCATGCAATGGAAAAAAAAGGAGAATAAGAGACCGAGCCAACCTAATGAGAGTTTCTTTGGTCGCAGCGCCCGCGCGATTACGTTAGCCTCGAGTCCGGCTTTCTTCTATCTCGAGCTTGTAATATATTTAAGCACTAGATGTGATTCATTTTCCAGAGCTGTGCTAATCTTATTCACTTAGGGTTCTGTCTTTGATTGCAAAGAGAATAATTTTGAAAAACCTACATCACTTTTCAAAGATTCAAAGTTTTCCTCTGGGATCTAGAGTAGATTAAGTTCGTTCTTTAACCGAAACATTCAGCTTATAAAACTGTTTTATTCGTCGATTACAATGTCGATTACAATGTTACTCGCTAATTCCGCGATAGCATAAGTTAAACACACACTTGCTCCAAGCTAAATATTCTCCCATCAGAGCCTGCGAAGTGCTTTTAATACGTATGCGTGTGTACAGCACGTCAACACCATCATTGTGTGTAAATCGTGTATTAATAACTGTGAGAGAGTATTATTTTCCCTCAGGTATACGTACACCAAGTAGCAAACGTACATATGCGGGATAGGATGATTCGGAGAAGAGAATAAAGTAGGTTTTTATGCGCGTGCTCCAACATAATAATCAGACGGGTTTTTCTGATGCTCGCGTCGTATCTTCGATCGTCTCGGCGAAAAATTGCTCCGAATAAAAAGCCATTTAGCGAAAGATGTTTCACGCTAGGCATTAGGTGTTAATGAAGGTTGTTTCATTTAATATAAATTGTTTTTCTCTCTTATGTTTGCAGGCGACAACCGGTAGCGGAAATTTCGAGGTTCAAATCCTCTCGTTAACGAACAACCGGGGCACACTGGTGGACGGGCGTTGCTGCGGCGGCGGTGGCCGTAGCATAGTCAGCGCCACTAGTCTAGCCAATGGCGACAGCACCAGCAGCAGTAGCAACAGCGGAGGCTACAATCAAGCGCTGCAGCATCATCACACACATTACAGGGATCACCCACCCTGCAAAACACCATGTACCACGGCCTTTTGGCTGTGCCTAAAGGAGTACCAGTCCAATGTCACGGCAATCGGCTCCTGCAGCTTCGGCAATGTATCTAGTCATGCACTCGGCCAGAATACCTTCACACTCACGGAGCCTGTGACGCTTCAACTACATTTTACCTTCAGATGGACCGTAAGTACAAATATATTACTTCTCACATTCATTTATTTATTTATTTTATTTTTTTTTTTCGACAACACGTTGAGATAACGATGTAAATAAAAGCATCAAGTTTCTCGAACGAACCGAGTATTAAGGTTTCCAAATTTTAGAGCTCGAGTGCGCACGATGAACTTGTACAAAAAAGCAAAAGTGCGCACGAGTCATTCTCGCGTGCTTGCAGCATTCTAAATATGTCAGTTTAATTCTTTCGCGAAAATAATATTAACTTATCCTGCACGCGGTCATCCGATCTGCGACTGGTTCGCGACTGCGGCGTTCAAATAAACTCTCGACTCTTTGCTTAAAACAGTTCGAATTGCCAGCGACAACGACGAAGACGACGTAGTCGAGTGCAGCCGTGTTTGTCATTAAACACACTGCCCACTCGTAGCCGCTTGTAACAGCGACGGTACAAGAGTTCGCTGTACTTTTGCGTTGCGTGTGTCGCGTTAGTCTGCTTGTGCACATGTGTCATCTTGACGACGTTCATCTCTTCTTTTTTTCTTCCTTTTTTTCTCGTCTCTTCTCGTGCGGTGTACGTACTTTGCTTGACAAGTTCGATTTGAGCGAATAACGATGACAAGAAGTAGCAGTTGAGCGGCTTGAGAAAATTCAAAGCTTATCCATATCGTTATAATCAGCACGCCGATAATGCATTATTTCACGCCTCGTTGCCGGAAACATTTATTTAATTATATAAATATGTTGATCCAAAGTAGACTTTACGAGTAAACGCATAAAAGAACACGTGACAGAGCCATGCAATTTTTTCCCGCAAACTATAACTTTAATTAATGCTACTTAATGAAACGGTACTTGTAAAGGGTCTTTTAATGCATATAATGCTCGTAGAAAAATGCGACAGCGACACGGCACGACAGGCTTTTGTCAAAAAATCAGGCAAAAAGAGAAAGCACTCGCAATGCGCACGCCCCTGTCCTCAAAAACGCTCTAAATGTACACTGCGGGCGCACAAGTGTATACACATGCCATTTAAAAGTGTTTAGGCTGCATACTGTGCCGCAGCAAGCGCCGGAGGGCTCCACATCGTCGAGACTTCACAGAGCTATTCACTGCACGTAGCGGCTCTTGAGGGCCTCTTTAAAAAAAGGGCACCATTTTTCTCGCTTCCTTTCCTCTCTTTTCCTTTTCGCTCGCTTCGCCGAAACATCCTTTCACAATCGAGCCCTGTAAATTGTTAACTTTCTTATTAGTTTTTTCGACCTTGAACTACGTCAGATTCCGCACTCGCAGCTAGACGCGTTTGAACGCGTTTCGGAAAATTAAAACAAAAAGCACAGTCTTAATTTCTTTTGACAGCGCTAATTAAATTATATCGTGGGTGATACATGCAAATCGCGCCCGCTCAAAAAAGTAAATATCATTTTATGGTCGTGTGTACTTGAGCACTTTAATAGTAGGCGGTTTTACTTTGATTTATGTCATTAGCTCAGTCGAACTAATTGCTGTTAAATTAAAAAATAAAAACGTTTAATAATATCCATAATGATTTCCTAGTAGAATTACTGGTTATTATTTCCTATTGTACTTGTAAGTCTATGTCTACGCACAATCATCGGAAATAATAAACAAAAAATCGGCTGTGCCGAAATGCCGATGTCTCGTTGAGTTAAAAATATTGAACTTTCGTCACACCTTTTTACATATTTTACTCCTGCGCTCATCAGCGTCGTTGTTGTCATCATTATTATCACCAGGGAATCGTGAGAAAGAGGCATTGGCGAGCGTGAAAAAGCCAAGAAGCAGTTTTGAATATATAATCGAAATGATGCTGCTGTGCGTGCCGAAAGCAGAAAACGAAATATATATCTCATTGAGATTCATCGCTGCCTCGTAAAGAAAAAAAACTTATCGCTCGAAACGAATGTGTTTGTCTACATGTGCATGTATTGGCGCGTATTATATTCGTACGTATGTGCATACGCACATGTGAGAAGCCATAACGAGCCTTTGATATGGCGCAATATAAGCGAATCATCATTCTTGTCCTTATCCTCTCGGCTCTCTCTCTTTCTCTTTCTCTCTGACCGAACAAGAAAATAACTCTGTAACAGGAAACCTTTGAAGCGTGTCATCGCTTCTCTCACGGCGGTAACTCTTATTGCATTTCATCTTTCTTCTTCTCCGCCCACTAGCCCAAGCTCCTGATTCTAAATTTTTTTGGCACATTGATCGCTTTTTCGGCTTCGCAACGTAACCTTCGGTTTTTTGCATTGCGACTTGCGATTAATCTTGCTTAACACCGGTGGCAAGGTGCAATCGAACAAAAGGTCCCAGTTGTGCGAGGAAAGTTGAGGCTCTCTTCACGCGGATTATACACTTCCAAACCGTTTAGCATCTTCGATTTCTCATAATCTTTTGACTTATAATAGCTTCTCTATAATTAGTCATAAAAGCGAGCATTTTTTACACTTGACCATTTATTAATAAATTACTTGGTTTAGTTTGAGTCATAAAATGAGCCTATGGCTAGTTTTCGTGACATAATACCTTTACCAGAGTTTATGGTACTGTTATTATATTATAATTAAAAAGCTAGATCGTTAAAGACATTTTACGATAGCTTTTGCATCGTTTTGCGCAAAAATTCGCTACCGTATACAACTAGAAAAAAACATCTCAACGAGAAAAATATTTAATACATATTATATAAGTCTGAAGAAGACGAATAGTAACAATGCAAAATGAATAAGAAACAGCTAATGCCGGAGCAACTCTTCTCATTAGTGGATATCTCGATTCTACTGCACCGTAGAAGGATTTACAGTCTGTCGAATTCCACACATGCTTCGCCGAAATATGAAAGCACATTATGTTAGGCGGTATCCTTCAAAAGTCATCTAACCTTTTTATGTTGTTCGAACTGCAAAGCCCTTCTCCATCGTTTTACACCTCAACTAGTCTTTTCTTTTCTTTTCATTTTCTTTTTTATAAAGTTTTGTGTTAATTATTATCGAACCATTCTTTCTTTCAGAAGGAGCTGAAAAGATATAAAATTAATTTAATCTGTCTTTTCATTTAAAAAACAGCTCGAAACATTTCGTTGTGATGATTTTATTAATTTATGTACATTCATTTTGAATTTTATTGATAAGACTTATAAAAGATGGAAGTTTTAAATTTTTAAAAATCGGTATAAAACAAATATTGCGCACCTTTGGTGACAGGCTGCTCGTCGCCATATCGCGCAATTATGCTAATTCGAAAGTATTCACATAACATAAAAAATTTCAACTTGGATTTTAATATTTTAATGTAGGTGGTTCAGCCGGTAGTGATGACTTTATAAAACATACAGAGGAATTAGCGATTCTCATCTTCGAATCAATTATAAATAATTAATAGTGATGAATGTTAAATGATAGCTTCCTAAATTAAATAAAAAAAACACGAATCACGTAGCCAAAAAATTCACTGATTTCATTCTTGGTTAATAAACGAAAATATTTTTCGTTCGCCCAGCTATTCAATTTTGTTTTTAATCTTGAAAATGAACAAAATAAGGAATATTTGTGAAAATAAGATTACGAGCAAAAACGATTATTTTGAAGGAGCTTACACATCAATAATTGTGTCCTTAAAAAATCACTCAATCAATTTCTTGACTCTTGCTTGTAGTAATTGTGCAAATGTGTACGCTAACAGCTGAAAACTAAGGTTGCAGAAGTAGCAGTTGAAAGAAGAGGAGAGAATGCAAAAGAGAGATCCCGCGAAACGTGCTGCAACTTCACACAGACAATTCCCACAGAAGCTGCAGCTCTTGGACTTGACTCTCCCTTCTTTCTCTCTGCGCGGCTATATAGCTTTATAATCCACCTCCGCAGAAAGCTTATATCGAAGACTTAGCTATTGTTCGGCTTTACATACGTACTCACATCAATGCGCACTTATATACACACAAACACATACTCTCTATTACCCGATTTACTCTCGAGGCGCGTCTCTAGCATATGCGGCTACAGTACATCGATCTGCTGTTTTCTTGAAGTAGCGAGCATCTCGCTCGTCGCTCTTTGTTCCCTAATCAGTTCGGTGCTGATTTCCGCTTTAGCACTTTAGCCGCCACGTATAAGCTTCCGGTTCAAGGATGCTTTTGAACAGTTTTCCTATACGAGTGCATCGAATTAAGCAAGAAATTTAAGCACTTATAAGATCGTCGTCACTGCTGATTTTTCCCAAAGAAGCAACGGCTCTTTGATTCTCCTGGTATTAATCTTTCTCCTTCACGATGCGCAAAAGCTTTCTTAAATGTACGCAACGATTGAAAGGAACTCGAGACAAGGCAGCTGATAGAGAAAGATGCTTCGAAGATTTGAAAAGGGGGATTTTGATGGGTTAGAAAGTTGGCTTACTTCGAATATAAATGCATGTGCACCTTATACATGAACGTATACTGTCTTTTGAAAAACATCGTGTTTTCATGCTTGATGCTCGTTAAATTTTTTGCAATTTTTGCCTTGCTCAACGCCATATGACTTTTGGCGTAATTTTTATTACAAGTATGAGCTTATTCCATAATTATAATATTAAAAAAATTGTGGAGGCCCCGAAAAAAAAACAACACGATATAATGTGTGCGGGTACCTTTGTAATCGATAACTGTGGTATAATATCGAGTACAAGAGTATTAAAAAAAAGGGAAAGAGAGAGAGAGAGAGAGAAGAAAAAATCATGGCAAAAATCTCATGCGTAGATGTAGATGTTGGTGAGAATATCGGATCTGCATACACGTTCGAGATTCGCGGCTCGAGTCACACGAATCTCTTTGGTATATTTCATTAATCGTCGCCTATCGAGCACACAAGATTAATAACCCGCAGGGCCTACATTGGGATTTTGTTCATGAGCCATACGGGGATATCACGCGGCACATACCAGGGGTATATCGCGAGAACAAGAACCAAGTTCCTGGCAAGAGTATATAGATACACGCTAAGAGAAGAGGAGACCGAAAACGAGCCAGAGAGGGAGAAAAGAAATCGATAAGAGTGTACATATACATCGGCAAGACATTGTAAGAAGAAGAGAGGCGCGGGTCAAATAAATTGGACGAAGAATCGAGAGCGAGAAGGAGGCAAAAAGAATTGACACGCGGACACCGAAACCGGACCGCGCGCACGGCCAAGCGGCACGTATATATCTTCAATCCGCGCGTGAGAAGACCGACATTAAAAGAGAGAGACAGGTGTAGGGGTCCACTGGATATACACCGGCATGCATACTCTCGCACACACGTACGCACGCACACACACGCTCACGTGCATGCTCTCATGCACGGCTAAATTTATAGATGCTGCCGCACGCCCACACGCGAGATATGCGCGCTGCTTTTTCGTTCGACCGCTCGCTCGCTTACTCGCGCTCTCCTCATTATATTGCTTCCTTTTTTAGACGACGACGAGGACGAATCGCTCTCATTCGCTCGTCGTGCGCTGCATACATGCGCAGCCGGCAAGCAATTAAAGCCACCCTCGCATTTATCTCTCAATTTCGATTGATTTTTACGTACATGTAAAAGTCGATCGATCAAAATTATAGCATTACCAAAAGTACTAATTGAGAGTTAATGAAATTGGCTGCGAAGAGAAATCAGTTTAAACCGAGATTTTTGCACGGTCACGTTCGCGCGCGTGGATCGCGGAAGAATGTGTCGCGATCGCTTGCGCGTGTACTCGGTAGCCAACTGCTGTACGCAATTACCAGCTCAAGATGCTAAGCAGATATTGTATTCAAATTTTAATGCTGCCTTCCAACTCTCGCTCGCGAAAAATTGATGTACGGTTTTAGTCACTCACTGTACATTTGCATGATTTCTAGGTAGCTCGCATAATACCTAATTACATGACTTACTTGTATCGATATCTTGACAGGCGACTCGACAAATACTGCAACGATGATGAATAGTGTATAATGCATATGGTGAGGCGCTATGTGCCATGAAAGTTTATGACGTCAACGAGGCGCGCAAGTCTCATTCTGCAGCTCGCATATATTGCGATACGCATCGTTTGATACACTCGTAATATCGGACCCGTGTGCCGTGCGTGCACTGCTTTTCTCGAACTTTTATTTTATGCAACCATTTGGAAAGGTGTACAATGTACGGAAAGAGAAATTGCCGTGTGGCTATAACTAAACGAATATCGCGCATTTACGAAATAAATCACTCTCAAAAGCTCCGCCGATTTGATCGCACATTACACGGGAATTAAATCGATATTCGTTCCTTGGTCCTGTACACGAGCACGCGTATCTTTGAGAGCAAAAAGGCACGTCGAGGATCCAAGAGGAAGAGAGAGAAAGAAGAAAAAGAAAAAATGGAAGAAACGAGAAGCACAAAAACGATTGCTGCTGCTGCGTGAGACAGCGTAAATCCAAAGAGCACGTTGGCCTTTATTCGTATAATAAACTCGCAACAGCTTAGACCATATTCTCAAATGTGGGCCCATCATCGCGTGCGAAAAAGGACTTTTTCGTAATAATACGATAGCGTACAGGGCAGGTTCTCCGATGGAAGGTGCATAACGTAGGGCTAAATTTTATCGCGCTATAAGAACTAATTAGGATGCACATATACATTTGCAAAGGTCGTGCATTTTTGGTGGAATATAAGTCGAGCGTGACGCGCTCCGCGAGCTCTGTTATGGAGAAGCCGCGAATGTGCAGCACATACACACACATTATTTCAACTTTTATCTTGCCTCGCGTTGAATAATAATTACTCCGAATGCGAGGTAGAGCGAAAAACTTTAAAGCTTAAAAATATACATATGGGCTGCATGATAATGGGCACGAGCGATGAAATTTCGCGTGAGAAGTGACGTCGCGCTCTGCACCACACACTACACGAGTTTTTGTTGTGTACCGCGCAGCAAGATTCATTTATTATGCGCAGTTATACCCTGTGTGTATGCGTGCGTGAGCTCATTCTTTTTTTTTTTTTTGACTCATCCGAAACATCGCGATTCTTTTTATCGATAAGAATATCAGCGGAGAGAATATGGAAATGCGTTGAACTGGCGAGCTTCAGCAGCATTAATTGTTCACTCGTTACTATCCGCTTGCATATAAATGATTTCAACCGATCGATGCATTATTTTCGTTTGACAAACTAAAGATAATCAAAGCGTACACATGAGTTCGCCAACAGGACTGCAAGCAATCGATCAAATTGTAAAAATAATTCATCGAATGTATATCGTTGCTCAATGACGGAAAGTTTCAGTCGTGCTCAACAACTGCTTGTCAAACGTACAAAATTTAGCCCGAGCCGCAGTTTTTGTACTTTTTTTTGTTTTTGCAAAAGATATAGGCTTGGTCAGAAGTGCGCCTGTATATATACATAAGCGCGCTGCATGCAGCACTCGACGGAGCCCCAATTAGCGCGTGATTGCGAGCCGAGTGAATTTTTTGCCGTAGTTCTCGTCATCGTGGCCAGGAGAGAGAAAGAGCGAGAGAGAGGAAGCTCGACGCGCGCACTGCGTCCCTTCCGCGAAAGCGCAAATGTGAGAACGAGACGTGATGCGCGCGCGTCAGCGAGCTTCGGTTTTTTCCTTTTTTTTTGTCTTTTTTTGTTTCACTCGTATACAGCTCTTTACGCTTGCTCAATGAGTTCGGATAATGAGCAGATCGAAAGAAGAAATATCAACTATTTTTTTCATAGATTTTTCATAAAAAATACGAGGGAATTGAAGATTAATTGCTGAGTAATTGGTCGATTAAGCTCGAGTTCATTTGCTTGCGACGGGTATCGATCAGTGGCTTACTCGTTGAGAATATTAAAAGACCTGTGTTAGTTTCGATACAGTAGTTGTTCTTTTTACGTGTCAATTTCATGACGACACTTCTCCTTGTTTTGATAAAAATTAAAAATACCGAATTTAATAAGCTTGAAATAACCTAGACAATTTACCAAAATTGTGACATTATTATGAGTAATTATAAGCCTATTAAAGAGGTAAGATCGTGCCATAAATATCAACAGTTTAATAGTGTCGCGTGGCCGCTAATTTGCTTAACGCCAAGTTTTATACATTGAGCATTGACATAAATTCGAAATCAAATTGCACATTGTAACTCACTAATAGTTGCAACTAATGGTTGCATAGACATACAAGCAATGATGTTATTCATTTCTGAAAAGCAGCGCCCACTGCTTATTTATATATAGACGACCAGATCCACATGACGTGATCGCTTAAAAACGCACCTCTCTCTGTATATCTATACATTCATTTACCGAGAGATCGTACCTCTTGGGATGACTCTACGAATGAAAGAGAGAAAGAGCGAGCAAAAAGCACCGTACGGTACGCGACAAGATGCGCACAACAACGTAAAGCAGCAGCAGTGGCGGTAGCTTCCGCAGAATCCGTTGCGATTCCGTTATAACACAGTATATTCCTCGTGTTGATGCAGGGTTGTTCGGTAACATCCTGGCCATTTTTTTCTCTACCTTCTCCTATCTAATGCTTTTTTCTTTTGCTCTTGGACCATTTAGCTTGCTATATAATCGTCTCTCTCTCTCTCTCTCTCTCTCCTCTCCTCTCTCTCTCTCTCTCTCTCTCTCTCTCTCTCTCTCTCTATCTTACTGTGTCGCTGTATATACGTTTAGATGCACGAAAATGTGTTTAGAACTATTTTCGTATACGGTGTAATTGTAAAATTTAATAAATTTCATTCAACCACAAGCTTCATTGCGTTGAGCGATGCTATTCCTTTGTACCTTAAAAGGAAGCAATGATCTTTGCTCGCGAGACGCCGCGTGTACCTTAGAAAATTGAGTTATTTTACACGTGTACGATTACGAGCTGCCATATATAGACTCGAAATGGCTCTACGTTTTACGCGCGCTAGTTTATATCGCGAAAATCACTGAAGACAATTTAATAGAATGTTATGTGTACTCCACATTTTTGTGAAGCAGCAGCACCACCATCGACTTTTACGTGTCAATCGTCAGAATTATAAGCCACAAAACAAAGTACTTTTTCGATGCGATTATTAATCGACTCATAATCAATTAATGACGCTTGTTTCTCCGAGGATCAATTCGTGGTCCAATTACACAAAACCTGCCAAGCGTCTAAATTATCAAATTCGATTAAAGAATCGAGTTTTGCAAGTTGCAAATGGTCGGGTTCACGCGTAAACGGCAGCGCAATGCCTAGCCTCGAGTGCCAAAGATGAATAATAAATTCTTCGACTGCAATGTCCGCGTGCTGCAAAGAATCGAGCGCGCGCCACCCCGAGCCGCGCTGCGCGTACAACAGCGTCACATTGGAATGCACCGCTCACCCGCGTTCGCTTGTCGCAAAGGCAACTTGATACGTCTGTTGTACACATGCTTGCTACACAGCCTCCGTGACTCGCTGCTGCGTGCACCGCGAGCAATCATTAATCGGCAGTGATTGATCGCGCGCGATCCGCATGCTTATTGTAACAAGCGTCTATAAATCAGATTTTTCGCGCAAAATATATAATATCGCATATAGAGCAAACGAGCGAACGCACGCGCGAGAGAGAGCAAGTACGAAATCTAATTGATATTCAGCGTGTAGCAGCCAATCGGTAGGCCAACATCGAGGTCACTTCTCAAAACAAACACTTGAATTTCTTCGCGCCGGCAAACACCTGCGGCGGTCTCGAGCTGTATAACATGTACGCGTCTTACTGCTCGATGTGTTCCGTTGCTCGAGTGCACTGCTAAGAAGAAAGAAGTACACCGAATATGGAAATTGCGCACTCGCGTTTTTTTCTCCTTTCCTTCATTTACTCTTCACATCGTTTTCGAGACGCTTGAACGTCTTAATAATGGTAATTGGCTCTGCAACTAAAAGTTTCATACTCTACTCAGTCGGGATAAGATGGGTTTCGATAAGAAAAACATTTGATAATTACCACCACAGCGAGGAGAGAAATTTTTGAAAATTTCGGTAAATAATTTATCATCGTTGATATCGATCAATCGTTTGACCTATAAGTCCGTCTTAACCTTGTTTTTTTTTTAGTTGATTTGCGAAAATAGAGTTAACGCAGGGAGTTGCATCGACTACTTTCCCACGCGATTATAAACACTACTCTAGCTTCTCAAGAGCAAAGCAAAAACTTGTCAAACACATTAGTAGAGATATACAGATATTATTCGACTCGTTAAAAACGATAGCAAAAATGATATTTGGCTCGTGAGAGTACATGTATGTATAAATCGTGACAATTGGTACGTGTAGCTAGCGCCCGGCCACCCAACTAACAAACTTCATTCAATGCGCAGGCATTACGAGACAGTTCGGCATACGCGCGGCATACTCTATATTTAATAATATATTATGTACATAGAAAAAGCTCGTTGTATTTTATATAAATGTCTCGCGCCCATGTAGATAATTTTTTTCTCCTCGTACACGCCGACCCGATATTCTAGAATTGCGTATTGCTCACTGTATTACACTTCAGCAATCGATAGAAATCGCACAGTAAGAATAAGGATTTTCAGCTGCGAGCACCACACAGCACGTGTATGTGCTATAGGCGGCGGCGCGCGCGCGACTGCAGAACAGAAACTGGCCTGGAGCTTTGTTTTTTTTTACGCTTCGTACTCGCAGAGCGCTCGTTAATGCTCGGGCGAGAAACCAGAACCACTTCATTTTTGTGCCTCCGGTCAATTAGGGAAGACAGATATTGTCTATATATACCTATATGTATGTATTTAATCAAGCAAGCAGTGCAGTGCGTTTTAGAAATCGTGATAAGAGAAAGAGAGAGAGAGAGACAGAGAGACAAGCCCGCGAGGTGATTTCGAGAAAAGTCGTTGTTTGTGTGTCGCCCGTACGGCTGCTCGTCGAGGACAGCGAATTTTTCAGCTTTTACTTATTTATTTCCGCAACATCGATGGGGATGCGCGAGTTTCCAAGTCATAAATGCTGAATTATATTATGTATGTGTTTCTCTCATCATCTCTGCCGGCTCTCTATGTAACGTGTACTATCATACCGTTACGTGATGATTAATACTCAGAAAGAATTTCAATGGCTATTACTCGGAATTTGCGCAGCGCAGCTTGCAGCACGAACGCGCAGAGCTACATAGCTCTCGTGCGAGCCCCCGCAGCATCTCATCCATTGCACTTTCAAATGTGATCTAAGTGCAGAATAACGAATTTTCTTCTCCGAAAAATCACTCGAACGTTTAATATTATAAATAAACGGCAGACACGCGCGCAATTCGCACTTCATTTGTAAGGCACTCAGGGCCCGCGCCAAGTCCGTTATCGTATAGGCTTTTCGCATCATCATTTTGTTTATTGCGATCATTAAATAAATCGAGCCTCAAATTTTTGAGCTCGAGTATTTAAAGCAGATCGAGGACGTTCCCAAGCTCTCCAGGTGAATAATTTATATAATAGCTTTGTGTGCGTATTTTAATAAAAAGCTTGAACTATTCGTAGATTCATTGGCGCGTACCTACGCAAATTCCAAACCGACACTCGAATACGTGTGCGTTCGTGTATGCCAGCGTCTGGGTAATCTCTCTGCCTCTCTTCCCCCCTCTTCTTTGTATACTCGAAAATCAAATTGAAGAGCTCGACGCTCCGCTCCTTATCCGTACGAGTTATTCGTATTATTATTGCGTGCCGCGTATATAATGGCACATTCTTTTTATCGAATCGAAATACACATGCCGAGCCGCGCGTGACGTGATTGATGATTATTGGCTAATGTGCACACGCGGATAATCTAATTGTCTGGGCGATTTATGGAAGTGGTCTTGCGATTTAATTTAGAAATATTGTATCAGCTGCGCCGGCGTGCCACGCAAGATTACATACACATATTACAGCGCCGAAGGATATTTTTATAGGGAAATTGACTGTCATTGTGCTTACGGCGAGTCCAAGTGTTGCGTTGTTTCTTGTAAATTGGAAAAGCAACGTAAAGCGAGAATACCAGCTCCCGGAGCTCGAGATAACGAAGCATTGATCCGCTTGAGAGAAAACGTATTCGATATTAGCGTTAAATCTCCGACGCCTAAATTAAATAATAAATAAATAATTCGCAAATCGACAATATGCTCACGCGTAAAAAGCTCCACGACAAGCGATGACAATTCAATTTTCGTTAAATGAAATGACTTGACGATTTCAGAGAAAAGCAAAGTGATGCGAGTTTTACCGGTCATTTAACGAATATGAGACACCGTACATGTAACGTGTAACGTTCGCAGCTACGACGTATGCGCTGAATTCGCGAGAATGGTAACGTCACGAAGATTTTAATTGAGAGATTTAGGTGAAGTCGAAAAATGAAAAAGTACTCGTACGTCAAGCAGTGTTTCAGTTCGATGACACTCGAGAGCAACACACTACCGTTCGTAGACACTTGTAACGTCTTAGCATATTTTCACGCGCTCGATTGCTCTCGCTTGATTGGAGCCCGAGTGCACGTGTGAAAAGTTGCGCTGGGGGCTTCAAACGATTCCGTAATACACGTATGTAATTACAATATTCATTCTCGCCATGTCGTTTCATTTGTTTCCTACGGTTTTCTTTGCACGACCAGAGAAATAAAGCATGGAATCGTTTCAAGTGAATACAGATGCAGTTCGAGTAGGAAAGAGAGGGAAAGATGGGATGACGCGAGTACTTTGGCATTCCTGACTTGAGCGTCAATTCTTGGTACATAGGACACAATTAAACGCATGCAGCCTTAATTAAGTTCACGGTCAAGATAAAATGTTTCTTAGGTCCGAACTCCGAGTTCGTGTGGCCGACATGCATCACTACGCAATATTCGAGCGGTCTCATGATTAATCGTGTAAGTTGACCCGAGAATTTTCACAGTTTCTCGATCGTTAAGCCGTAAGAACGACGTCGTCAATAAACTCGAGAACTCGTCAGCCAAAATAACTATGAATGCATTTCATAGATATTAACGAACTCACGATAAAATATTTCCAAAGCGTTCGTGTAAAACAATCGTCTGAGCCTTGACGAAAGAGTCTATAGTTGTCTAGGAATCCGTGATTCCGAAACGTCGTAGGTGTTGCACATTTACATGCGGAAAAGAGCCACGTGAAAAGTCGATTTATCGCGGCGCGGTGTGTCAGAAGCGCGACTGCCGTGAGAACAGCGCGTCGGAGACAGGCTGACATAGTAGTGGGGTCACAGCGCGCCGAGTCTACCTAAAGGGTCGCCAATTAACACCAATTAACTTTCATCTGACCTGCTATTCTGCGTGCAGACTCGATAATTTGCTTACTCGCCAAGTGCACTGCACCGACGGTGTACAGGCTCTGGCTTTGTACTACTACTACTACTACTACTACTACTACTACTACTACTACTACTGGTGCCCAGTAGTTGAGCTATGCGGTTTCTGGCCCGATAACGCGAATCGGATTTCGCGACTTCCTGCGCATGTACGCGCGAGAGAGATTTTCGCCGACTTATATCGCGCGACTTCTTTGTGTCATTGTCCCGCACTGCGTCGTTGACAATGCTGCTCTTGTCTCCGTGTCCCCCTCCCTTTCCTCTCTCACTTGCAATATTGCTTACACTTTTTTCAGTCATGGGATAGAGACTGCGTATAAAAGTCCCGTATTACGCGCTAGCTCGACGTTGCTTCATTTTCTCTGGCAACTCATTCTTTTTTCCAGCTCTTGCTATGTGCTCTGCGTGAATAAGTTTTTACAACTTATGAATATAAGATATTTTTAAAAGTAGGCGTTATTGTTTCACCCGTCTCTGGATAATTTGTTTCCTTTCTGCGAAAAGATAGTCTTAATGGGTGTGGTGGCGCCTAAATTGCATATCGTGTCCATGCACGCCTGTATTTTAAAAATAATTGTCCTATAAAAGTTTTTGAATTCTTTTATTTCTATCAAATTCCAATATCTAAATACACCCTGCATTTTCATCGTATAAAGCTCTTGAGATTTACTTTGGTACGCAAAAACTCATATACAATTTTAACTTTCGTATGTGATCCGGTTCTCATCTCTAAATGTCTAAATATATTACATTGATTTCGACGAGTACCGACGTTAAGTTTGTTTGTTTTTGTCAAAGAGAAAAAAGATTTTATCGATAAGCTCCTAATAGTTTTTATAATAACATGAGCTAACGAGTATTTATACATCTTTGGAAAATAGTGCAGCAATTACGTGTACCGATTAAGGTAAGACACTACGATAAACCCGTATATCGGCGTGCATGATTATAACATGTCGTTCGACAAATCATTCCAAACGCTTCGATAAATAGACCATTAATTTTCGAATTAGCGTCGATAAACGCACGCATTACACGGGTTCTCTCTGTATCTTTCTCTCTCTCCCTTTCGGACTGTCGTTTAATTATTGACAAAATGAGCGCACAGAAAGCTTACGCACATGAGTAATAAATGTGATGAATGGGTAAAAAAATGTGGAAAGAGGAGCTGCGGCTGCTGCTGCTGCAGATCTGACCAAATAAGTGCGTCATATAGTGGCACTTGAAAGCCTCGGCATAAGCTGCTGCAAATAGAATGGATAATCTCTTGAGAGCTGCGGCCTTTAACGGTCTACCCTGTAATATCGAACACGCAGCTGATAAAATAAGTACTACTCCGCGCGATGCTTCATAATATTTACGAGTTTATTTGTCTGCTGGTGCAGCTCTAATCAGTACTGCGCCTCGATACAGTCGTGTGTGGCGTGTATCGTACATTACACGTGTACTAGTGTAAGAGAGAAGTGTCTATAGTAGGTGGTGCACCTACTATAGATTTTATAATGAAACTTGCTATACATTATTATGACTTTTTTTTAACTAATTCACTCGCCCGATCGAATTTTCATTTGTTGCGCGAGAATAGCGATCCAATGAATCGATTGCCGATGGATAAAAGTTTATCGCTACTATTCATTTATCATTCGCTAAAATTCAATACACATATAGAGAATCAATGCAAAAAATCAAAACGTATACAAGCGCGTGCGAGAATCATACGTATATAGAAAAAAATTATTGAGTTTTAAGCGTATGTTACGTGTGTGTGTGTGTGTGTGTGTGCAAAATATCAAGACGCGAATGATTTATGAAAGTAAAGTGCGTGGCATTAAAGAGAAAATACTCGATCTGGATAGAGCGTGAGAAGGAGAGAGACGATACAAGATTGATCGGTCTTTCAATATCGTATTTGATCGACGTTGAAATCGACTCGCAAGCACACGTACCGCACAAGAGAACGATTTTTTCTCTCTATCTCTCTTCCTCCGCCGACGGGGTGTTCTTTGAAATTTGCACGCATCGCTAACGTTCGTAATAATCCCAACGACAGCTCGGGTAATGATGTTCTCAATATATATATTAACCCATTTTTTTCCAAAGCTTAGGCGCTCATTGTCGTCGCCGTCTGCGATCCACAAAAAAAATCGTTAATCTTTCCTGCCACTGACAAACTCTCAACTGTGCCATTCCGACGCAGGCTCGACAGTATGTATGTCGAGTTGTGTTTTTGCAATCTCATATCATCGTATCGCGCCATGAGACCGAGTTTATTTTTATATATGTCGCAGCAGAGCTTCTATAGATACTTAACTTCATGTACATTGGTATAAATGTACTGATACTCGCCTGACCATAGAAGGCTATGACTACTGAATGAAAAAAAGATTAGGTACTAACGAGCGACTTTTTCCTGGATTTCAGAGACAATTCACGCTGATCCTGCAGGCGAGGGACGAGGAGAGTAACGGAGTAATCGAGGAGGCGAGCTACAGCGGTATCGTGCTGCCCGGCCCTACGTGGCACACTCTCAATCACCAAGGCCGAAACGCTCATCTGGCGTACAGAGTGAGGGTGGAGTGCACCGAATATTACTACAACGCAACGTGCACGAAATTCTGTAGGCCGAGGGACGACATTTTTGGCCACTACACGTGCGACGCTAATGGCGACAAGGTTTGCATTCAAGGCTGGAAAGGAGCTGATTGCGAAACTGGTAAGCCATCGTCTTTTTCCCCCTTTTTAATCTAAAAAACTCTCTGGCTTTTAAGGAATTCAGAAATGCATAATCTGAGAATTCATCCTCGCTTTTATTTTTACTGCTTGTATGGGCACGTATATTCTTACGTAAGTCAATTCGATTCGTGTGTCGAAACTTGTCTTTCAAACATTTTTATAATTGACTTCCGCCGTCGCTCGAGTAAAACCTATAAAAACTCTACTGTACATCTGAGCCTTTGATTGACAGTTAGGTCAGGAGTGAGATTTATACAAATACGTCGAGAGAACAAAGTATGCATACACATCGTACGTGTATATAAAACACGGCGCAATATCTATTTATAAATGCTTATAATAATCACAATACAACACGGGCAGCAGCATATATCGCGATTACTACGTATAATACGCAAAAAAATTTCTCACGCTACGATATGATATGCACGATGGTACACTCTGACAAAGAAATAAAAAGAGAAGCGCATCCTGCGAGCCTTTCAAGCAGTAGCCTTCGTCGTCGCTGTCTTCGTACGCAGATCAAAAAGTGTTATTATATTCAACGTATATATCTAATCGGACCTGTCGCTGTGAATTATTTCATACTAGAGTGCACCCTGTTTACGTGACTTTTAATCTTTGGCGTCCGAGCTCCGTAAATTTCCTTCTCTCTCTCTCTCTCTCTTTCGTTCTCTCTCTTGCGCGCTCGCGCCAGAGCTGTCGAAAAAAAATGCCACAATAAGACGCGAAGGAGCGGCTTCGATGTGCCACGGCCGCGCAGCGATCCTGTCGCAGCAGCATCTCCGCCAAATGGGATTGAATTTTTGTAGCAGCTCTGAACTTTCGATGATTAATTCCCGATATCCTACGGTGGCCGTAAATGACTTGTGCGCCGCGTGAGTCCAAACATTTTTGCAAACTTCGACCGATATATTAAGATCCCGATACGTGCGCGTATATGCACTTGTACTTGCTGCCTCTCGCGCATACATGCGTACCTATACACATACGTATATTTTACGAGCTTCTACATTTTCTCAGATGTATATGGTATCGCCATTCTATATATGCATGCCATGTATACTTGGTTATTTCTTGCTCGCTTTCTATGCGATATAACGTTTCGTAGCCGTCTTTTATGTAATTGATATCATATACACTTGTATTTGTTATGCTTATGGGTATTCGCAGCTTTTAGTTAGTGTAATTGTACAAATTTAGTTACTTTTTCTTAAAGTTAACCTAGTTATCAAAAGTAAAGAGTAAAAATAAATAGTTTTTTATTTATATTCAATCCTCGACAATCGAAGCGAGTATCGAATTATGTAAAATTTATTTATTAGATAATTTATCATTTAACAGCAATTTCATTCGATGCCGCTATACGATCACATATTACACGCACTCGGTTGTATGTGTAATCGTTTACCTCCTCGGCATACGTACATATCTAGTGTGTATGCGCACCGTAGAGATTGTTGTTGCGATTTTATCTCGACGCATTAAAATTAGCAGTATAATACGTTTTTCTGGCTTTTCTGTACTTACACATAATGTAAAGCGTCGACGGTGGCGGTGCGGCGGAATAATCTCAAAACGATAAAGCTCCGCACGCGCCCATAGTTTCGGAATTGATACTCCATAAACGCGGCAATAAAGTTGATATTTCCCGGCCCTTCTCTATGATTCACGCAATCTCTTATCGCGCGACTGTAAAATACATATCGAACTCGGAAAAATACTTTCATATTTTCAATTTTACGAGAATACACCGTTTTAACCTAGCTCCTCGTCGGCTAGCCTCGGTGCGCCAGCAACACATTCGTAGAGTATACGTAGTCTCGGGATCAAGACCCCTTGGCCGATTTTATTGCACGCCCGGTTAACTGTACAATATTTTTCTCTTTCTCGCGCTTGCTCAGCTGCGCTTGCGAGCACTTGCCATTACTTTACAATGCCGAGTTTTACCGGAGACGTTCGAAAAAAATCCAAGCTTCCACTCAAGCGCTTCCTACGTACATTACATTATATATGCATACCTAAGACTGGCGCAGTTAATGGCAGTATATTCTCTTTTACCTCGCGTACGCGTGTGTGTATATAAATGATCGACGAAAGGTGTGTTACTGCGAGCGCAAGCGAGAGAGACTTTCATCGCGCCTCCGACGAGCTACACACACGGGCTTCTTATTTTGTCAGTGATTAACGCACTGCCGCATCCTAATGAGCTGCATTCACGTACACACCGCCGCATCGATTTACGAACGTGTAACGCGTGTGTGGAGCAAAAAAAAGCTTCCACCCAGGAGTAAGACATTATGCATGCGTGCATACGGTGCACGCTTATATACGAAAAGTGTATCGATGAAATGCAGCCGACGAGTGTCTACACAGGAGCAGCTCTGGAATTGCACAAATTTATCGTAATTAAGCGAGAGAAACGTATCCGATTGTGGAGAGAAAAATTCTTGCAGGTTTATTATCATCCTTTCTATGTAGTTTTTTCACTGCAATTGAGTTAATTTATGCGAGGTGATTTAAATTAAGTACGCAAACCGAACTAATTATTACTAAACCTATTTGAATAGAGAAAAACGATCGATAATAGATTTTCACCGATTAAGTTCTAAACTACGAGCAACTATTTTGTTGTCGACGAGGCATGTGTGCACAATGGGCAAGTGGCAATTGAAGCAAATTTGTTTTTATCGCTGATGGATGGGCGCGCAGCCTCGGGCAGAATGTATTTATTAAATGTGTGCCAGTATGTGGTTTTGCGCCTAGGCAACACATGTGCTTCTTACCGTTTGGGTAATAAAATTTTCTGCAACATTTAGCATGTGCTATCTGTGAGAGACCTGTTTTATCGTTATCCGCAACCGCAGTAAACTAATTTCATCATCAATGTTATATTCACATCATCGTATATAGGTTTTCGTGACATTTTTAATAGAGGATGGAGAGAGAGAGAAACAAAAAAAGCAATCACGTAAAATGGCGAAACATCGTGAGCTAGTCTATCGTGGAAAGAGACATGATTTGCCTATAATATGGCCCTTGAGCGAGAGCTCGCGCGCGACGAGCGAAAGATGCACCGATCGCGTTGTAGCGGCGAATGATGTAAGTGGGGTACATAACATCCGTCTCTCGGCAATCGCGGCTATTAAAGAGCACCTCTTTTCTTTCGTCTGCGATCTCGACACTTGTACATGTGCAAGCCGAGACTTGATCGTTTGACGATGACGTAGCCATCATGCGCCGAGATGATTCATGCGCGGCTAATAAAATAACAAATTTCTCATTCCACTTTCGCGCGCCTCGCTATATAGACACCAGCAGCTTCATAGTGTATACTTTCGCGCGCGCGTGTCTTGCGCAGCGCACATGCTTATGCGGTCTCGTTAACTCATTTTTTTCCTAATAATTATTCCACGCGAGCACTCGCGTAAAAAGTCGAGGCAATATGGTTTTTTTGTTGCTCGTATCATTATTAATTTAAACGAATTAAAGATTGCAAATGTTAAAAGAAAGGTACTGTATACGAATCGAGTTTCGTTTGTTCATACATCGCGAGAGAAATACCGGTATGTTGGCTTTTTGCCGAGCCTCGTCGTAATATTTATATCTAATTCGCGTTTTACGTTAATTCTTCAATACATACGTGCGACAAAAAACACCTGATGAAATCAAAGTGGTGTTAAATGCATATTTTGTGCTACACGTCGTATTTAAACATGTTACATCGAGAAATAGAAATTCCTATTGTGAAAGCTCGTAAAACAATCGATATGTTTGTCACTATACATGCGGCCGCAACTGCTAAACACACTGTCCTATAAATTGAATATTTGCTTACATGGCTATTAAATTTTCTTCTATAAGCTATCTGCGATTCAATTAATTAATTAATGAGCTCCTCTCGTAAAAACGAAATGAAAAAAAAATATACATTAAAGTACCATCACTCGGATCGGTGAAAATACCAATCTAAGGACGAGTTAGCTTCTTCCCGAGGGAAACAGACGTTTCTTCGTAAATTTATAAATCTTGAGCGTGTATCGATACGGGTATAGGCATCGGAAGAGAACGGTACTTTATGCAGCAAAGCTGGCGATGAAACTTTTACGTGCCGGGGCACGATGCGCTGCCATTGAAAGGTCAATAGGTACAACTCGCGATTTCTCCGCCAACTTTTTCGATTTCTGCTTACTAACTTATATCGGTGCCAATCGACACTTGTCTCGTTCTTATGAGAAAATTAGTCGACACGCAAAACATCAACTATTGAACGATGAACTCGTGATTGAAAATATACAAACGCATGAAAAATAAAATGATTAATTAAATTAATTAATCAAATTACACGTTGATGAACTAATTTTACGACGCATCAGTGAAAGCACGCATATTTCGAATTTTGCTAACCATGTAAAAATATGTGAAAAAAAGTGCAAATCTAAACATTGATTAAATTCATTAATGAATATTGTACAATGCATGCACACACAACGTAGTACTTGCGTGACGGCAACTTCGAGAAACTTTTCAGCAGTTTCCAAATAAAAAAATGGGATGGAAAAAAATTAGGACAAGGAATTATGGTGGAAGAATGCCAGACAATCGGTGGCGCGTTCATAATATTGCACGGTCAATTTGTTGACTGCGAAGATTTTCTACGAGCAAGCGAGCTCGTCTCTGAAGTACCATGATAAACTGCACCTCTTGGAAAAGGAGAATCTCGCGCGCCTCGGCTTATAAACGATCGACTTTTCTCTCTCGCGCTCACACCGTCGAGCTGACTCGGAGCTGTTATACGTGATTATGAAGGCTATACGATTATGGAAGCGAAGATGACCCCATCTGCTGCCGATATACCCGCTGAGAGTACAATGGAATTTTGACGAGCGATATTTGCGTAACCAATAAACGGAAAGGCGCAAGGGAAGAGTATGGTGAAGTATGCTGGCAGTGGTATATTCGCGAGAAAGAGAAATCAACCGAGTGCAACGAGTGTGCACCGATATATACTACAGCGCGCGGCTATAAATACTACCGCTGATATGTTATTAATCTTGAGCTGCTGCAGTCACGGATAGTTTTTTTCGAATGTATATTAACGCTCGGTGTCAGAATTTCAAACGAAAATGTTGGGGAATATAAATGCAATCGAAAAGCTCGTGACTTGTAAAAGAGGCGAAGTAAAAAAAAAGAAAAACGATAAAGGCGCGTAAAAAATTGTTCAAGATATGAATATGGTCAGGCTCGACGGTGCGAATGGAATGCTCATTTTACGTGCCGAATGATAACTCTATGAAATATATAATTTCTAATTACTCGACTAAATCGGGGGAATACACGGGCGCGCGTGTTCTCGCTCGCGGCTTGTGCGGTTGAATTTTCCTCGCGGCGCGCCGGCCCCGACTTTAAGTGCATTTACGTAAGTTCGTTATACATTTTATGCACGTGTTTAATTTTAATTTTCTATTTGAGCGGTAACTTTTTTTTCTCAATCGTCAGCTTGTATAAATATATTATACATTTAACATAATCGCGCGTGAACAGTGCGAACACCAGCTAGCTCGCCGTGAGGTATTCGTGCATTCGTGTTGGCACTTTTTCTTACCTAGCGGTAAGAAATGTGTTTTTCTCTTATAAATATTTAACAATCGAAGCAAAGTCGGTAAAACACAATCCAGGCACGACGACTAAGTAAACTGTGAATGGAAATATACGCATAATATAATACGTCGGTTGAGCATTATCCGAAGCCATAAAGATGAAAGAAGCGATGTAATGAAATCAGCTGTACAGTCGAATCTACAACAATTCACTACGAACAATCTAATCAATCGATCTTCATAGATTCTACCACGTATCGAGCGGCTATATGCGTACTTAATGCATTATACGTGCGAGATGCGGAGGAAAATGCAAGCTCATCATCGTTGGTACATTACACATGCTGACAGTGTCAGGATAGGTGAACCGCAGACCGCGAGAATAGGAAAATAGCAATCACTCGACGCACTGCATGTACTCGTATGGGACTCGAACCAATACATACACACTCACACCAGTCAATTTCTCGTTTATGTGTCTATACGCAGTATATAGCACGGAAGAAAGTATCCGAGCGTGATCTTTCGCGAAGCTCCTTGCAGCACGAGTAACTCTCTATCTCCCTCTCGTCCTCGCTCGGCACTGCATAGCTCGTCCGTGCATAGGTGAGCAAGTGTAAAAGTGTGCGATGCTGCTGCTGGTGCCGCATCAGCCTACAAAGAGTGAGAGCCAATCTCATCGATGCCTCCGCTCGCGAGCCCTACTGCGCCAACCAGATGCTACGCATATATTTTGTCGAGGCAACTTCACGACCGACTGGAGAGAAAATTGCATTGTTTTGACCGGCCTGGCGTGCGCCTCTTTTTGCCTCGATTCTTTTTTATTAGAAAAAAGTATTTACCATTTACAGACGAGCGGTTTTGAGTAGCGCGATGACCTCTGTGCATTCGGTGATTGTACGCGCGATCGCTACGTTGGCAGCAAAAACTCGTGATTTCGAGCGCCGACGTAGCCCCCGAGACTTGGCAGTGTGCCGTTTGCCCTTTCTATCGAATAAAACGAGGTTCGAGCGCTCGAGACATCCAACTCGCTGGTAAGAGGCGCAGAAAACGTAGATGTATATATGCACACGTTATGTGATGCCACTTTCGCGAGCAACCGAGAGAAAACTTTCTTCTTTCGGCGCATTAGATATACACAAACATACATATACAGTGCACACTCTCATATTCATAAACGTGTGAGAATACAGGAAGATACTTTTGAGCTAGCGAGACGATTGCGCAAGTTCACAATTGTATTATGTAGCATTCATATATGTGCTTCCTCGTAGTCCTGGGGTTCGATTGTTTAATTCGCATCGAGCGCCTCCCGCTAGTCTATCCCGCGTAGTTATTTCGTTCGAAAGAAAATAACAATAAAACGATACTGTTCGCCGTTAAGTGAACGCGGTGTAAAAATAGCTGCGAATGCGTAAGGGGGCCTTTCTGCAGTACTCGATACTGCTCACGCGTTCGCGGATAATATAACGCAAATATAATAGAGGCGCGCGCGCGAACAGACATATTTAGAAGACACGAGACGACGGGACGTCGCATGCTCACGTCCGTACGAGGGATGTCCGAGCCACGCGAGTGGCTATTAATCAAAAAAGAGGCCCACGACACGTGCAGTCGCCAGCCTAAGTGTAAATAACGTAACGGTATACGCGCCAGCGCTCCTTTTCCTTTATAAACACGCGCGCGAGTTGGCTTACGTATACTCGCAAATCAAGCGTCCTTACCTACACTCGAAACAGCACGGACGTGTATATCTGCTAGCGCGCCTCACTGCCGAGTTCGTTTCACCGCGGCCAACGTAGCCGCTGCTGCTGCTACTGCCGGGCTTCGCGTCGATGTATTAAGGAACTTTTCGCATAATGTGCAGCGAGTGTAGTATAGTAGGTAGTATATACTGTAACGCAGCGAAGCCTCTCCGTTATGTGTACGGCCACGCGAGGTTTAGACGTTAATTAGCACACCCTCGCTGTTTTCGGACCGCGCCTGATGGACGTTAATAGAGCGATCTCACGCGTGCACCGCATGATCGCAGCTTCTCGTTCGTCTCGGTGGCGACGCAGCTCTTTGGAATATATATATATCTCAACGAGATGCGCGGCAAAACAACTATAGGTACTCGTACACGACTCTTGATGACAAGGACGTGGAACGAGGATGCGTCCTCGCATTCTAGTCTTTTAGCATAAATATCTGTACACGCGTGCGATAAGACGTGTGTCTCGCTAGTCGCGTGCTTTTTCCATGTCGGAGCTGATACTCATCGCAAATCCCTGATATATCGGAATCTCTTCTCTACTATCTCATTCCTCCAATGAGTATCGTGTGCGCGTCTTAGGCACACACGCATCGCGAAACTATCCGTAATTTCCAACTCGTTAATAGAATTCTTCTGGCCGATAAAGGTGGACGCCTCTGTGTGTGTTTGTGTACATTACGCGCGGGACGATCATTGTCCAAGCGCGTCGGAGAAATTCAAGGAGCAAGTTAATTGCCTCGCAATGGTAAATAATAATTATAAGAAAATTACACCGTACAATTACGACGTTATCAAGAACGAGCCGAGTCTCGTCGTATAGCATAGAAGCCTATGGACATGCACACACACGAGGTTTACTAAAGCCAAGACGGAGGACGAAAAATGGCTCAGGACGGTAACTCGATATGCTCTGGCTGAAGCGCGCGAGAGCGACAAGGTGCCATGTAGCCATGTCGCATACGTGTATTATACATACGACGGTGTGTGTACTTACATACGCGCGCGTTTACTTGCAACAGATTGTATTGTGTAACTATATGGGCAGTGCGTCCGAGCCGCTATTGAATTACTCGACTCGCTATAATGTAATAGGTATCTGCACGAGTCTGTCTACCTGCAGCACGTATACCCAGCATAGGATGTCTCCTCGCGCGAGTCCAGCTATTTTTTTCCGCGCTCGATGCAAAAATACATTTCCACAAATATAGTCGCGAGTAGAGAATCGCACGGATCGTCGTCGATCTACATTCGAAGCATCGATTTTTCTCACAAGTACACGTAACGAGATTTGCAATCGCGTCTCAAAAAGATGCTATGTTGAGAAAAAAAATCGTAACCGCTCGCGTACTTGAATGCGAGTTGTCGAGTGTCCGAGCAAAAAAGAATCATGCGGTACTTGAGATGGCTGTGCAATGAACCGCAACGTAGAAATCATTTTCCGAGAATCAAATGTATCCGATAGATTCATGAGATTATAATTGCTTCATATATTTATCGACTTGATAAAAATTCACTTACGAATGAAGCCAAGGGTGCGGGCATCGCTGGAAAAGGCGCCGAAACTACAAGCAACGCCTTGGGTGTCTCCAAAAAGTTGCACGCATATTCACCCAACGTATAACACTTAACGAACACTTTCGAACTAACAAAAACCGTTTAGTATTTGAAATTACCCTAGCTCTAATTATACTACTCTTCACAAACACTGCACTGAACTGAAAAAAGTCTTCGACGCACTAACTGATAAACGAATCGGGGAGGCATTTGAATCTGACCACCGAAAAACTCGAGCGACGTTGCGCTGCAGCTCCCCCTCTGCCTCTCAGGCCGCAACTGCAGAGACATCGCTAAATCGCCATTCGACCGTTTGAGATTTGAACAATCGAATACTCGGAACTCGGAAGTAAAGTAAAATTGGCGGGCAACAGACAGATAAATGCGTCGCGGACGAGCCGTTGAACGTCGATACTGCAATCGAACGATACCATAGAGAGAAAGAGACCCTATACTCTATAAGTTTATACATAACCTTTGTAATTTAGGTAGTTTTTGTAACGTTCGAAAATCGAACGATGTCCTATTAGTTTTCATATTATTTACGATACTGTTTTGTTTCTTCTCGGCTGTTTTTACAAATTGCTTGAGTATTTTCAATGTATATTCCAAAATAAGTGACAAGTGTGCAAAGAATAAGTAATCAATGTAATGCTTGGTTTGGTTTACAGCGGTATGCAAAGAAGGCTGTCATCCAGTCCACGGCCACTGCAACGTGTCCGGCGAGTGCAAGTGCCGACACGGCTGGCGGGGCGAGCTCTGCGACCAGTGCACACCCTACCCGGGCTGCAAACACGGCTACTGCAACGGCTCGAGCTGGCAGTGCATCTGTGACACCAACTGGGGCGGCATCCTCTGCGACCAGGATCTCAACTACTGCGGCACGCACGAGCCCTGCCAGAACGGAGGCACCTGCGAGAACACGGCGCCGGACCAGTACCGCTGCACCTGTCCCGAGGGCTTCTCCGGGCCCACCTGCGAGAAGGTCGACAACCCGTGCGCCTCGAACCCCTGCCTCAACGGAGCCAACTGCACGGAGGTCGGCGAGCAGGCCGTCTGCAACTGCACCGAGGGCTTCGCGGGCCCGACCTGCGCCACCGACATCGACGAGTGCGCCTCGCAGCCCTGTCTCAACGGCGGCACCTGCGTCGACGGCGTCAACAGCTTCAGCTGCCTCTGTCCGGCCGCTTGGCAGGGCACCACTTGCCAGTTCGACGTTGACGAGTGCGCGCTCAAGGAGCCACCCTGCAAGAACTCCATAACCTGCTACAATCACGCCGGCGACTACACGTAAGTTTAGCCAACATTTTATAGTCCCTCGAGCGATAAACTTGCCTGTATGCGAATGTCCACTGCTTGGGCAGCTGACCACGCCAAAAGACCTGGCTGCGCTAATGAGCCTTAATTAGTCAGTCCTGTGGTGCGCGTTTGCCGGTACGTGACCGAATTCATGACTACGAGGCTCGTTACCAGCCGTACATACAAAATAGAATTATCCATGCACATACGCAAACACCCGTAACAATTAATCGTAACAATTTAATTAACAAAAAGATATTTTACGTGACTGCGAGATAATCGTCTCGCCGATATAAGTGTATGAGATATGCGCGTTGCGTTATCATTTGTTTTTACTATCGTCGTCGTCACTGTCATTGTTATTTTTTTTACTATCGGGCAATATTTATTTATGCATGTTTATTTATGTTTATTTATGCGGAAGATGTGCGGAAAATGCATATGAATTCGTTCGGATGACCAAACGTCACCAACAAAAATACTCAGTCGAGACGTACTCCTTTTTTCATTCGCTCCTTCGAATCACACGTGTATTAGAATACTTTTTACTGTTGAGCGGAATGGTTGACAATTTTTGTTTCTCTCGCTTGCAGGTGCAAGTGCCGCAGTGGCTTTACGGGTAAGAACTGCACCAAGAACATCGACGACTGCGTAGGCCAATGCCAGCACGGGGCGCTCTGCATCGTCTGGTCAACGACTACCACTGCTCCTGCATGGCCGGTTACACGGGCAAGGACTGCGAGATCGACATCGACGAGTGCGCCTCCAAGCCCTGCCTCAACGGCGGCGAGTGCCGAAATCTCGTCAATCGTTACGAGTGCGTCTGTCCGGTCGGCTACACGGGCGCTCAGTGCGAGATCGATCGCGATCACTGTCTGCCCAACCCGTGCCGCAACTCCGCCCAGTGCTTCAACACCCAGACGGATTACTACTGCCACTGCACGTCCAATTGGCAAGGCAAGAACTGCTCCGAGCCAGCCGCGCACAATCCGCTCTGGGGCCTCGTCGACGATAGCTTGGGCTGCGGTAGCGAGGAGCTGCCTTGCGGAGGTCGAGGCAGGTGTCGCGACGGCAAATGCATCTGTGACGCCGGATACCAGGGTGTCCACTGCCACGAGAACATCAACGACTGCGGTGGCAATCCATGCCGTAATGGTGGTACTTGCGTCGATCTCGTCAATTCGTTCCAGTGCATATGTCGAGAAGGTTGGACCGGTGATCTCTGCGATCAAGGTATGTCAAATTTTCTAAATTTTATAATGTACAATTTCAACAAATTGAACAAACGACTAACAAAAAATTATCTTAATTTTAAAGACGTAGACGAGTGTCTGGACTCACCTTGCCGCAACAATGGAACTTGCGTCGATAGCGTAGCTGACTTTACGTGTATTTGCCGCAATGGTTGGAAAGGTAAGACCTGCGCAATGCGAGGAACCCACTGCGAACCCAGCGCCTGTCGTCACGGCATTTGCCAGGACCGAGGCGATGGTTTCTCTTGTCATTGCGAGCCTGGCTGGGAAGGAGCTGCTTGCCACATCGCATCGCCGGCCTGCGCTTCGAGTCCCTGCGAGAATGGAGCGACCTGCGTCAATAGCGCTGACGGTGGTTATCGCTGCATCTGTCGCGAGGGCTTCGAGGGTGCCAACTGCCGACGCGACGTCGACGACTGCCAGACTCTGCCTTGCCTCAACGGCGGTCGCTGCGTCGACGGAGTCAACTGGTTCCGATGCGAGTGCGCTCCCGGCTTCACCGGCCCGGACTGTCGCATAAACGTTAACGAATGCGCGAGCGATCCCTGCGCTCATGGAGCTACGTGCGTCGACGATATCGCTAGCTACAGTTGTATCTGTCCGCCCGGTCGAACGGGTTCCAGATGCGAAATTCGCCTGTCCAGCGGTCACGGTTGCTTAGCAGCCAGCTGGGACGATGACTGCAACGTGTGCGAATGCCGTAACGCCAAGAGCCAGTGCAGCAACGTCTGGTGTGGAGCTGGCAATTGCCTAAACGGCTCTAGCTGTTTGGCTCATGAAGTTTGCGTGCCTTCTCCGGGTGAGAGTTGTTTGGTTCCACCGTGCGCTCCTTGGGGCGAATGCCGTCCCGTTGAGAGCGGAAGGAGGGTAGGACCGCCAGCCTTACCCGCACCACCTTCGTGTTGGCCTGGACAAGCTACACCAGGACCTGATTGCTCGCGGCTCAGTATACTTCTGAGACGTGATTCACTTACGCCCGGTACATCGGTGGAACTCCTCTGCCGCAAGCTAAGAAAGCTTCTGGCCGATCCGAGAAGGCCACAGTCCGTCGTGCTGCTGTGCGATATTAAACCCGGCGATAACGACACCGTAGAAGTAACGATATTCTCAGAGGCCGCTTCAGCCGCAGCTCGTGATCTCGGCGAAGCACTCAGTAGACCGCTTGGACGGCCGGTCGCCTTGGCTTCGGTGCTCGAAGTCAAGGTTGAAACGGCTCTGCTGAGCAGCGACCCCAGCTCCGCATCCAACAACGCTGGATACCTTGCTGCGCTAGGGGTTGTTTTGGCCATGATTTTACTGCTCGCCGCGCTTGTCGGTCTCTGGTATATAAGGTCGATGAGACAAGGCGCGGGACTTACAGCGGCGACGAGTAGCGAGACGTCATTGCACAGGCATCGCAGCGATCTCGACGAAAAGTCAAACAATCTTCAAAACGAGGAGAATCTCCGTAGGTATGCAAATCCTTTGAAGGAGCAGGACGGAGAGCCAAGGGTTTCGGTGGTTAGGCCGCTTGGTCCGATAAATGGACTAAACGAAGAAAGCCTGGAGATGGTAAGCGAAGAAGCAAGGCATTGTGGATTGCCACCACTTTACAAGCCACCCTGTGCCGAGATGCGCAACAACACGGTGACTTTTAATTATGAGGACCCACCACACAAGCCCTACACGAAACCGCGGTTACAAGAACCGACGTATCCAAATTCCGGTCAGCCACATCAAATGCTCACGGTACACGTCTGAAGATTTTTTTATCAGTATTGTGTCACAGTGATCATGAACAGGGCGTTGCCGCCCTCTGACTATAAACTACCACAGTATGCTGTTAAAATCAAAGGATTTTCATTAAATTTAGCGTCCGGAATTTAGATTAATTCACCCTGGAAACGTGATACTAGCATCTCTGATTTTACGCCAAGTACTTGCACGCAAAAACTTTTTTTTCGGGAGGTTGTATGGCTTTTACCTTGCGAGAGCCCATTGAGCTTGCATTTTTTCGATCGTCCTTTTTAACTCGTTATCGAAATGTATCTGTTGTGTACTGTAAAAATTAACTTTATTATAATATAAGTATTCTCAAATGTATTTCGTCGTAGCGATTGTGTGTGTGTGTGTGTATGAGTATGTTTAATTGCTTAACGAGTGAAAAAAGTGTAATCTCGCGCGATGAAAAAGCTCCTGTGACAATAATGATTTACCTTTAAAAAAATAAATATCACACCACGGCATATGACTGTTTTCAACACTAGAATTGTAACATTATGTCGAGTTGTTATCGTTGTACATATGTACATAGCCCGTACTTATTAAATTTATCAAGCCTATATCGATGCGTCGATGCGAGTACTCGCGTCGTTACATCGAATCATTAAGATTAATCGAGATATTAAAAAGAAAAACGCGAGGAGACGACGCGAGTCAATCCTATTTTAGAGAAAGAGTGACGAATGTCTAATGAGAGTTTCAAATGATCTGTATGTACATTTAATGCGAGAGAAAGGATACGTGTTTTTTTTCTTAACTGCGTAGTCCTCGAGTTTTTCTACTTATACATACTTTATACATTACGTATAGTCTGTAGAGCTTCATGTGCAGTGTATGCGGTGGCACAGATTTTTAAAATTTATAAAATAATCGTGCCGGTTATCCGGTTGTGATACTAAAAAATGGAAGTTATAACATTTATATACACAAATTTTGATATGCGAAATTTAGAGAAAATGTTTTTTAATGTATAGTATCAATTATATGTATTTTTTTCTACATCGAAGTCGTTTTTTCCTAATGATAACTTTATAAAAATGGCAAGTTACAAGAACATTTTTCTTAAAGCAAATGTAAAGCAAAATGCAAACACGCACACTTTTGATGCATATAACAGGCTCTTGTACGTTCCTTCAAACGAGACATTGTGATAATGATGAAAGCGCGCGGCGTTCTTACGCCAATATTTTCTTGTACTTTTTTCGTCTCAATGCTATACGTTTTTCCTTCTATTAATCTTTTTAAATCTAAAAAAGTATGAAAGCATATGATAACTTTGTAATTGTGCATTTACTGACCCTTCTCAAGTACGACGATATTTTTCCCAAATTTATACCCTTATGTATTCGTTGAACAAAATCGTCGTATAATTATAAAATAACGATGTAAAATATGCAGATTTTATGAACGTGAAAGTAAAATCTATCTCTAAAAATTTCGTAATTTTACGATGCAATAGAAATTTAAGGCTTTACGAAAGATTCGCGCGGTCGTAATAATACATACGTATATTGTAAATAGAATTTTTTTTATAAATACTATAAATAATTATTATAAATATATTTATAAAGTAGAAACAAGCGAGTAAAGTCGCTGAGGAGATACGGAGGCTGACCAAGCGGGCGTTTTCACAGGCGTTAGACGTCATGATCTTATAATTGGTAAACTTTCGAAAGTGTATTATGTTTGTTCGAGGATATGTGCAGTAAAAAATTTCCAAAATAAATTCAGCCGGTCTTTTTCCCTTTTATTAGCTTTTAACGTTGTTGTAAGGGCTTCTCTTATGATAGGAGAATGCACACGCGCAATGGAATAATAATGAGGACAACAAAGACACAAAACTTTTATAACATAGAATTTTTATTTTATAAAGATGAACTATATTCTATATTGAATTAAGAATAGATAGATCGATTATTATATTATAAAATTGTATTATTAATATTATATTGATTATTAATAATTATTATTTCGACGTATAAAAACAAAATGGAATGATCTTTTTAATTGCCCAATAATTTCACCGTCTTCCTACTTCCATCACAATTTTTTCAAATGCAAAATGAGAAGGTTAAAATTTTATTTAGCTCTATGAATTCATGATCATTTGAAACATTTTTAAAAAAAATTTAAGTACATAATTATTTCATTAGAGAAATAAATAAAAATTCTTTCGGTCACTGACGCACTTATTGAATTTTTGATTTTATCAATGCAGGTATGCTAGTAAACATGAATCGAGGGTTGCATGTACTATATAAAACTTGGAGCGAAGATACGTCTCAAACGTTAAATGCTACTTCCGAGCCATGAAAATAAATTAAGCCAAGTAATTGCACTTTTCGGCGGTGAACTGTAATATAATAGAGACTAATTCTAATTCTCATAATAAAGTGTCTTACTGCTACGCTGCGCACATCCAATTGATAGCATCAGAGGCGGCAGCGTGGCACTTTGGTCAAATGTGTGATTCATGTCTCACTGCTTATAAGTATATTTAATGCTCGGAATTGCAAGGCAATGATATAATTATGTATTCGTAACGTGATAACTTATGCCGCAAATTTTTTTTAAATCATTACTCATCAGTAATTTAAAAAATTTGCAACTATTTTTCGCTCGGTATTTGAGAAAATGAAATTTATGAGGCCAACAACTCTGCATAAAATAAAAATGAAGGTAGAATATGCAAAGCAGAAAACTTCAGACTGTTTTGTAAATTTAATCATGTTTTAAAATAAAAAATTATTAAGTTTCGTTATTTCTTTTGCAATGTCTTGAAGTCAGTAAAACAAAAAAATATTTATAAATTCTAGTGCTTGATACATTTCCAATTATTGCAATGATCGAACTACAGGTGGGTTGTTCCATGAGTGATACACTAGTGATAAAGAAATTATTGGTTTTATTTATTGTTTTTTTATTTACTGATCAATGATGAACTAGTTTAAAAAGATAATCAACAGTAATTTTCATGAAAGGACTTCGATGTAATCTATGCACGGGATTTTTGTGATTACGAAGAAGAAGAATGCCCTTCAGAACGTTGGTCCCTCAAATATGACTTGGATCAACTTATATACCGTCCAGACAAAATCGAAGAAAAGGAAGAAGTATGCGAAAATTTGAGTGAATTTATTTAACATTTTTGATAATTGATAATAATGCATTTGCAAAGGACGACGAAGTTAAAACTATTCTCACAAGTTCATCCGGGGATTCAAAAAAGTTAAGATTCGAAGAATCTGAATCCGTAGAAAGTTTGACGCATCCATGCTTGAAAGCAATCAATATAAGCAATTCGGAGCTTCAGTTCTTGAACCTTTACAATTTTTTTCCGGTGCCGAAAGATCCCGGTTTGAGAGACGCTTTGTGGATTTTGTATCCAAGTCCACCTGCTTATGCTGTCGATGGAATCGATAAGTTCCATGATTTGATTGACATATTTAAGTTGGCACCAATAGGGTGTTTGAAAAAACAACTAAAGAGTGACACAGTTGATTTATCGTATTTTTCATTGGATTCAAGAATAATTCAACCTTTATGTCAAGCTTTAATTTACAATACGACAGTACAGACTTTGAATTTAAAAGTAGGAACAAAAAATCTATGATTGTTTTCAACAATGATCATTATAAATTTATTAGTTTTACTCGAAAATTTACAGGACAATATAATTCCAGAAAAAGATTGTTTTTATTTGAATAATTTATTGCTCCGAAACTCAAATTTGTCATCGTTAGACTTATCATATTGTAAAATTGGCAGCGAGGGTGCAAGAAGACTTATAGAAGGTATATCCATTTCTTCTTTGAGGTATATTAGTTTGCGACGATGTGATTTGCAAGCCGAAGGTTTCTCGTACATCGCTAGAGCCACAAGTGCTAATGCTTTGCTATTGAGTCTCGACGTTTCCGATAATAATCTCGATGAGAACTCAGCAGATCATATTAGTTATTTAATAAGCAACACCGACTCATTAAAAAAGCTTAATCTTAGTTGGAATAATTTGTATAGCAAAGATACCTGTGAAAAAATGTTTAAGGCTTTAATCAAAAATACAACGATTACTGATTTTGATCTGTCTTGGAATGCAATGAACCAGGAGGGAATATTTTCACTTACTAACTTTATTATTAATACAAAAACTGTTGAGAGACTCAACTTAGAAGGTAATGTTGCTTTATTTTAATGCTTGAAGACTGTTTCATTATACAGATGTGATCATTTTGCAGCTAACTGCTTCAGCGATAATGAAGTCTTGGTATTAGCTAAAGCCATAGTATCTAATAACTCATTAAAAGAAATATTGCTGAGCAAGAATTTATTCAGTCCTAAAGGAATAGCAGAATTCATCATTGCAATTAGTATAGATAATTTTGTAAAAACTCCTTTGCGCATTCTTGATTTAGAAAACTTTTGGGCCACCAAAAATGCCATCCCAGCATTAGATCAACTCAAAATTCTGAAACCTAACTTGAACTTGAAGTTAGGAGGAATTTTGGAAAATTTCCTGATTATTGGACCTGATTTGAAAGAACTCTTTTTTAAACAAGCTAATTTTGATGCAATGAACCAGAAAAATAAAAAAGAAAGAAAAAATTTTGGTCATTTTATACTTTCACTAAATGATGAAATTATACCAAAAGGTTTGTGATTATGATTTTTGATGATTAAAATCAAGCATTTTTATATGAATTATACTTTTATGCAGATGGGTTTGAGGCATTAATAAAACAGTCTGGTATTAAATTATCTGAAAATTTAATAAATGAAATTGCAAAACAATTCCTTGTTACCAGAAAAATGATAAATTTACAAGAAATGAAAGTATCTTACTTATCTTACTTTCCTGACACCAAGGCACCTCTACCGCCAAAACTAGGATCAGAAACAGAAGAGGAACAAAAGTCTCCTAAATTGAAAGAAAAAGCAAGTAAAAAGGTATAATGTATTACAACAAAGCAAAAATCATTATATTTTAACTTTACTTAATTTTTAACAGGGTAAAAAGAAGAAATAAATAGAAAAAACTTTTAAAAATATTAAACTATCTGCTTTTAATATACCATTTAATAAAATATTTTATAAATATTATAATTGTGACTATAAAACTTGAATTATATTTAAAAATTTGTTCTCATAACACTCACATTTCATGCACACAACAAGGACTTAGATTATTAGATATTAGTTTCCAGCACATTGATTAATTGTTTAAATCTCTTTAATCATTATAAAATACTCGTTTGGATATATCTTCAACTATCCAATTAATTCCTTCTAATAAATTTTCAGCAGTGATTGCAGAAGCTTTGTAGATTTTCCAGTGATGTGTTTTAATACTTTCTAAATCCAATATTTGAGCAATATCTTCTGCTGTCACTGCACCGGGCAAATCTTGTTTATTTGCAAAAATTAATAAGGTTGCTCCTTCTAATCTTTCTTCTTGAAGTAATTTGTGCATTTCTTCTTTACAATCTTCTAATCTTCTTCTATCAGCACTATCAACTACCCAAATCAAACCATCTGTGCTTTCAAAATAATTTTTCCAATAAGTGCGTAAAGATTTCTGGCCTCCAACATCCCACACATTTAATTTATATCCTTTATGGTCCATAGTTTTTATATTAAAACCAAGGGTAGGAGATATTGTATCTATTGGTTCACCCATTAACCTTTTGACAATTGTTGTTTTTCCAGCGTTGTCTAATCCTCTGAAAAATAAACATGCATGAAAATAAAAAAAATTCTGCACGAGACTTTAAAAATGAAAAACCAGAACTAACAACATGAGTATTCTCATTTCTTTCTCTTTTTGTTTTAATTTTTTTAAAATAGTTAGAAGACCCATTTTGATAACTATTAAAATTTAATGAATGTAATATTGAAATAACTTAGAATCTTCAATAATGATTGCTAAAGTTTTTTCTTTTTTAATGTTTTCAATTTAAGAATTGGATGTTTATGTCTTCACTTCATACACTACAAAATATACAATGAAACATAACCTTTCAACGTATGTCAAGTTCGTAATCTACTGATACTGGGTGTAGGTAAAATAGTTATTGCGTTATTGAGAAATGTTAGTGAAGATAAAATACTGCAATACAAAAACATGTATAAATAACACAATTATACGTATTTATTAGAAACTGAATCCAATTCAAAATTTTATTTACATTCTATTTACAATTCATTAAAGTATGATAAAATTGTTTAAAATCAGTCAGGTACAAAAACATGAAAAATTTTTTCATCTCTCTATAAATTAGTTTTCTTGATTTCATGGAAATTTACAGGTCATTTTAATAACTTGCTTTCTATCATACTGAAAACTTTGGAAATAATGTCAGGATGACTAAATGCATCAACAAGTGTTTCTACCAAAGTTAGATCTGATTCTTCTAAATTATCTTCTGCTTGTTCATCATGAAAACCATCCATACAACTATTTTTTGTCAAAAAATACTCAAAATCTTCATTAGTGAAATTAGGAACTGTTCTAATGAATTTTACATATTCATTTTCTAAATTTTTAAACGAAGATTCATCTTCAGTATTACTTTTTTTCTTTTTACATGGAGGCTCTAGCATTTCATTGCTTTTCAAATTTTTGCATTCTTTCAAAGACAATTTTATCTAAAAAATAAATTTTTATTAACAATATATTTTTATTACAAAACAACTAAGCAATGAAATACTTACATATTTAATAGAATCTAATAAAGAGGAATCTGGATGGTCAGCTGCTTTAGGTAAGTCATGTCCTATTGTATTAACAATTAAGTTAACCAGTGATTCTTTTAATCTTGCTTTACAATCATCTGGTTGAGGTATCCAAATATTAACACTCAAACTCATATCTAAAGATTCAACATAGTGCCACCAACCATTGGGAATAAACAAAACGTCATTTGGTTCTAGAATGACCATTTTTACTTTTCCAATCATAGTTTGAATAGCATCAATTTCTTTCTGACTAGGAGTGAAAAAGTTATGTTTACTATAAATTGTTGACTCTTCATATGGTGTTCGTGATGGATTCATCTGATTACTGCAGTCTGGTGGAAATAATAACCATAATTTTCTGAAATAAATATGTATTATTTAGTTTTATCGACTTGAACTATTGATATCTTTATGAATCTTAGTCAGTACCTTTGACAAAGATTTTAGATGTTTTTAGTATCACACCAACCTGCCATGAATTTGTGCGACTATATTACACCCATAAGTGTCTTGATGACAATTTGTATGGGCTCCTTCACTACCAATCCACATTGTTGAGTCTGATCCATCGAAGTCTAAATTAAAGAGTTTCCAGTCGAATGATTTGACTATATCTGGTCTATCTTTGAACCATTCCCGAATATGTTTATAATCAAAATAATACCAATTACAAGATTCTTTTGTTGCATCATTCAAAAACTCATTCATTGTTTTGTAAACAATTGGTGTACCTACTTCCCATTGAGGGGCCTGTAAAAATTACAATGATAAATTTTAAAATGCAATACACTCTTTTATTTGATGCTATAGTAGGTACAATCATTACCTTTGTTTTTTCTTTTTTCCCAACCCTAAATGGCAATTTTTTATCTGCGAAAATATTACCAAGTTCTTTCCAATTCCAATTGAGTATATCCCAGTGACTATAATTTTTTGTCTCATGCAGAATGTTTTTAAATAATAAAGGTTCTTTTGACTCTAACAGCACATTATTAGCCTTTATTTCATTTGAATTTTGAACGGCAGCCATTTCGAATCGAAGATGTTGCATATACTTTTACGAAAATCGAAATATCCTTACATTCTTTGACATTTTTGTTTATCTTAACCAGTTCGCTCACGCTACCATTCGCAAGACTGATTCGACAGCAGACGTCACTAATTTTAAAGCACCGAAGATTATTTTATGCCCAGTATATGGCAACCCTTCAAATTTAAGTGAAGCGTATTGCAGAATATGAATAAATAGAAAAATAATTTGCAAATAATTCCACTCGTGCGACAAGGGCCCCCATAAAAACTGAGCAAGTTAACTGAATTTCTCACTCACTGAAATAATTATTTTGAAAGTCCCTAATGTATCTTTATCATTATTATTCATATATATTCGATAAATTTTCGTTTTTTGCAGTTGGCACCATAAAAAAGGTGCTGGATCATAAATGTCAAATAAAATCTGACGCAAAAAGTAAGCTCTTTTGCGTCATAGAGGTAAAAATTTACGACAAAAGTCGCGTAGATAGGCGAACTTTCCCTTTTGCCTATACGCGACGGCTACTCGAATTTCTTAATATCAAATTTCAATCGATTCGTCTCTGACCTTTACTGCCGAGGGTGCTTATGACCCTCCCTCACATCGATGCAATTCTAATGTCAGGGAACTTTTTTCTCGTATGCTTGAAAGAGTAAAATATAAAAAATTGTTGCGTGAATAATTGTGTTTATTTATCATAAGGTACGTTTTCTCAGATCAACTTCATGAATATTATTGCAAACAATATTACGCAACAATATTTGTAATAGAGAACCTACGTCCACTATCTTCTTGAATGTCTCTTTGTGGCGTTTCCGAGGAATGTGTCATTCGATCCGATTATGGAACCTTTGCGGTCTTTTCGAAATATAATTTGTATTACTTATACATGTCCCATACAGCCGGAGATTTTACTATGTGCGTGATATAACCACCATAGAAAAATTTCCAGACGCATTGTAAGAAAATATCTAGGACTTAATTCGTTATGCAATCTACAGTATCGCTTCATCGAAGGTTTCAAGTAACCTTCTAGTTCAATAATAAATGCGATGTAGTTATCGGTAAGAAAATTTTACGATTTTTTATTATCTGACATCGTTGCTTTGCTTTCAGACAATTTTTCGCCAACTTCGTGAGCGTATCGAGATTGTTTAGAAAATGTAAGAGACTTTTTTTCCCAGCACGCAATATAGAAGCAGGTGATAAAACATTGAGACTGTGCGACTTTATGTAACAAAGTTTATTTCGAATTTGAAGTAGAGATCCTGTTGTGCATACATAGTTTACAAATAGAATGTGATTTTTAATGCAGAAAATTGAATAACTTGTATTTAAATTTTACACAGATGCTTAATTTAATTGATTTCAAAACTTTTTGTCACTCAAAAATATGTCGTACGTATCGTCCGCTTTAATCAAACGCTTATATAAATCCCATTTGATACTGGTGGATTAAGATAATTGAAATCACGTTCGTCAGTGATGTGCATAATTTTACCGATATTGTTAAGATTTTATATAATAAATGAGTTCAGAGATTATTTTTACGAGGAAGAAACGATAATAATTTTTTTATTGCTCGTTACAAAAAAGTATTAAATTACTAATAAGAGGAATATTCAGTACATTCCAATTACTGCAGTCTCATTTGTGTTTAAACCAAGTCCGTTCAATCCTTTGGACATGACTTGTACATATTCTTTCGAAAGAAGCTTCAGAGGTGCTCGTGGTGGGCCCAGAAATACATTTGTAGTCAGGCTCATAGCGATTTTCATGGTCTCCACCCATGCCCCTACACAAAAATCGTACGAAAATGTGCTTATAAGTTTTTCATGAGCTACGGGTATAAAGAAATCATTGCTTCATTTACCATGACGAATGACCTCGCAGATAACTTTGTTGATGAATTTTTGATTTTTCCGAGCGTTTTCCAAGCTACTGTTGCCCTTGCTGTACTCCAGCAGTTCTAACGCGGGCTCCGGTAAGAAGTTGATACTCGTCATTATGTACGACTGCATTCCAGTAGCGCATCCGGCTATCATCATCTGGAATGTAATGAATTTTTCTCAGCGTTATTTATTGCATTCATGACTGAATGGACTATAGAAACTTACCATATCCCCCGCTATGAATATGTGCAAGTTTTCGTTGGCTCGCTCAGCTTGTAAGCCTCTCTCTAAGTCAGTCTTAACTCCACAAAAATTGGGTATTCTATCGGTTACCGATGCAGCGAATTTGCCCATATCAACTGTCGTAAAAAACACGAGTTTTTTCGTTAGTAAAAAAACGAGAAAAAAAAATTAAAGGATTTAATTGAAAAAAGATGTGTTCACCATTGACCATAGTAGCTTTTGGAAAATCATAGTAAAACAAGGGCGTTGAAGGTGCCGATTCAGCTACTTGATGCAAATACTCAATCAAGTCGTCGGGGCTGGTCGGCTTGAAATACAGCTCGGGTAAACACAAGATCGAGTCCACGCCCAAGCTTTCAGCGTGTGCGGCCTGTGACAAATGGTTAATAATTTTTCAACTCACTCGTCATTTTCATATAAAAATCTGTCGACGGGAACTGTAAACGCATCTATCACCGGGCGATAATGAGATATTAATTTACACATTTGAGAATGACATTAAACGCTTCGTCGCTCATTTAAATGTGAGTTTATATAACACGCGCTGGACTTTACATTAAAATAGAGGTGACGTTGAGTAATCGAGCGTGCAGATCTTTCTCACTTTGTATTTGTTACACTGCACAGGAGTTATACAGTTGTACACTGTAGTTTCACAGTGACGTTAAATTATTAATAGATGGGACGGGAGATGCGATTTAATTACCAGTTCTTTAACATCTTTGAGAGCCGCTCCGCCAACTTGAATCATGAGATGTTGCTTGGTCTCTTTGACTGCTGCGGCCCATGCCTCGGTTATCTTTTTTCTTTCTTCGATGGTTAAACACGTCCCTTCACCGGTCGAGCCATTGACTAAAGCAAAATAAAAAAAAACTCAACGTTCCGATTGATTGTTGCGACGAAATGTGCAACCTCGAGAAAAAAATGTTATTTTACCTAGAATTCCTTGAATATTTTTTGAGACGAGAAATTTGGCATAATCCGGAACGACCGAGACATTCAGACTTCGGCTTCTGAAAATGTGAAAAATCGACAAACATGATTAATCGGTGCCTCGGTTATGCAAGCGCGAAATTAAATCTCGATGCCCGAGTATACGCACGGGTCGTTATTGAACGGCGTAAAGACTGGCACGATCAATCCTTTGTAGGTATAATTAACTTTCTGTAATAAATGCAAACGATTATTAAACATTGTCGTCGTTTAAAAGTGCCCTGTTATTACGCGTGACAGAATTTGCTGTATTATACTTTGATAGTTATTACCGCCATGATGGCAACGACGCTTATTATGGTTTTTTACTCGTTTTTCTGAACACTCGGCGGCCAAGGTGGGTAGTGGCGAATCAAAACAACAACAACCGCGTGTACTGCGACGCGAACAACTAAGCGGACTAAACTCGTCTGTCGCCGAGCCAAGCCGGAGTCGCGCACGGCACGCATGCAGATATTATTCCTTACCTGTACTCACGCGAAGGTGTAATGCCGCTCTGCGGTGTCGCTACACTTTCACCGTCGCGAGTCGTCTTCAAATCGACGAAAAACCTGATATTTTCTTCGTCGTTACGGTTTCCACACGCTCCATGCCAAAGCCTGCATTTTTGGTTCTTCGTCTTCTCGGCATTTGAATGGTCTAAGGGGGACAATTTTATCCATG
This sequence comes from Trichogramma dendrolimi, assembly GCA_034770305.1. Taxonomy (NCBI): domain Eukaryota; kingdom Metazoa; phylum Arthropoda; class Insecta; order Hymenoptera; family Trichogrammatidae; genus Trichogramma; species Trichogramma dendrolimi. Next base: position 1,361,117 of record JAPMIB010000037.1, on the reverse strand, counting down.
TTCTCGAAGGAGAGAAAAAACGAGGATGGACTTAAAATAGGATCATTCGTAAACTATGCAGATTTGTTGTGAATGCACACTAACTGGTTGTTTTCTATTGCAATCTACATTTGCCTTCGTGAGATACATTTGCGAATAAAACCAATACTCAATTAATTACAACACCATACAATTAAGTATATTGACTTTCCTGGCAAAGATATCTCAATGAATACGATTACCTTGCTAGTTTAGTTTCGTAATAAGTAATATTATTTGCTTAGACTTTTTTATCTGACATTTTTTACATTTCCCAAAAATATTATTTTAAATATTATTTTAAATATATCTAAATTCATGAAAAATCGGTAGTAGACGGACACATTTTTTCAAATTAAGTATTTTTCACTCGTAAACGTATCATTTGGCGTCATCATTTTCAGATAAATTCTAAAAGTTGCTTTTTCAAGATTTTTCCACGTTTTTTTCCATGAATCATGTATATGATTAACATAGTCACAGTAGTAAATTCCACGATCACTCATAAAAATACTTGAAAATTCTTACAAAAATTTACCTGTTATAAAAACTTATTTTTCATGGATTTCAACATAAATTTTTTCATATGTACGTTGTATCATATCGTTATGAACCATAAAGTACAGATATTATAATACATATTACAGCATCTTTTTGACGTAATGAAATATTTTTTCTTATTTAACCACAAGTCGGTACATTAGAGTTGAAGTTACGTACCACCATAGCGTAATGGTATTAGAATATGGATAAGTATCGGTTAAAAAAATGTTGGTGTAGATTTTATGAAAATTTATTCCATCAAAATATTTTTAAACATTTTTATAAATCTTCAATTAAAGTATGAGTGAAATTGTGCATCAATATTTTTTTTAAAAGTTTTTTTTTCATAAACAATATTTTTCAACGGCTCTCTTACAGGCCCAACATTTATATCTGTTAATATATTCATGGCCGCTTTCATAGAATTAACCCATGTTCCTAGAAAATAAATTGATTATAAAAATGTAAGGTCCTTCAATGCTCCAAGGACTTACCATGATTTGTTATAGCTTCAACTACAGTTGCGATTGCTCTTTGACTCTCTTTTGCTTTTTCCAAATCTTTTCCATCTTTAATGTATTGCATAATATTTAAAGCTGGCTTTTGAAAAAAGTTTAGGGTTGTCATTATGAATGAATCAATTCCCATTGTACTAGCAGCTAGCATCAACTTGAACAAAATAGAAAATTTGGATTTTGTAGATGATTTTTTATTAAAAAATAATATTAATATTTATGAATATTTTATTTATCGACCGATTTACCTGATCGTTGCCGAGAAAAACGTGAAGATTCTTGTTAACTTTCATAACTTCACAAGCTTCTTCTAAGATACTACTAGTAAATTTTAGTCCTACCAAGGTTGGTATTTTATTTGCAACGTACTTTGCAAATTTCCCCATGTGAACTATGAACGAAAAATTAAAATATAAAAGTAAATTTCTTCAATAAACTTATTTCTTGTATAAAGATTCAAATACATACTGTTAACATGAGTCATTGAAGGAATGTGATAATATAATAGTGGAGTCTTAGGAGCATTTTTACCAATGATTGATAAGTAATTTGTAAGCTCTTCTATATCATTTGGCTTAAAATATAATTCTGATAAACATAAAATTGAATCAGCTCCACAATCTTCAGCGTGTTTGGCCTTGGTTCAAGGAAATTCATATGTAATTATTAATAAAATTGTTTACAAATAAAAACCATCAAAATATACTTACAAGTTCAATGACTTCATTTAAAGATGTACCTCCAACTTGAATCATCAAATGTTGTTTTGTTTTTTTTACCGCTTTTGCCCATGCTTCAGCGATTTTTTTCCTTTCATTAGTACTTAATGATGTTAATTCACCACTAGTTCCATTTACTATAAAATTTTATGGTATCTTTAGAAAATTTCTTCAATGAATGAATATATAAATTTATACGCACCTAAAATACCCTCGATTCCTTGAGTTTTTAAGTAATTAGCATACTCAGAAACAAGATCCAAATTCAATTGTTTTTCACTAAAAATTGATTGTATTCAGGAATAAATTCATAAAAAAATGTTTTTCACGTATTTTTTGTGCTTACTCGGTAAATGTAGCAAATACAGGAGCGATGAGCCCTTTATAATCAAAGCGTACCGACTGAGGATTAATGAAAAAATAAATTTATAAGGTTTTATAAATTGAAGTTAAGCATTTATGATAAAATTATTATTATTATTATTTCCAAATTTATTGTGTAAATGTGGTTGTATTAGCATTTATTAGTTACTGTATCGGCTAAGTTAAAATTTATATTGAAGCAAATTCTTTGATAGTGGTTTTGGTATAGGTAAATGTACAATGCAACAAGTGGGCGTGGAATTTTTATATCTTAAACTCTTAGCAAAAAAGGTTTTACGAACTGTTTTATAATTATTTTGTGAATAATCGAATTTTCTAGTATTTTCAATTGATTATTTTAGTTGTTATTATTACTAAAGATACAATATAATACATTTTTACGATTCGAAATTTGGCTAGGTTAGTTTACTTCTTTTTTAAATTAAAAGTAATGACCAATTATAATGCGATAAATATAGGTTTCAGTAACAAAATTTCGGCAAATAAACAATTTATAATTGTAATCTCACCATCTCTATAATATTAATTCGTTTTTAAAATTCGTTTACAACACCGGATTCTTTTGACAATTACTGCGATTGACTCGGAGAAATGCACAACTGAAGTTTTGATTATATCCAACATGAAACACGATAAGATTCTTTTAATAAATCATATTAGTAAATATGTACATGTTTATGAGTGGCGAAGGAGATAAAAATAATATTTTTTGTAAATAAAGGAAAAATAATGATAAAAACTGTTAAAAAAAAAATTTTAAAACGTCTTCAGCCCATTCAGACTAATAAAAATGAATTAAAATGATGTGAATTTTATAAAAATGCTCTTTATTTATTTACACGTAGATTTTTCAACAATTTTAATAATAATATAATAATTGTTATTAAACATGTTAAGTTAGCTTAGCTTTCATACTATAAATAATTGGATACCGATGGTTGAAAACTTTCGTTTAGGTAATTATGAATATATTTTCATAAATGAAGTGTAAGTGTTTTAGCGAGATTCATCATCTAATTTCGGCTACAAGAGTGACTGTTATCATAATTTATAGTTTTTTGCAAGCTGATAAAAGTATTGAAATACATAGATACAACGTTAATAGCACAATTTTTAGGCTAATCTCGCAGCAGACATAAAAACGAGTCGCATTTATATTTCATCAATTTATTTTTTTATATGACAGTTTTTCTACCCTGCCAAAATTGTATTAAGATTGGAAATTTTGTAAAATTGCATTGTATAAAATGCTTTTTAGAAGAATCTACAAATAATTGTTATGAATTTTACGTTTTTCTATATCTAAAGCGTATTGTGTTCCCAAAGAAAATCATTGGAGCGAAAAGTGAACATTTAACATGACAAATTAATAGTGACAAGAATATAGTGTAATATCTTATTTCACACAAAATTAACCAACCATTCTTAATTTAAATATGACAGATCGAAAAGCTTAACAAACATTTAATTATTAATTCAGCGTGAAATTGAAAATCAAATTTGATTTATACACTTTACTTGACAAACTTAGTGATCTGTCCTGAAAATTTAACTTGTAAGCTTAACAACTGCATACCGACGACAGTCACTCCAACAACATATGCATTAAAATTTGAAGCGTGCGAAAAACCGGTCGCAGCAAGCGTGTAAGATTATGTAAATTTATTTCCAAGTTTCAAAATTACCTAGCGGATAAAACGCACAAATAACTTTACCGAGCCAGCCCGGTAGTGTCTACATTCAGAAAATTCATAGAAAAGTTTAATATCTTATAGTTTTATGTATTAGAATTTTGAGGGTATCTTTTTTAGTTTATCTACTTTAGTTTTAGTCCAATAATTCAAACAGTTATATTTTTTCTATTTCAATATCTGTTCCACAATTATTGGAGTACAATGCATATTTATACTTATATTAGATTTTAATGAATTATTTCTGGTAGATGCAGTTACCTTACTCATAAAATATGATTATACGTGAAAATCTGAAAACGATATGTACACATGAAATTCGCACTTGCTCAAATATTTAGGATTTTGACCCTTCGTGATTTTTTTCAAGGGTACTCTCAGCTCACTGAGAAACTTAATACTGATTACGGTTCTTTTTTGAAAAATTTAAAGGATATTATTCATCAGTTTAATTTAACAATAATCTTTTTTTCAACTTTTTATGAATATGGTCCCGAACGTTTAAAAATAGTAGTAGATTACGTAGCTTGCTAATACAGTTACATATGATAATGTAGAGAGAAGTGACGTTCAAGTCGTTAAATTTTGTTGATTTATATATATTATATTTTATTATATGTGTAGATTAAGACTATTTATCTTAAAATTTTCTGTCCAACATGAAACTCTACGTTTTATTTTATTTTGGAACACTCAACATCTAATAATTTTTAACCAAATATTAAATTCAAGCAACATCGTTTCTAGTTACAACTCAAATTATTTTCATTTTACACATTTATGTATAGAAGTACAACTTTAATTTTGGTAGATTTTATTTTTAGCAGGTATCAAAACTTTTATTTTCAATACTTATTAATAGATTTTATAAATATCGCCATATGTATTTACAAATTATTAGATACTTGCATTCAGATATTGAATATGAGTGAAGATAATATGAGAGCGTTTACAATGAACTGTACAGCAGTTTCAAATAAAAATTTATTTTATTAAAAAAAAACATACTTTTGCAATTGAACGATTTCGATTATCTAACGCAATAAATCTCAGATTATGGTCTCCAGTTGATGAATTATTTTCATTTTGTTACTTTATCATTCATAAATTATTATCAATTTTAACTTTTTTTAGATTAAACTAATCAATCATAGTTTCAATGCTTTTTCTGACATTAATTTTGATTAAATTTTTTTTTTATTAAGTAAAATTCAACATCATATTATTTGAAATGTAAATTTTTGTCTATTTTATTTTTTCAACATCCATTCGATATACTTTTTCAATCATAATAAGAAAAATTCTACGAATAGTCAATATTAACGTTATATTTGTTGAATTTTTTATTTATAACAACGGTCATTTTCCATCTTTCATAACGGCTATTGTGAAAGATGGGAAATTCAAAATATGTAAATACCTTTTTAAAAATTAAAATATTTATGAAATCAACACCACACATAAATACTAGAAAACTTAAAAATTAAGGTTTTTTTTATAGATAATGAATAATAATTAAATACGAATAAAAGTTTGTTATACAAGCAGCTTAACTATTGTTGTTTCGTTGTAGAAAAATAAAAGTCTCAAATTACGAGACACAAAAATAGGGGTTATTGCTTTTATTTAAAAGTTATTCGTTTCGCATAGCATCTTTGCTTTTTAACCAGAAATAATAAGAACATGCAAAATTATTATTTTTGGAGACCTTGTTAATGAGATCGATGATCATTTGTAATAGGAAGTGAACGCAATTGGCACTCATCGAACGATTTTTTTTGAAATTGCTAATAAGTAATACAATTTTTACCCCGTGCATTATTTTTTCTGGAAATTCAGATTAGCACACTGTTTGAATTTTTAATTCAAAAGCGTGTTGGTATGCTTTATACCTGTGTATACTTTTTTTCATTATTTCTTGATCAATTTTATAATTCATTATTTTTATTATCAACATTATTATTTTACGTGTAATATTTTCTTTGTGTTTAACTATGCTTTACATCGATCATTGCGCGAGAAAGCAAGAGCGCATTTTTTTCAAGTACCATGACTACTCTAGGTCATCTATGCATAACAAATAGTGCCTTGTGTATACTGTAGAGCTTTTTTCAGACTGGGGCGAATGCTGTCATTTATCATATAATACAAAATGTATTCTTGGCATTTGCGATTAATAATTAAATGTTGTATAAGTATAACAATTGTCTGTAGATATGAATCTCATTTTAATATTTCTAGTGCCATTTGATTTGAATATATTTTTGTATATGAAAAATAATGCAATCGCGATCTTTAGTACAATATTAAAAAAATATCTGGTCTTGCATAAAAAAACGTACGTAAGAATTTGACATGAAACATTTTGATGATCTAATAAATTCAGAACATGTATCAAATCACTTTTAAATATACATGTCAGTTGAGTATTTATTTATTAATTAGAAAATTAAAAATTGGCATTAAATATTTTTTACAACTGAAAAAAATTTGCTTCATATCAATTTCTCATTGATGGCCACTTAAAAGGACACGTCATTTACAAGTTACTGACAAGTGTATTATTTCGTTCACTATGTATCAGTTAAAACTTGCACAATATTAAACTGCTTTTATTACATGAAAATAGCCCTAAGGCAGTAAAAAAATTCATATTTCATTCAACTTTACAATTTGTTTCATCATCTTTTGTTTTAAATGAATTTTTTCAATATAATTAAAAACATACGTAGGCGGTTGTATTTTGTTTCACAATACCAGTTATACATTCGAGTTTTGGTTGTGTATCCCATTTCTTGAATTTGAATCTTTGTTAAGTTTATTTATTCTATTGTAAGCCATTTTTGTACGACTTTTGAGTGTCGATAATCAATAATTGGTCATTTTTCTTTGGTTTATAGACTAGAATCAATTTAACCGCGACAAAATGATATTTCGTTATAATTTAAGAGGATACAAACACCTAGCTAAAAATGAAAGCTTTCGAATAGTGAGATCCCTGCGGCAACATTATTCTAAGAAGCTACGAAAATGTCTAGAAAACAACAAAACGAAGGCATCCATGTAGCTTTTTGGAAAAATATTCAGTATAGAGATCTCTATAACGTATTCAATATTTTTTACGTTTATTACGGCTTTGGTATCCTCTTAATAATGACTTGAAACTTTTTTGTTATGGGTCTTGTTTATATCTTTCATAATTAATAAGGAAAATATCGATTGCTTATTCGAAGTTTTGGCTGAGCAAAGGAAAAGCAACGAAGAAAGACAAATCGACGAATATTAGACTTAATTTGAAACAAAAATATTTCACAGCTTTCATCATTAAGAATAACACAAAACACACAGTAAAATATATAGTTCATAACAGTGAATCACTCCAAAAATGTGCTTATTATCATATAGATGCCAGCTACAAATGGTAATTCTACTATCAAAGACACCATTTTCGCTCGCTCTTTAATAATATATAAAAAAACAACAAACCACACTTTATGACGACAATCGACGGAAAACTCGTATATTCTTATAAATTAATTACGAGGGCGACGTTTAACTCATGATTCGATATTTATTGATTTGAGAGGAGTTCGGAGAGGTGCTTTCAAAGTTAATCGTAGTTAAAATTATATGTTGTCTAATTTCTATTGATTTGTAGCCACTAACCGCAGGCTCGTAAAATGATTGTTGAGATCAAAAGTTTAAAATTAGATGAGCATATAATTTGAACTACGTAGAAGACCTCTAAAGTCAATGTCCTCTTGAAATCGTGCTTAGCTCCTCCGGTATGTAAATAATGAAGAAAGTGACGTCGCCCGCGACTGCCACTATGACTTCCAAGCACGAAATTTTCTAATGGATATTTTCTTCAACTGCATCGCTGCATTCATCAGATCGGACTCGCGGATTTCTTCGCCATCCGAATGCACCTCTCTCCTTCTGTTAGCCATCATAAATCTATTTCTGTTTCTAACCGTCGGATCCGAGAGCATCTCGCCGACGGGTAGTTTTGCTTGACTCGAGCCGGGCAGAGAAACCGATCGACCCACGGAAAATCCTTTGCTCAATCTGTTGAGAGTAGCTGGTAGCAAGTGCTTTTTCGGCATTACCGGCTCTCTTTCCTTCATGACGAATCTGCCGAGAGTCTTCCAGAATGCCTGGGTCGTGTAGACGTTTTCCTCGTCTCCGAGGACTCGTCGCTGTCGGTTGCCACTGCCCCAGACGTTCGTACCTCCTCCCCACTCGAGTTCCTCCATTAGAACGAATTTCTTTGGGTCTTCCATGCGACGGGCCTTGACGAGGGCCTGAGCCACGACGTCCTGGGAGGCACTGGTGACCGGCAGCCGGAGTATGGTGTAGGGTATCTGGGGCGACACGTTGTACACGCAGACGAGGAAGGTGTCGGCCTCTGCCCAAATGTGCGACGACTGCTCGCCACCCGAGCCGTTCTCGCTGAGTTTCGAGCGACAGGTCGCCGTGCTCCTGATCGAAGATAGCCAGGCTCTGCTGCTCGGATCGTGTCCGACTCTCTTCATGAGAAAACGACCTTGACCCTTCCACTGACCTTGAGCTTGCAGCGGGTGCTCGGATGGATCGAGGACCCTTTGGGTCGGCAGGTCTTCCCGTTCGCGTTTCTCCCAGCCTTGCTGTACCTCTTCCACCAATATGAACTCGTTCAAGCGGTCTTCCGATACGTTGGCTTTTTGCAGCGCTTGCAGCATCACGTCTTTGGTGGTGCTCTCCTGAGTGACTTTGAGAATGGTATAGGTCTCCTCCGGCAGGACGTGGTAGACCATCAGGAAGAACATGCGGCGCTTGAGGGTGACACCGCCGAGGCCCGGGTCTACGGCCGTCAGCTTCTCCGCTTCTTTGCTGGACGAGGCCCGTTTCGACGTTTCTTTGTGATCGCGGCAATAGGTATTGTAGTCGAGGCTCTCCTCCTCCATTCGCGAGTAAATGAAGAGCGTCGACAGCGCCAGCGATTTGTTTTTCATCGAGCGCAATCGCACGTGTCGATAACCGGGTCGCAAGCACTTCAGTGGCAAGACTCTCTGGGCTATGGGATGGTGCGAGTTTGCGTCCATGATGGCGAATCGCAAAAATGCAAGATCCTTGAACATGACTTGGAAGCAGAATTTTTCGTTCCATATCGGATTGAGAGCGTTCCCTTGGATGGCTTTGGTCTTGTGCTTCGCGCAGTCCACTTGTATACCGACCAATTCCACTTCGACGTAGGTACTGGCCAGCACATTGGTCGGATTCACGTACTGTCCAGAAACTATAGATAGCGCTAAATGAGCCGAGTGCAAACCGTCGAATTCCTTAACCCACGGATTAAAACGCCTGAAAATTTGCGAGATAGTCAGTTGAAAAGTTGCGAAATAGCATAGAGACTCGAATTGTTCGATAATAAATAGGCGCACAAACCTGTACATCATGTGCGTTCTGTCCCACATGACCGACGGCTTCCGCACGTAGCCGCATTGGCCATTTTGCTCGAACATGGCCGCATTCAAATGCAGAGCAGCATCATCCGTTTGGTAATTCAGCGCAACCATTTGTATACCGAACGCCCAGAATATCACCGGATTGAAATTCGACGAGTCTATTCTCATTCCAGCTGGGTAGGTTCTTATTAATTGAGTTTCCGCGTGAGCGAGCACATTCGTCGGTTGTTTTCTGCAGATCTTTTTCGCCGCGTTTTCATTGAGCGAGGACGTTTGGAAACAAGCCGGCATTCCTCGTTGAGACCTGCGTTATACAGAAAAACGAATTTTCAGTCGTAGATGAAAAACGATTCGAGGATATGGCAAATTAAAAAGGATTAAATTAAAAAGTATACCTGAAGGGGTTTTCCACGGTGCTGCTGCCGCTGGCCACGGAGGTCGACGTTGATAAACTCTGAGGCGAGCCCGAGGACGAGCAGGTCATGCCGCCGGTGCCGATGCCCGCTATGCTGTGGCGCTGCACTTGACCCGTGTGCGCTGGATGTCTCGGCTTGGCGCCGCTCACCGGCTGCGCCGTGTTCAGACCGCGGAATTTAATCGCTTGCAAATAAATCACCAGGTCCGAGAGCTCTTTGGCTATTTGACTGCTCTGCTTTAGTGCTTTATCGTCGACTGCGCACGTATCGCCGCCTCGCGCACGGGAATGCTGCTGATTGCTTGAAATTTGGTAACGCTCGTAACTGGAGATCGAATTATCTGCAATATTTCCATCATTCAAACATCAGTCTATCTACTTTTTATCACTTCTCCTATTACTCGTCCATTATATTTTTCAAATCGAATTTTGTAAATTTTTTTCAACGAGATCAATAATCACGAATTCACACCTTCGAGCTGTATGTTTGTTTTAAATTCATTTATATTTTTCTTTGCAAAAAATTGCTCAACTCGGATAACATTACGTGGCAAGGATGAAATTTGTCATAAATAACATTGCATTTGATAAAAAATGAATAAATAAATAATGAAAATAAAATTAATACGCTCACCGTCGATATTATCATCTTCATAATCGTCATCCTCGTCATCTTCGTCCTCGCTGTAATACTCGGGAACCGAGGTGCTGCTTATCTCGGTGCGCATTTGTTTCATCGATGACGCCCGCTCGGATATTGGAATTTTGCCTCGATGCGCCATGGAGAGAGGTGGCACCGGCACGATCGGCCCCGTCGGATCGACGACGAGCTTTTTGTTCTTTATGAGAATGCGATAGCGCAGCTGCGACGGTGACGGCAGTTGCGGATCGTCAAAATCCGAATCCGTGAGAAATTTCGACACGAGTTTATCGCCAAACACCGACTGCAACGGGACGATAAAAAAATTGTATTTCGTGCCATTCCTATTATGTTTGCTGCAATTTCCACGTATATGAGCTTTACCTGAAATATCTGCGCCATCCTCGTCTGCTGAGCCAGCGAGCAGTGATTCTCTATCGAAAGTATCACGGGGTAGGGCGAGCTGACAAAAGCGCTTCTGTCGATCGCTTCGACGACCGAGCGAAAAGGGATTTTCGTGGTAAAAGTGTGTCCGTGATAGATCAGAGGGGAGCCATCATCGCCGTCGTAACAGTCCAACTCGACGCAGCGGCAGCCAGTCAACAAAACCTGCGCAGAAATCCCGTTAACGACGATCTTGGGATATAGATTATTCGCAATGTTCTTTTTTTCCTCTCTTGCCTGTGCAGATTCGATGTATTTCAAGGGGTTTCGTATTTCGTTTTACTTCGAGCTAAACATGCATCCCACGCTCCAGTTGAATTTCGCAGCAATTGAAATGATCAATATAGGAAGGAATTTAAGATGGAAAATTAACATTCTCAAGAGTAACGAATGAATTCGTAAGAAGGTTGAAGTAATGAAGAGATGCTTACATTCGACAGCTATATAGCTATCGGCCCAAAGGAAGTTTTGAATACCAAAGCGGAAGTATCTATAGCGTTTACAAAGCCAACGGATCTTTACGCTGCATTCAGGTGCAGTGCTGTGGGATCGATGTAATACATGCGCTATATAGCCCCGAAACCACGAGCACCGGAAAATCAGCGCTCAAAGCTACACATACAGATATTTGCTCTCCTCTGTATATCCAACTTGGCTGGCCTTTCCCGAAGCGCCAAGTTTTTCCTTAGATCAATATATACAGCTGCTGTGCAGAGAGGCGAACGGCGCCTGCGACCGAGGCATTTGCATCGACATCGACGCTCATAAAGTTGCCTACAGGTAGGAGGCGGCAGCGCAGCTCGAGAGCCATAGCATCTCTTTGTAGCCACGATCAAGCGTAGCGCACGTATAGGTTTCGCGCGCGCGCAATATTCGAAATATATACAAGAGGCGTGCAATTTCGAGCTGATCGCGGTCATTGTGCTGCGCTGCACGTAGCCCGGTGTATAAACTGGGCGTAGACCTGGCTGCGACACGTACCTGAGAATAAAGCTGAACCGAGGACTCGCCCTTGAGCTGGTGGCCGGTCAGATAAGTATTGTGCGAGCTGGCGATGTAGTAGTGCGACATGGGCTGCTGCATCTCCGTCTCGTCCGGCAAAGCGTACTCGTTGGCGAAGGCGTAATTGTCCTTGTCCATCATGTAGCGAGCGAAGCCCTCGAACGACAAACACCACTGGGTGCGCAATGATGGATCGGGCTCGTGTCTCTGAACAAATGACAAGCAGCACGACATTTTTACTTCTTTTTCTTCTCCTGTACGTATTATTATTTGCGCGTCGAGCTAGAGCCTACTCCGGTTATATATATGCTGAGGCTACATCTTGTAATGCAAAACCAGAGAAACAAATGTGCCGAGGCATTGTGTTGGCAAGGCGAGGGGTTGAGAAAAAAACTATGTACCGGAGCTTTCTTTTACGCGCGCCCGAGAGAGAGAGAGAGAGAGAGAGAGAGAGGAGTACGCGACTACAAGTGGCAAAGTGCCCACGGCGAGGTGAAACAAAAAGACTTAGCGCACATACACTCACGTGCGCGCTCCAAAATACGAATTTACATCAACATTCGCGAACTCGTTCACACAACGTGTGCCTATATAGTGTATACTCGTTTGGATCCCAAAGTTCACAAGTTCGAGCCTGCGCCACGTCTATATGCATTCTAGTTTTTCGCGAAAAAGCTTTAGAGCTTGTGGCTTTTATTCGAATGTAACGCCGGTATTATGTACAGCGCGCTCGTGTACCAACAACTCTTTTAGCATCGTATGTATGTATAGAAAAATTCAAGGTTTTTTCTGATATATTTTCCTCCTTTATTATTTTTTTTCTTCCTACTCGAATAAAGAAGTTTCACGTTTACTCGACTTGTTAAGAAAGGCGAATTAACTGGCATGTAAATATTGCAGCGAGAAAAAAAAGTCGAGATCAAAGAGCCCGATATATATTATTTTTAAACGAGTAGAAAAAAGGAGTTAGCGCATGAGTTTTTTATAGGAAGCGATCCGGATGATGGTAATATTTTACAATGGATTTCCATCGATAGACGAAAAAAGGAGAAAAAAATTTGGATGAATAAAAAAGTTGAATTGCTCACGAGTTAATTTAAAACTCATTGCAAGCGAGAGGATCACTTAACCTACTTCTTGTACTCGCGACGGTAAAATAATTTTTTAATAGATTGCTATTTTTGTTGAATAAAAAACGTTCGTAAGAGTGTTAGCAATTTATATCTATTAACGCGAGTTGCACAATTTTTAAAAAAAATCTCTCGTATATATTTGCATTTCATGTCTAAATTGTGGGGAGAAATTCATTACGCATAACTGATGTCTGCATCATAAATTTCTATCAAGCTCGATCGATATCGTGAAAAGTATCATCAAGTAAACGGATAAAAGTATTATGCACGCGATAAAAAATATCGTAAATAAATGAAGATAAAAGTCGAGCAATGCTTGACGAAAAAAAAGGAGACAGTTGCAGTAACAGCAGCTCCGCGTCGCGAGATAAGAAAACGAACGAACGATGAAAGATAAGGGCAAAAAAGTGAAAAAATAAGAGAAAAAAGATACTGCATGAGCGTACGACTCTGCGGCCGCTGCGGCTGCTGCTGCTGCTGCTGCTACTGCTGCCGCGGAGCGCGTGGCAGTAATAATAGAATACGCGAGATTTCACGATTTATTTTCATTTCCACGTTCTTTAGCCCCTCTCCCTCGGTCGGGAAGGAGCCTGACCTCGATTAAGCTTAAAAGCGGCTCTTGCTACTTACTGCGTCTCTCGTGCATAGCAACTTGTTTGTGTATACGTATACGTGAACTCTCCTTTCTCTCTTTATATCTATATACATTTATTGGTTCGCGAAAGAGGAGCAAAACTTGGCGTTATAGATCGAGGCTCGATTGTCTGAGATAATGGCAGAAAAGGGAAAATTGTCACTATGTATCGCAACTCTCGCCCCCTCGCAGGCTATACAGCTCTTAATTCTCATAAATACTTAAACTTCTTAGCAAAAGTTGAGAAGTTGAGAAGTCGATAATATGTTCTCTCGTTCGGCGAGTACATTTAATTTTTAAATTTTCGCTGCGGATTAAGTGGAGTTACGCGAGTGCACACGCGCTCCGAGTGCAAGTAACCTTTCGATAAGCTACTTGGGAAATTCTACGTCTCCCTTTCATTTTTCACTGCCGGCTAAAACGACTATTTTGCTGGCTAAAATTAAATTTTACATTTCACTTGCGGATTAACAAGATACATTAGCGGTTTAAAATCCTATCCTATATGTCCCGGGCCGTATAAATACAGTAAGTGGGCAGCACATTATACTTGCCTTGATGAGAGCTTTTATTTGATCGTCGGTGAGCTTTTCTTGCTGACGTGACTCCAGAAATTTCGTGAAAGTGGCGAGCGTTATCACTTGGGATTTCGAGGTATCAACGCCCGAGCAATTATTTACGATGCTGGAGTTGGCGATGGCGTCGAATATCTGCTTTTTGTGAAAATTGCTGTCACTTCCGTACTCGTGACAGTCAATGGAGTTGTTACGGGTTAATAAACCTGTTGACAATTGCCCACGTATTCATATTATTGAAGATAACATATCACGAATATTTTTGTGTACGGCCGTTTGTAAGCGAATATGGACATTATATCGATCGATAGTTCACTCTGAAAATATTCCATTGAACTAGTATTTACGCATTTAAATTCGTGGCGAAAAAACTTCCATGCATCAGGCGCTGATCTATCAAAATTATTTAGCAAACTTATCCACGCATCGATGGATATTTTTAAGAAACACGTACGTGCACTTTGAGTAATCCATCGAAAGTCATGTCGACTTGTTGTGAAAAAATCTCCGAGAAGGTAAAAAATGCAATTTTTCTTACCGATTCGTTGTGGTGTTGCGTCACTGGCCTGCCTCAGCATCGACGGCCTGAGGCTGTTGAATCCGCGCAGCGATCCGTCGCTCTGACTTCGACACGTGATAGCCAGCTGGCCGAACAGCTCACGCAGATCTTTGCGCGCGCGAAGACTGAAGGAGCGAAACAGGGCGACGAACTCGACGAAGTTCAGCTGGGTCTCGTACATGATGGAGGTCGCTCGCGCCTTGACTGGCCAGGGCGCGTCGATGCCCCCGCCCCCGGACAAGCTGCCGAATGCGCCGCCGCTGCCACTACTATTTGGGCCATTTTTATCTTTGTCCCTCGTGAGGCATAATAGGCTAAAAAGTGAAAAATAACATCTGTCACAGTGATGTTATTGCGTGGGATCGAATTAATTTGTTGTTCAGTTTTGTGCGTATCAAAAAAAACTAAAAGTCAAAATCCAAACTTCAAAATATGAAAACCTTTGAGGGTCACGTAAAGGTAGAGCGAGATAGAAATTTTGATAAAGGAATATCCATGTGTCAATGTGACAATTTCTAATATAGATTACAAAGGCGAATGTGTAAGCAGTGCTCACGAGCCGATAGAAAGGGTAGCCGTCGAGAAAAGCCGTCGAACTGAGAGATGTACGTACACACACTCACAAGCGTATAGAGGGTTACGTAGGTGACGAATATATCATGTACGTACCTTTGAAGGCTCGCGTATGGTAAGCTGACAACTCGATCGGAGCCTGGTGGACTTCTAGGGGCGGCGCCCCTCAGGTACTCCTTCGCAGTGCTGCGAGGCGAGGCTGGCATGATTTTCGTCAAAGACTCCCTGCTGCCTTGAATATTGTGACGCGGATGCGCCAATACGCTATCCGATGAAGTGGCATCGTATTGCTTAAAGCTCAAGTCCTGCAATAAGCCAGTTAGATAAGTTAATTATACGTCTTGTGCATATTATTGATTAGTCGATCGATTAATAGGACCTCGGTGGGACGAGGTAGCGACGCTACTCGAAACTCCTAATGTCAGATATATCAAGTTGCTGACAATCAGCTATCGCAAGCCATTGATTTTTCTCTTTCCCAAAAAACATAATTTTGTTGGATCTTGGAAAACAGCGAAACTTTGCCGGCACGAGTACTAACGATGTAAACACAGTTTTAGTCGGCACGGGCTACTTGGAACTTGTCTACACGCAGATCACAGTCGAAGAAGCGTATTTAAATATATATACAGCGGAGCAGCTGCGATCTCGTCGCCTGAAACTTGCTTCCAAAGACCAACTTCGAGCGGTGTAGTCGCAAAGAACTTATGAAATTGCAAATAGCGCATGTCGCTGGGCCAATCGGTAAACAACACGGCGATACAATCCGAGGGATTAACTAGGACAGGGAAGCGCGCACCGAGACAAGTTGGAGCAGCCGGTACTGCGGGCGGCTCGATTCGACGCAATCTGCGAGCGCCAAGTTTGCTCGCTTGCTCAGCCCCTTACCTTGGTCAGCGCATGAATATTCGTGATGGATTTGGTCTTTTTGCTCTTGGCGTTGCGTTTGCGTATGGCCGCGGCTGCGCTGCCGGTGGGCGACAGAGTGCTCACGCTCTCGGTGGCCGACCAGTCCCGACCCCCGAACTCCCGTATGGCGTCGGCCGTCATGGGCTCGCTGCAGTTGTCCTCGTAAAACAGGTGCAGGTACTTTTCTTTGAGCCAGCGCGAGCGTCGATCGGTCAGTTGCTGCTGGCGCTTCAGGCCTCGAAGTATCCAGCAGAGACCCATGTACCAGATTCTGCGATTGGAAAATCGGCAAGTTCGATCGATGCGACACAAAGCGGAAAACAAAGACACGCATATTTTTGAATAATACGTTACTTACTTGCTGAGGGCTGGAGGACAGAAGAGAAAGATGAGGCGATTTTCGGAGAGATTGGCTCCGAACATGAGGCCGATGCACGAGTCGGAGCCGGGCAGTCCGTACCTCTTGCAGATGGCTCGCAGTTCTTGATCTCGGTCGCGATCGCAGCAGCCGATCATGACCTCCTTCACGCAGGACATGTCGATGTAGCCGTCCTCGAGGCCGACCGAGGCGCAGTCTTGCGTCTGCGGCGCGTAGCGCTGAGTCAAGTACTCGGACACGTAGTCCTCGGCGTTGACGTACAAGTTGAAGTCGATGACCTGACTCGGCTGCTGAACGCCTGTGCTGGTGGTTACCATGGTGTTGCTCGCGGGGTTGGTCTTGAGGGCGCTCCAGCTCGTCTTGTCCCAGTAGAAGGTGCCGCAAGCTCGGTCGATCCGCGCGTACACCAGGGCGGTGCGGGAATTCGTGCCGTCGCACTCCCAGTGCACCATCGTCGTGCCGTGGTGCAACAGCTGCAGCAGGTGCAGGTCCATGCCGTTGTTGGGAGCCGCCACGGGGAACAGCGAGACGCCATGGTCGTGCTTGAGGGCGCCTACGGGCCGATACGAGTCGAGGTCCAGATGGTAGTCGTTCTCGTCGCACTCCTCGGCCACGTAGGCCGGCTCGAGGGTCGTCGTGTGGACGCTGAGGGTCCGATGCAGCGAGCCGGTCGCCGCGTCTCGGCCCCGGGCGTGGCGGTGCTCGTGGAAGCTCTGCACCTGTTTTACAATTATGACAAATAAATATTCCACTCGAGGGCCGAATGGGCAAATCGTGTACTCGAAGCCGCAAAGAAAAATATACCTTATTGAGAACGGCATTGGCTTCCTCGTTCTCGCAGAATTTGTGCCTGGGCGAAGGCGGCGGCGGCGGCTCCGCGTGGCTCTCGCTGCGGTCGAAGAGCCGACGTCGCTGCTCGGCGCTCGAGAGACGCGACGGCGGCGGCGGTGATCTCGGTTGGGTGTAGTGGTAAATCGGAGCCTCGCTGCCGCCGATATCCCCGAAGCCCGAGGACGACGTTACCGTTGACGAAATAGACTCGGCCGACTGCTCTCGCGTTGCGGCTGACGAAGGCACGTTGTCGAGGGTCTTTTGGCCCTCTCTGCCGCTAGGGCGTAGTGTTGCAGTCTCTTTTTCTCTGCTCTCGGAAGATTGCTGAAAGTGCAACGCGCTTAATGAGTATTCTCAGCCGGAAATTACATGACTTTCATGAGCTCGAGCTTTGACTCGGAGCTTAGTGGTAAAACAACTTTGAAAGCTACGCCCACAATGCGAAATTCAGATATGTCACGTTATACAAAAAGCAAGAAAAAAAAAGGATCTTTTTCACAAAATCCCCTGCAGAAGATATCATTCACTGTGCTCGTGAATATTTGAAGCACGATATCTGCAGCAATCGCAATAAATACACTCGGTAAGTACATGGTCCAGTATATAAAAAGGTAAATGTTTCTCTTCAAGCAGATAAGTACCCTCTCGAGGAAAAAAGTCGGCGTTAAAAAAATAGGATCAAAGACACAATCCGCACTTGGAGACAAGTCCCAATTGATATCTGACAACAAGAGCAAGTAGTTTCCGCCGGCCTACAACCGTTTATGCTGCTGGAGGCCGATAGAAACCCCTCACCTTATTGTCTCAATGTACTTCTTTTGTTGTTCTTCTCTTCTTTTCGACCTATAACTGGATGTACTTTTATTATTATTTCCTTTAACTATTGTATAATTTTTTTTGCGGGTATCATTAAATTTAACTTTCTTCCAGATTTCTTGGAAAATTTAAAAAAAAAAACTTTCAAAGCTTCGAGTAGTATATTTTACTTATACTCTCTTTTACCTCAAAAACACGTCGTTGTAATGCTTCTACTTCATTTGTACCATTACTGAAGTTAATAATACGACCTTTGATACAGAAGATAATTTTGATCTTCGATTATTGATTTAGAAATTTCTTTGAGCAAAGGTAAGTATAGGTTTATTAAGATATCAAGTGCAGCTTTTTACAAAGTTCGAGTACTCTCAACGTAATTAAAAGAGCAGAAGTGTTTCATCTTTCTAAGATTTCGCTACTGCTATACTGCAACTCTTGGCAAACGGCTGATACTTGAGAGATGAGATCATCTTGGAGCTTTTCCGAACGCTATAAGAGTAATCAATACGAAATACAGATATTCTATCCAACTTCAATCGCATTACCTTAGACATTTCTGTAAAAGATATTTAGCTAGCTTCGAGCGCGCTATAATTTGCATTGATAAATGTAAAGAATACGATTTTTATCTCGACTGCAGATCTTGCGTAATGGTGTGTGCGATCATTCGACTTTGATTCATTACGTATTCCGAAAAAAAGCTAACGAAAACTCGAACAGATTTTCTACACGTAGAAAAGCGAATGAGAGCTTGAAATCGAGACTTCAATGTACAATAACGGCTGGAAGAATGAGTGTAGAATATATATCGATATAAAGAGAGAAGAATTTGGTGAGCAGTGCGTAAACGGCTATCCGACAGGCTGACGTTGCGCAAGTGGAGCTATAGCACGTCTCTCTCTCTCTCTCTCTCTCTCTCACGTGCGCGCTTAGATTTTATCGCGTACGCTTGGTAGTCTGCCAAATCGTCCGTGTAACGCAAGCTTCTTCTTTCCACATGACGACCACTGATATTATATAGACGTTTTCCAACGGATGTAAGAACTTCAATGGATCGATCAATTTTTTTCGATTATTACTAGTACTGCTTTCTCATCTAGGCAGAGATAATCATCTACGAGATACTTCATAAATTATTTTCCACAAAAAAAATTGGGTCATAAGAGGAATTTTAAATCGAATCAATTGCACTTGTGAACATAAATACTGCTCGTTCGGTATTGGATGTAGCTTATGAACAAGCATTATTTACTTGTTTTTTTGTGACAATACATACTGTCACGATAAAAAAGTAACCTTCAGTAAACTGATACCCACTTGTTTTCTTATAATTTTCTTCATCTCTAATTTCGCATTAACTCATAACGACGAAATACTGAGATATCTTACATAATCAACTTTTTTTTGTTACAATATTATTTATATAAACCGATATTAAAGTTTTCGTTGATCGACTATCTATTCTTTGAATAAAATTTCCAAATCTTGAAAATCAATTCTCACAGGGAATGAATCGAATTTTTAAATCAAATATCGTTTCGATTTTCGAATAAACTCACCTTCGAGGAATGAGAGATGACTTCTCGGAGCTCTCGCAGGAATGCTCCAAAGAAGGGCACCACGGGGCATTCTGGCATTGACAGGGCTCGTTCAAGGGCAACATCGTATTCGGAAGACAGAAGAGCGGAAGAGAGAAAGTCTAATACTGGTACATTACCTTCGTTCACAGACGTCCAGAAACCTTTCAATTTTTGTGATCTGAAATTTAATAACAAATCGACTCACATTAATAAAAAATCATTATTTTACTGTTATATAAAATATTAATGTTTCATTGTTAGAGATATCTTTTTCGGAAAAAATAAAGTGTGTGAGAGAAATATAATTAATGTAATTTTTTATACAATTACACGCTCATCACGAAAAACAACACTGTTGAACGGATTTCAAATTGTTTAGGACATGAATTTTTTGTAAATTTCAAGCCTCTTTGAAATCAGTTCCACAGTAAGATCCGGTTAATAGCGTCAAAAAAGTTGCAGCTTTTTAATCAAAAGAAAATTACTCTGGTTTCATCGTTCAACAAAACAACGCGTGCAGAGTACGCGGGCTTGCGCAAGCAGTTATGTTTGAATTATTCCTTTCTCCAACGTACGAAGCTTGTCGTGTATATTTACCCACATCATATGATATAGATATTGCTCAAGCTCTCGTAAGAGTGTATACAGGTATAGAATAAACTGCAGTTTAATATCACGAGCGTAAGAAACGGAAGGTAGGGTGGGTGGGGCTTGAGGGAAACGCACACGAGACGGTCTTGCGCGAAACCCGAGTGAAATTTGGCTCGCCCCGGCGTATCTTTTCGCTTATTAAACGTATACATTTGAGGATGCTTCACGGTGAAATTTGCGTTATACAGCGCAGCTCTTTATGCGCTCGAGTAAGTCTATAGATGCATAAGGGACTGCAATGTACATACTTGCGGAAAACCGTCGCGCGCTGCTCACGTATACAGTAGATTGTCAAAGCGTTTAACAAATAAAATGCTAGTGGTGATGGAATATCATATAGTTGTGTAGTGAAGATGTCGACTTCTATTATTACATGTATATTATAATTATTACGAACAACTTTTCGTTTTGAAATTGACTTAGGTCTTCTACCAGGAACTTATCGAAACGCGCACCATATGGTGTATAGAGTAAAAACTGTGAATTTGATTGCGCCAAAGCACAGCAATTAATCAGAATTATCATATAGGACATATCTATTTCAATATAAATATAATCTAGTTATCGTGTCAATACAATATTTTTTTCAATAAATCATTTTTCCGAATTTCACTTTCGTTTATTTGTAACTCGCTTAAACTTGTAAGTTTATAATTTTATTTTTTACCGCAATTTTTACGTTTTAATTTATACGTTTATACTTTTTCTTTGATAACCCCGATTAATAATATTTCTCTCAATTGAAGGGTTGAAGAATTTAGCTGTTATAACTGAGGAAGTTCTGTTCTAATAATTGAAGAGAAATAATTTAATAATTTAGAAGAGTCAATTCTAAAACTCGATCATTTGATCGAGTTATCAGTCTCTTGTCAGCAGTTATCGTGCGAATCTATAATAAAGCAGGAAGATGTCTTTTGAAGTGACAAACAAGCAAATTTAATTCTTTACGCAAATTTAAATATTTTGATTGATGATTAACCTCTTAATACTTATTCATTTTTTGTATTTATTGCCAAGAAAAGGATGAAATTTTAATTATCATTGAAGCTAGTATCTGCGATTAGATAAATACTATCTTTATCTGTAAATTGCAAGTTATAAAGAAAAATAAGTAAATATTTGATACTTTAAAAACCTAAAAATATTTTGAGCCTCGAAGTAAGTTTTCCCAAATTAATATCGTTGTACATACCGCGTAATTAGTTTCATTTCTTAGTATAACCATTAACGATAATTTACAGGTTCATTTAAAATGATTCATGAAAAGTATTGAAATTTAATTCAAAATCCCATTAATTTAAATTT
This sequence comes from Trichogramma dendrolimi, assembly GCA_034770305.1. Lineage (NCBI taxonomy): Eukaryota > Metazoa > Arthropoda > Insecta > Hymenoptera > Trichogrammatidae > Trichogramma > Trichogramma dendrolimi. Next base: position 1,339,354 of record JAPMIB010000037.1, on the reverse strand, counting down.
TAACAGTGCACAAAAGCTATTAATAAAAAGAGTAGATTTATCAAAATACATCTGTGAACATGCGCGGAGCAGCAGCGAGAGCGAGGCGACTAAAACTTAGCAATATTTTTCACAAGCACTTTTATGTAGTTGAATTTATTTTCAAACGATTATACTAGAGATCATTTACAAAAACAATTTCAGTTGCGCCGTAAATTTTCTTATTTTTTCATCTACCTTTACTTATATTCGTGAATTAAGATTAGAATTTAATTATTCATCGAATGTGTATTTTTTTATAGAAATAAGGTAGTTCCTATAAAACATCATCTTCGAGTAAACGAGTCCCGATCTATTTAATGAAAATACGTTCATAAGCTACGACTTATAAAACTTTTACGTTCGTTATATAACGAGCACGTACTTTATCATATCATATGAAAAATAAAAGTATAATCTATCCTGCAGTGTCACACGTAAAAGCTTTCGCGTAAATAAATTTTATCTTCGGAGTATAGGTGGTTTATTATAACAATCAATTAAGTAATATGCATATAAACGTGTTAAATGTGCCTCGCGACTCGGTATATATAATAAAAGCTCATGCATCGTATTTGAGACAAAAACTTTAGAGAGTTGGAGGCGTTGGGTGAAGCAAAAGGAACTGAGGCTATAGGGGCCGCTGCTTCCGCTCCATGAATATATGAAAACGTGCGCATATACTCGTTTAATTTAGGTATATGTGCTGCTGCTTCACTGTGTAAATAAATTCAGCCAGCAGTCAAAGAACACAAAACAGCAATATGAACCATGATCTAATAATGTTGCCAACCATTTTCCACTTGCCCTTTTTTCAGCGTGAAATTTTTATTAAACATTTTCCGTTAAGCCGTTATTGCATTTTCAGTGTTTCTCTATTTACATTTTTTATAAGAGCATTTACATATTTCCGTACATTTATGCGCTTACGAGACTTGACATGAGAAAAAATAGGGAGAATAAATAAGAGTCTGGAATTGCAGCTTTGAATAGTAGTATGACTGTCAGCAAAGATCCATAGCACCTTTTGGGTGTTCAGGAGTGGATATGAAAAAGACATTTTTCAAAATGAAAATGGATATATCAGTCGAGAAATTTAAATAATGAAAAAAAAGTAATAGAGATGAACTTTTTTTGTAGAGGCATGTAATTTTTGAGTTTGAGATATGCAGCTAACTTTCATAGATCTTTCTCAATATATTGCAGCTAATTGAAGAGTGTCAAAGTAATTGAGAAATAACATAAAAATGCAGGTTTGATTTATTACATAAGTTACATTATTAATGTCTGTGCAATAAATTAATTTGACTTCGTAAATAAATATTGATTATCCTTGTTGCAACTCGATTTTTGGCCTGATTACACATCCAAATACACAGTTGCAGTGGACCGAGCCCGAGCTACCCGCTCGCCAGGAAGCACCCACTACGTCCACAATCATTATCACCATACCCCGACTCACTCTCAAACCCAAACACTGCGAGGTCACCCAAGACCTTATCATCCAGTCGGTGATATAGATGTTCATGATCGATATGGCGATCTTGTGCAACCAGCATAGGCCCTATTCAAGTTATCACACACCTAGATACGCGGACGCGAATAAACCAGCATGGCAATCTAGGTGCAAGAAGGTATGCCTGAGCAGATCCTCGAAAAGGAAGTGCCCGCCGTCTGGTTGAATTCTCCAGAAAGCATGGCTGACAAGCTTATGTCAAGAGAAGATGAATGCCAACTGATCTGGGTCTAAAAATTCTACCTACCAAAAAATTTCAATGTTTTTCTCAACTCACATATATCCATGAAGTAGTTGTAAACTACTACCTTATAAACGACTGATTGGCTACAAATGCTTTAGGTAATAATACGAACGACTCGTACCCCGCTTGTTCTCCGGCAGTGAAGTATGACAAACATATCACGTTTTACTGTCAATGATATACGGAGAATCAGAAGAATTCTACGGGTTTTTTTGGAGGCCCTCAGAACCTGAGGCGTTAATTAGGTTTACGCTTGCTTTTGAACTGGCAATCAGTATCCTTCACCCAATTAGTTACGAGACGATTGATAGTCGGGGAGAAAACCAGACGAAGGTGACCAAATGTGATTAGAATAAGGCATGTAGAGAAGAATAACAGCCAAGAAGAACGTACATTCCCAGCTTCTCGCAGCGAGAGAACAAGTACAGTGGCAGAAGAGGGTATCGATTTTAGTCGGTACTGGATGTTTCAAACGCGCTCCGTGCGCGTCAATTTTTTTATTCGTGTTTTGAAATTTGAGGTTACTTAAGTACTAAATGTCTGTTGACAGTTAGCAGCGCAGGCGCTCGTATCGAGTCAACTCACGTCGGGCGTCGTCGTCAGTATCAGCCAATCAAAGGTCGTTTTACGTGGCTTCACTTTTCGGCCGTTCCCTTTTTTATAAGTATAATAAAAAAAAAGAAAAAAAAAGAGAGAATAGAGAATAGGGAAGAGAAGGGAGATTAGTAGAGAGGTAAATGTCCAGCCTACGCAACGACGGTACACTGTACTTGAGTCCAACATATCAATGTGATTCACTCATTTCACATGTTAGATCTGTAAATGGATTAACTTCTCCACAAGAAAAAAAATCGACACAAACATGCACGTACACAAGAAGAAGAACAAAAAAAAGGGATAAGCAAAACTCATTAGAGAACTAGACGCAGCAGCGTCAGGAGCTTTGTAAAAGCACTTTATCTAGGTATGCTCAAGTTTACTCTCACTTACGATCGCATATTTTGAAATGAGAAACTCGTAAGTTTTGAATTTGCAGAATCTTCATTTTGAATATCTATTTTTGAACGTGTCCAGATAACGTGTGCGCACATGCCATATGATATACGATTTACCTCAATTTAAATTAAAATTTAGAAATGTCTCAAAAATAATTGATAACATGATTAAAAAATATCAAATATTAGGGGACGATGAAAGAAGAAAAAAATGTCTCAGAAATCTTTCCCGATTACTGTAATCATTATTTAGCATCAATTGGGGTTTCCCACAGAAAATACTTGGTTTCTAATTAGGTTAGCCTCCGGTCTTATGTAATATGTTTTATATTTTTTTATATAAGAAGTGAGAGTTTAAGACATCTCGTAACAAATTGATTTATACTTTTCATCCTAGTCCCTTTTTAACGACTTTTATTTTATTACTTTTGCCAACTGTGTCGCAAAGAGTTTTATTTATATGATTTTCTTGCTAGTAATAATTCTGTCAATTGTGTATATCAGAGCTTTTTCTTTAGCTTGTTTGGTGAACATTTCGAACAAACATATAAAAAATGCAACTTGGTGGTTTAATTGAATTTTACGAGTTCCATAATTGCAATTTAACCATAGGAATAGAATATATTCGATAAATGTGAAGTGCGTAAATTAGGCAGCTGCTGCACTTCTTTCTAATATAAAAGACCTGAGATGCGATAAGAAAAACTCGAGGTACATTGGAAGTACATGGTTGGTCGAGTTGATTGTACTACGATTTAAAATCGAGTTGTTTTCCGCAAACGGCGTTTTTACCTTCTTGCATTTCCTCGACCCCATATACAGCTGTTTTATTTTACCTCCCTTTTTGCTTGGTTAGTGTAAAGGTCAGTCCTCTATATGGCGCGGTAACGACTTACTCGAGCTATGAAACAGAATCCCGTAGTTTTCGCGCGGCTGTGCAACGTTTTTTCCTCTCCCTCTCTCTTTACATTCTTTTGCTGTTGTTGCAGTGGCAGCTGCAACAGCAGCCACCTCTCGGTGTCTCAATCCAAGCTCGATTTTTCTCTCTCCTTTTCCCAACGCTATTTTTTCTCTCCTTCAATTCCGCACGACTCTGCTTTTCTTTTTTCTTATCTATCTCGTCTCTTGCTCTTTCCACCGTTAAGTCCTTTTGTGTCTCTCTGTTACTTTATCTCATTACCACGTTTTTTTTTCTTCTTCACTTCTACGTCGCCTGTTCCTTTTTCACTCTCGGCACTACTCAAGTGAGTGCCATTTTTATCCCTTAATAAATAATAATATCTGACCTGATCCAGTGGGAAAAATTTCTGTCGGAAATGTATCGGTCTAATGGCGTCCACGTTGGTAGATTAAATACTTGGGCTCTCATACATACAAGTTCATGGCACTTCAGCTAAACCTAGAGTTGCTTATTTCAGTTTCAAATTGAAAATACAATATACCCTTCATAGTACGAATTTTAAGAAAAATTCCTCTCATACAGGTACTCAAGATTCCTGAGGTGTTGAATTACAGAGGATCAATTTAATTCATGTGACAGCGGTCAAGAAAAATACTCTCAACAATAAGTAATAATATTATTCACAATAATTTTATTTTTCATGATAAAAGAATATTTCATTCATTATTTAAAATTATTTAATTTCCTTCTACTATGCCTTCAAGATGTGTATTTATGTTCTCATTATAATAATATAATAATTTGTAAATATCAAGTAGATAACAAGTAAGTAATGGGATTTCGTATTTATAAAAATCTATAAGAACAAAAACTCGTAAAATATGTTTGTAATATTTAAAATAAATTTTTAATTGTCAACTGTAAATTTTAGCTGCACTAATTCTAATCTATGTTTATAAACACAAAAATCTATTTTTATAGCTCAACAAAAAACTTATATTTAGTTCGTGACCACCTAATTGAATGTTGGAATTACAAATACGGTTTTATAGTGCGGGTACCCTGATAGAAATGCATAACACTTATAATGGCCTAATAAATAAAAAAAGACAGCTTAAAATGTTTTAAAATATGTAACCATTAATTGGCTTGTTTTTGACCACCAATTTTCAATATTAGTAGAGAATGATAAACTACTTTAAGCTTACACCACTAGATAGCGAGTACCCCTTTATCTGCAAAACTGCAAGTGACAAAATGAAAATACTTGTATCAGTCATAGCCCTGTTTTGAAAAATACATCTTTTAAATTAAATAAGTAAGACGTCAAATAAGACGTTTTACATTTTAACATTTAAAATTTAGATTATATGTCCATAAAAAAACCTTACATTTTTAGTAAGCAGCCCAAGAAACTATTTCGTTGGCCAAAAATTAGCTATAAAATGTTATATTTGAGCTATAAATGAATATTTCTGCTACGGTATGGATATTTTTTATAGACGAAAGGAGTGTATGACAGATTTAATATTTGTGTTAGAGACATTTTTTTGTTATGTGATAAAATTTATATTAGGGAAAAGTGGGATAAAATGGTCCAGCCTATTTTTCTCATTTCAATTATATTTTATAAAACATTTTTTACATAAAGTGATGTACAATAACCATGCTCGTTTGATAATAGACATTATAAAGTGCATTATAAAATATAATTTAAAAGAGAAGAATAACCTGGTCAGTTTTATCCAACTTTCCTCTACGTAGGTTTTTAAGAGGAACGTTATTGAGTTCGTTTTTCAGGGGTTCATATTAAGGAGGCTCTTTTGTATTAATAAGTAAGCATATGCTTGTCAATACATTTAGTATTTGAGAAAAATTGTTTTCTGAATCGCTTTTAAAAGTGAAATTTAAGTTGTGCACGCTATAGAATCAATATTGAATGTTTAATTTTGACGAAAATACTACTTTATTACTCAAAAAATATTATTTTTAATCTTATGTTGGTACCATCAGTTGCGTGACTTGAACTCAAAGCAATATTTCATTTCCACTAAAAGGTAAAGAAAATCGAGAGTGCTGTTAATTATGCAAGGAGTCATTTTGTATACAAGGGCTGGATTCAATGCCCCTCAGTACTTAGTATTTATAAAATATTACACAGGATTTTTTTAAAATTCAATCTACAGGCAAAAAAAAGACTAATATTATCATCATACACTATTTCGAAAGATATTTCTGTTTTACTACAACTGCATTAAATGTCAAGTGTGATTAAGAATATATAATTGAACTATCATTAAAAAAAGAACAAGAAAAATTGTGTCACCACAGAACGATAAGCAAGTCGCACTTTCAAATAGAAAAAAACCAAGTACCAAGACAGTGAATATACATATTTATGCTAGCGGTGCAAATCCCCGGGAGACCAGCAACGTTCCGAAGTACTTTTGACCCGGTGAACTTTGTTACAATATCTATGCAATATATAAATGCCTTTACAAGCGAAATATTGTCAATCAACTAATGGGAATTTCTGTAGAACAGCTTTGTGTCTCATTATATATGGGTCAATTTACATTTATTTCGATTTGATCACATGCAACAATTGGATTCCCGCAATTTTCTAATACCAATGAGAGATTGCGATTGATGATCTATGCGAAAGTTTTAATTATGTCGAGACAACAGACAAATATTATGAAGCATAATTGTAAAGGATGAAATGACGAGCCAGTATAACGTTCATAGAAAAAACGCACTACTGCACTCAAGTTTCGAAAAGTTTAACATCTTGCTTTTTGTTCTGTGTACCTGAAAAACAAAATATGATTTTGGAAGTTTTTTATGCAAGGTTGTGTGTCTAAAATAAAATCGTTCATATCTTTAAAAGTATAATTTTCATTCTGATACATCCATTTTTAAAAAGTGAAATATCTTCAGGCAAATAATTGAAATGGATACATAGATGCTGAATTAAAAAATATGCACTAGAAAAAAGATGAACTAATCAACACAAGGAAAAATTTTTTAAAAAATATTAGATGATTGAGGGATTGACTCTATTGAACTCAAAAAAGATATGATGTTAATAAAAATAAACGATTTAATGAATGATTCCTTAAAATACTTTTTCTTTAAATTTATTGTTTTTAGTAGCTGGGGATTTTAGTATTGTGCAATTCAACGATTTCCTACACATATTTCAATGCAATAACTTTTCGAATTTATACAATAGACGAAAAAAAAGAAGAAAAGCGAGGAAAGAAAAATATAACTTTTGCTCGTCTAAATGTCATAGCCAGGTTTCTCTAGTTTCAAACCTCGTTTTCCAAACTTTCACATTTGACGTTCAATAGCAGCTGAAAGTGCACAGGTAGCCACGATCTTCAGCAACTCTTTACGATGCTGGTTCGTGAAAGCTACATGGAGGTATATCCTACCCACCGGCCCCAGCTATTTTCGTCGTCTCCCGTGGAATGTGATGTAATTTTATAGTAGTTGGAGCTTTTTTAGCTCTTTGCTTTGCTCACACTTTACCTTATGTCTGTCACGTCACGACCCTGCGCAACTCCGACCAAAGTTTGAGAGTTCATTTCATTTACCTCTCGTCCATTTTGTCTGTACTGATACTGTGTGTTGATATGTGTACCGCATGTGTGACTCGTGCATATCACGCATAGTTTTTAAAAATATTCGAAAAATTAAAAGTGCTGTAAAATAAAATTTAATACTCACTTAAGACCGGCAATTATTTCCATAGCGGAATTAAAGTTGCCGATATTCCAACACGTCTGAGCTACTCTCAACAGACACGAGAGTAGAGCTTGGCGTTCTTCAGTTGTCGTTCCATGGTACACAACATTACACGCCCATGTGCTCACCTGAAAAGTGCAGAGGGTATGTTAAGTCTCGCCGTCTGACTTAAAATCGAGCGCGACTACTAACATTTTTGCTCGAGCTCGCGCTATTTTACTTACGTCGGAAAAACGATCAATGAGGCTTTGAACGGTGACGGAGGCCGTGGATGTAGGCCAACAATCCTTATCCTCAGTCTGCGTCGAACTGTGGGTAAAATTTGGTCCAACGAAATTTTGCTGCTCGGCTTCGCTCTCCTCGCGGTATTTTTGTTGTTGCTGCTGCTGCTGGCGCTGCTGAGCGGCTGTTAGGTCTTGCAAAACGTGACGGAGATATTCCTCCGGTGGCACTTGACTGAACAGCTGGTACTCGCTCTCCGCCAATCTGAGCGCCACCTCCTCCGGGAAGTGTAGCAGCTTTTGCAAATCCTCCAGCTCCTCAGAGCTCCGAGGCAGCTGCGGCTGCTGCCGCCTCTCCAGCTCTGTGTAACCATTATACAAGCTTAATGTTATGCTTGCCTTCATTTCTTAAAAATGAGTTTTGGGTAATTTTTCAAAATAAAAATAATAATGAATTAGTTGAAAAAGCAGCAATTATTAAATCGTTCTTATTGTATATTCATTGTTTTTCCTATCATGCCTAGCTATTGTTTCACAAGTATTTGAAATTTGAATTTTAATATTTCGAGGTAGCAACAATTGTCAGTGCGCGAAATTATACCCAAGCCAATAAGTCGTTTGTTTTAGAATAGTAAATTCAAATTTTCGTAATAAAAAATAAGTCACGTCGAGTTGTGCGGGTGTGCAGTGCACATAGAGCTTTGGAGTGAACACGCTTTGAATATAGTAAAAGCGAAGAAAAGTTGCGCACTTGCACTCGAATCGTGGAGAAGTGCAATTAAAGTAGAACAACAAGTGTTCCACAATTAAAACTATAACTCATCAGCTGCATGATAAGCGCAATTCGCAGCGCCGAGTGTACGCAGCGCCTCTCAATTGCGCACACAGAGAGTATATCAAGGCGGTGTGTATACGCGCGGGGCATGGCATTCGCTGTACTTTACCGTTACCCGGACTATGCTTGTGAGTGTTAATATGAAGCAGCAGCAGCAACGTGGGCCGTATACAACGATGTGCAGCCGTACACCTGCACTGCCACAGCCGCGTGCAATGCGCAGCCTCTGTCCCCCAAGTTATATAATACGTATATAGTATATACATAGATCTAGCCACACGTACATCGACCATTAACTCGCGCGTACATTAAAGTAGCTCTTAAGGCTCACACAAAGGAACTGTGCCGCTTTAAAGCTTTCATCTAGCGACAAAGTATCTGCCCGGATACATCTCTTTGTTTTCTTGCCAGTCTCTTTTACTTTCATTTTTTTTTGCTTCAGCGTCGATTTCCCAGAGTAAAGGCGAACGGGTATAATTGTAAGCTCGACGTGTGTGTACAAATATATATTTAAAACATTCATACTGAGGCTGCAGCCAAAGTTTAACCTACTGGTCCACATATTCCGACGGAGCTACCTACATTTCCGTTTGAGTTTACACTACGTAAACACACGCACACACACCCACAAACACACATACATGCAGGAGGTGCCTATTCTCAATTCCAGAGAACTGCCATGTCATCGATTTTTGTCGCACCAGCACGCGGCAAAAGCTAAACTCGCGCTACGCGTCACCCATGTCACTTTTGTCGAGGAGTAAAAGAAGAGTGGCGAGAGGAGCGCGTCATATCGATTGAATAATTGAAAAGAACCAGCAGCTTGCCAAAGCTTCATTTTGATGTGTATTTATATATACATGTATTTGCGTCTGACACGTATGGTATGAATGTTTGTGTCGCGCGTGCGTTCGCAATATATATATATACGTGGGCGGTATACGAAAACTTGCGCGCAAGACGCACACGCTGGCTTGCAGCGGCTTACGGAGAATGATGAACGATCCAGAACCAAGAGAGCTTTATAACAGATGTTACGCTAAGGACTCATCGTCTAAAGATATACGTATATATTTTATGGACTTGGCGTGAAAAAAGAACTGGCGGAGTGGAAAATTGAGTCGAATAATTTTTAAAAATATTCTAATATGCTCTAAATAGTGAAGATTAATAATGATTTATTGCATCAAACAATTAAACTGCTACGTAGTTTATGTTTCAAGCATTAACATCTAACGTGTTTTATGGTAGTTGTAATTGCGTGACTCGACATAGAAACCTATAGCAATGCATTATACATAACTGAACTCGTTGCACACATTATTGGAAAAAGCTATTTTAGACATATCAGATTTGTTGAGGAAAACGAGAATACGCTGAGGCAGATGCACTAAAGTTGATGAAAGAAATAGAATAAATCAATTATTTCGCCATGCGCGGATTATGACTGCGGAAATTTATGTGAAATTCTTCGAGCGAAAATCAATCATTACGTTATATACTCGTGGTCTCAATAATAGACTAACGGCGACTATATTAAATGTTATCGTGCAAGAAAAAAGTAATAAAGCGAAAAGTGAGTTTTATAGTCAATTGTTGATTTTCGATTCCATTTGCAGAGACAGCAAAGTTCATGTAAAAATGGAATTTCATAAAGGCGTCATTTCGAAAAGCTGCGTAAACGCTTTTTTTGTTATACTCTTGTAAATTTTGCCAAGTTTTCTTTCAAATCCTATTATATTTTATTGAGATTCGACATTATTATACGTTTTAGCTGCCCCGATTAAAATCATTACATTCTGAAAGAAAATTTAACAAATTGTTGTTCAAGTTTAATTGATCACAGTGTAATAGTCGTTCATCCAGAAGTAATTGACGGCTTTGATAGAGATGAAAGCCGGTATAGGAGTAACATAAAGTATTCATAATTCAAGAGTTAGCCGATCATTAAGTTGAACAATTTACCCTCGACTTACTACATCGATGTCTTTTAAGCCTAATGCCAGCTATAACTGATCATCAACTTGTTGCAGTAAATAATTGAGGAGTAAGTGAAAAGTAAGTTTAATTTCAAAATAATCTCTCATCGGGTATTTTACTGTGAATCTTCTTAAAGACCATTATAAATCGATAACCTTTGGAACGTATAACCGAGAAATTAAACGATAGTACTATTGTTAATCTTTGTAGATAATGTGCACATCAGAAATTGTTTTCTACTCTCAAAACTTTTTTGAGATGAACTTTTTTGTTATGGATAAATTTTTCGATCTTGAAAGCGAATGTATACTTCCGATATTTTTCGCCAATTAGCGGATTTCGATGGCAACGGCTGTGCCAACTGTCCTTAGTGTTTTCTGCACTTTTAATACCCCCGATACTCTGCAAGGGTAAGGTATTGCGAAAGAGTCATCTCGGCATAAAACTTTTTATTTTCGTGACACATTTCTAAGTTATTGTTTTTGAGATAATTCTTAATACATCTTGCTGCGGTAAAAACATTGTTTTCGCAAAATAAGTTTTAAGTGTTTTTCGCAGTTACTTCAAAAGCACTCAAAGTTATTACAGGCCGCGAAATGAAAAAAAAGTTTATAAATATACACGTATACGCACGTTTATTGCTCTCTACTGCTACAATTTAGCCAGAATTTTCCTGCTCAGTTGCTCTGTTTCTTTAAAGTCCGACCGAGTTATGCGTCTCAAAATTTCTTAGGATTTTCGTACCTCAATAATGCAATGAAAAAGCCTTTGCGAGCACACAGGAGCGACGCAATATCATGATAAATTTCAAGCAGCTATAGTTGTTACTTTACACAGTCGAAAGCAAAAGAACAAAGCCATCAAAAATACTTGGCTCAACTTTTTCGAAAAAATGTACTTATATAATGCTTATATAATGTCGTTGGAGCTCATCCATTATATCGTACGTAGGCATGCACAGACGCACGCACATTGCAAGGTATCAAGTTGAGAGAAAACTTTGACGAACTTTTATAAATTTCTGACATTCTTGTTCGTAAAAGCTAAACTGCACGTATAGTATTATATCGTAAACGCGCAGCTTGTGTATATATATTGCTAACTTACATCAAGGATCGTAAACTATATCCAAGATGTGGTTCGTTTTATAACAATGGTTTATGCGCGCGAGAATGAAGTTGAGCTTGCCTAACAGCCTGTCCCTCCCCCTTCCCGCTGCTTCTTTACTCCAGCAAGCTAAAATTTTCACTATTTCCAAGGCTTATCCTTGGTCTTATTGCTTTGAAAATCGTAAATCTGTACTAGTCGCTTGTTACGCGCTCGATTGTCAATTATAATTTCTCAAAGCTTTTCATCGTGCCATAAATCATAGATAAAGCAATGGAGGTAAAGGAAAGATGTGTCTCATGAATGTATACCTTATCAGGTAATAGCGCAAGCCACGTGGGGTGGAGGACGACGCTTAACCGTTTCCTGGACGTCGTGGTGAGGCGGCGGCGTCTGTCACATAAAGACTGGCACACTCACACACGTGAGCAAGACGGTATCGTATTGCGCAAATCTCCTCTCGCCGGCTCTGCAATTTTTCTAATTATCACTCCTGTCTATGGTCCTCTCTCGGCTTCTCTCTCTTTCGGTCTTTCTCTCTCTCTCGTCTCTGGGCGATTGGCTCGAGTCGAGACGTTCTTTGTCGTGTCGTCGGTGCCCACGCGCGTATTAGGTGTGTGGGCCCCTCCCCTGGCAGGATACCTGAGGCCGTTGCGCGCCTACATCTGGTCGGTGTAATTGCCACCGCCGTTGACGCCGCTCTTGCTTCGCACTTCCTCGCCCGTGAAGCCGTCTAATTGCGATTGACCGAATAGCAGCCTCTCTGCTTGATGCCTCGTGTCGTTGCTCTGGCCGTTCCTGCTTGTACCGACTATGGCTGCTTCTGTACTGGCTCTGAACCTTTCCGAGCCCATCGCCTTCTGAAACAAAATGCCAACGTGTACGGTCAAACATGGGTTATTTCCTTTTGCAAGAGAAAAAAGCATTGCGACAATTATGAAATTATATCCCGAAAGATTATCGCATCATACTTCGGGCCATAATTTGTCTCGATTGGCCAAACATGAAATATTGCCGGAGCATCGCTTCGAGCGCTTGCATACATTAATAAAGGCGGCTCGGACACACGACAATGTCTGGCATGCACCTGAGTGCGCAAATTCGAAATCGCCAGGGCACTTAATAAACTCGCAGTTGCGGATCGCGGAGTATTCGAGGAAACCCATAATCAATTTTACAATCTGGAATACCAGGGCTATAACAGACGTGTGTTCTATACTGCTTGTGAAACCTACTGAATTGAAACGTATTCGGCGAAGCGTGAGCGAAACGCGCAACAAGCGAACGCGCTTTTCGCTACTACTGCTATCCAATGCCGCTGAGCTGCTGCTGCCGCCGCTGTAGCAAAATAACAACGACGGCGGCGATAAAAAAAATGAAAAAATAAAATAAATAAATCGACCAGTATACGCAATGACGCTGCTGGCAGCCTCCTTGACTATACATACATTGTCCTGTCTCTGTTTCTCTCTTGATAGCGATTTTTTGTTTTTGCGAAGCTGCACTCTTCCTTTCATTTTATTCGTCGCAGTGCGCGAATACGCTTCTAAAGCGGCGCTAGCGGCCGATCGAGCTGACCTCTTTCCCCGTTGTTGTTCGTTGATCGAGAGTTATGCGAGCTCGAGCGATAAAAAATATACACATCCACACGTACGAGATGCGCTGTACGCGTTTAGGGGCGAATCATCGGCTGAAAGCTTCAGCTTATTTACAACAGCCAAGAAAAGGAATACAAAAACGAGAAAACGCGCATTAATCCGCAAAATTGCATACCGATGAGTATTATGTAGTGGCATGCTTTTCGACATTTTTCGCCGACTCGCTCGGGTGGTATTTAACGTTTTTACCCATTTATTTTTTCAACAATTATTCATCCGCTGCCACTGCTCACGATAGCTCGACGTTCGAATTTTATCGAAAAAGAAGACTCGCAAACGCGTGTATACACGCAGTAGAACGAAAGAGTGACAGAAAAAGGTAGCAGCAGCGCCAGTCCATCTGAAATTCAAGCCCGGAACAAATGTTACCGTTGTATATATCGGGTTAAGAATATTCCTCGAGCTCAGGCAAAAGCTCGAGTCTTTCGCACATAGCACGTTATACAGAGCCGCTGAACTGCTTCTTGCATTTCTATATAGTCGCACACGACCACACATTCGCATTAAAAAGTGTGTCGGAATTTTCCCGGAGCAGCACACGGAATAATTTCGAATTCAACGCGGCAACTTTTTTTTTATCAACAATCTGCTGCACGCCAGCAATGATACATCCAGAGAAAGACACTTTTATCTCTCTCTCCCACGCTATTCTCTGTTCTTCGAAAAATAGACCGAAATGTTCTCTCTGCAAGCTCCAGCTCGTCGAGCGTTATGGCGAGTAAGAAAAGTTCCGCTAGTCGGAAGTGCGACACGTGTATATGCACACATGTTGGCGCAGTTAAAGGCACTCGTGTATAACACATAGCTGCAGTGGAGTACAGCATCCGAGCAGCCTCCGCAGTGACTTACATTGCCTCGCGTGCTCGTAACGTCGCACATATTAATATAGTAAATGGCTTTTCGAAAATACAGAGGGTGCAGCAGAAGAGATTGTACGAGTAATTAAAGCTCAATTAAAACGAGTCTGCTATATCATGTGATACACATTAATAAGCATGTATGGACGGCGAGGTGGTTAAGGAAGGGGGTTAAGTAAACCGAGCCAGTTGCTCCTAGCCAGCTCGTATGGAGCTCCGCGATATTACAAACTCGACTCAACACGCGCGAATATCAGGATGCGCAAGCTCCTCTGTGCGTCCCGTTCTGTAATGCATTTCCGTACACGATGATGCAGTGTAGCTCGAGTTCGTGCGCGAGCATACACATTTGTCGTAATTTACAAATTGATACGAGCAGCTAGGCAGAGAGCGAGGGGAGCTTGCGTGGGAGGGAGCTGGGCAATCGCGCGAGTAAATGCGTCACACGACGCGCGGTACCCCGCGTATACATATTGCATTATTATTTATATATAGACCGCCGCCTGCGCGATCGCAGAATTTTCGTATTTTTGGAACAGAAATTAACTTTCATCCGATGAACAATTTTGAAATTCGAGTAATGTGCTCGAGCACAGATATCGAGATTTTACATACACACAAAGTAAAGCGAATTTTAAGCTATTTCGTACACTAATTTCATTTTCTTTCCCTCTCCCTCTCTCTCTTTCTCTCTCTCTCTCTCTCTCTCTCTCTCTCTCTCTCTCTCTCTCTCTCTCTCTCTCTCTCTCTCTCTCTCTCTCTCATACTAAAGCTCAGTTGCAACAGCATATTAGCCTGCGTACGCAGAGCTGTTCAAAAACGCAGAGCTTTGCGAATAATCGAATGAGCTGCAAGACCGTTCGGTATACGGCACGAGAGAGCAAAGTAGCAATTACAGCTGCGCGCGTACTGCATCTCGAGGGGATAAATATT
This sequence comes from Trichogramma dendrolimi, assembly GCA_034770305.1. NCBI lineage: Eukaryota > Metazoa > Arthropoda > Insecta > Hymenoptera > Trichogrammatidae > Trichogramma > Trichogramma dendrolimi. The sequence continues at coordinate 1,324,336 of JAPMIB010000037.1, read as the reverse complement.
GCTCGTTTACCCGCGCAAAATAGTTCTGTAGCAGTATAGCCTTTGCAAGAAAACTCCGTACTCGGGGCCTGCAAAATTTTATCTGCCACTTCATTAAAGCTCTCTCGCAGCCGGTGCTGTTACTTAACGTTGCTAATAATATTTCTATAAATCTAGCAGTTTACGTAGCAAAGCTCCAAGACTGACGGACAATTAAACTCATTTTCAACTTACACATCCTACGTAATAGTTTGTGTGTACACGAGAAAGAGCGAGTATACACGTGCTATATACGTATAGAGAGGCGTGGCATTATATACACCATCATATTGCATACATAAGATCGTAAATTACGGCAAAGAGTCGGGGGGGGGGGGGGGGGAGTAACAAACGCGAGGAAAAGATTACCCGCACATCTGCGCGTGAAAGATTCTAAACGCGCCAATTACTTTTCATTCGTAGCATATATTATGAAAGTTTCGAGCGAGCAGCTCGCGCCACTGATATCGTTTAAACGTGTGTGGCTCGACTAGTGCGCGGTCCGCTGCACTACCTGTCTGCCGATGCGAGCTGTGCACGGAGCCGCGAATCATAAGGGATGCGATGCCTTTCTGCGTGCCTGCCTCTATAATAATGCCATCGTCGGTGAATCAGCTAAACTTGTTTGAATGCTATTATATTGACCCATTTGTCGCATTTTTCATCTTTCGCCATAGAATTACTGGTTTCATCTAGCATTTCAATGTTTAAAATTTAATCAATCGTTAGTGAAAGTTCTGAATAGAGAAAAATTCAATTGACATTAATCTTATCTGCCATTCGTTTGACCTCGATAATTTTATAACGAAAGTTTGTTTGACAGATTGAACTTGCAATGCACGTTTATGAAAAATTCATCGATTTGATTAAACGATTACTGGGTCACACTCTTAAAATAAATTTTTTACGTTAATTCACGACGTCAACAAAGCACGTAAAACGGAAAAAATTCTATAAGCGAATTAAAGTATAAACATGTGGCCATGGTATAACAAGTAAGTTAGGTGAATATATGCTGTCATGGACACTCGAGCAAGTAAGAGAAGGTGAAATTCTGGTAGCGCAGGAGAAGTAGCAGTGGCAGCATCTGTATATATATTCGTAAAGCTTCCCGCAGGGCATAATTCTAAACATTGTAACGAGATCATGAGCGTCAAAGTTCGCGGGAATGCTCTGCTCAAAGACACACGCACATCAAAACGCACTCACACACGCGCGCACTGTATACATACACATCTTTAAGCTGGAGCCTCATCTGTGTTCACATTTAATGATGCTAAACTAACCAGTCAGTTATTTTGTCAACTTGGCATCAGCCTTGACGAATATTGCACGCCATAAGTTCGGACAGTTCAGTCATTTATAGAACTGCAGCAATGCACGTCCCATCCGGCCATATTCGAGTGAAAATTTTGTTTTAAGAAAATGCACCATAATGATGAATGAATTAATTCGGAGGCTGCTTATTTATAGATTCCTCTGAAATTATGGTCTTTTACTCTCAAAGGGGGTCGAAAGAATTTTTAGAATTCAAGTCGCAACACGGACGAAGCAATAGCCCGATCGATCGTTTGCAAAAATATTATCGATCAAGAATTCAAAGCTGCGAGCTTATCTGTCATTCTCTTCACATAGTTCAAAACACAGCAAGCTCTAAATTTAGACAATGAATTCAAGTACAATGTTCCCGCGTGACGTATAGCAATTGTGATGGTAAAGGAGCTTTACATCGACGTTTGGACAATGTGAAAGATGCGACAATGATTCAGTATTGGTATATGACGACGACGACTCGATTTGATTCATAAAAACGAGTAATTTTAAACGTGAATCATCGCATGAAGGCAAAAAACACAATCTGTATTATCATGAAGTACTGGGATTAAGCGACTTCGGTTATGTAATATTGAGGTTGCATTTTAGTGTATTTGCAACACTATGTCTGCTCGGAGGAAAAAAGATTGATTGTAACTAGGTTTGATTGATTATGACTAGGTGTAAGTTCTGTAAGGCTTAAATGTAAGTAGAGAAGCAATAAAATAATTTCAATATCTACAAGATATTAGAAGAAAAATATGCAAATTAATAAAGCTAAAACAGTAAAACATTAATCAAGAAAAAACAAAGAATCCATTTGTATAACAAGTAAACAGTATATAAGTTAAGTAAATAGTAATATAACTTGGAAATAATGTACAATTGGCGAGGATCAATGGTGTGGCATAGGTAGAGGAGGCACCGATTACTAGCGAAACTATCAGGTAGAGAGTTCCTCAGAAGTTCCGACGAAGACAGCAAAGAGAGTCAGTCCCGGGGAGGAAGGAATACGGGATATCAAACAAAGCAGGCTGATAGGTTGATGATAGGACATCAGTATCAATCACAGCTTGACGCCTATCACTAAGGAATGAGTGAAAAATTATGATTGAGCAACTCCAAAATCAAGTGTGCCTCAGTATCTGTGACCTTGATAAAGGAAGGTTCTGTGTTAAAGCCTGACCTGCAGACTGCATCGGCGGTCACTAAAGGCTGTTACAATAAAAAAATGTGACGACAGAGAGAAAGAGAGAAAAGTGGAGAGAGACAGAAAATTATTTTGTTTATTTAAAATGATATTAATGTTGAATATAAGATAGAGATGCTTTAGTCGTACGATTGTAGGAATATATTTTGATGCCTCGCAGATAAATTTGAATGCGCTTTAAATAAAGAATGGTGACGTTTCTCTGCGAATCTATGTAAAAATATATTCAGATAATTTTACATGTTTAACGATATTTTCGTACTATTTGCAATCAATACACAAAGCTTGTGTTCGTGTTCCATCTTCCCGTCCAACCTAATTCAAACGACAAGACAATTGGAGTTCAACGTAAATAAGTTTAGTTGATTCGTTTAAAAATTCAATATAATTGAATAAACTTCAAATGCAAGCGCAAAAGTCGCTACGGCAGGTGAATTTAAGATTTCATTTTTATCTTGTATTTGAAGTTTTGGATAACTTTGTTAGAACTTTGAGTATTCAGATCTCATATCCTGTAAAAATAATAAATGCGAAAAATAAAGGAATGAAAGAAAGAAAATATTCTTAGGATATAAAGTTTTCCCGACAAAACAATCGTCACGTCGCGTAGATATAGAGAACGGCTGAGCGAAAAGAAGAGAGACAGAAAAAAAGAAGAAAACTCGTGCTAACTGTCTTCGCGCCCTCTCTCGTTGTATATATGAATATATCTTTTGATTACTTTTTCATAAAGAAGCGAGAGCTGACGCGAGGCGCCGCGCGTGATGGGTGCGCGAATATAGATGAACCATTTACGAATTGAATACGCGAGGCCGCTGAAATAGCAACGGTGGCAGCTTCGCGCGCGCGACGACTGAAAATTGTCTGAATTATTTCATCGGTTTTTCCCGTGTACATGTGAGCGAACGTCGAGCGCGACTGAATTATTGTCATTGATATTTTTCGTAACGTGCATATTCAAATTGGCAAGCTTAAATTTATTCACGTAGCGGATTATATATATTACCGCTATTCCATGTCGGCGAAACAATTCTGGGCTTACATTATTGACTTACATATACCCAATCGTTAATGAAGTTCCAATTCGATTATACCGATTTCAATTTATAAATTAGAATCGCATACGTATATCTGTCGTGTAAAGTATAGTCAGACATCGTGTTACGATATATGCACGGCCCCCAGCGCGTAATTACAAGCGCATCCCGCGTATAATATGAGCTGGGGATAATTTATAGACGGTCATTAGGCGTAGTACGAGGACATGTATATGGATGCACTCGAGCGCTCGATCAATTATTACGTTTACTTAAGCATTAAAAAATAAATGAGACGAGTCCAGGGCTGGCCGACTTGACATTAGGTACATTATAGATGTGCGGGTGGACTGCACACCACCGCGCGAGCTCGCTGCAGCTGGACACACGTCATCGCGCGCGGATGGTCCGATCGGACGGCTGGCGATATAGCCCTAGCTATAGCTGCTGCGACGCTAATTCGACTGCGATCGCATGTGGTGCTGCTGCAATTCGACCACTGCAGTAGCAGTAGTTCAAAGTGTATGACGCCGAGCGACGACCATTGTGTGTCCAGCCATTACCAAGAAGGACTCGCGCCGCTCTACCCACTGTGTGTGCGCCAGCCACCACTGGCAGCTGACTGTACCGCCGAGCTAGGTATATACCTATATACGTTCGATACGTGTAATGATGTGTTCGTGCGGAGCTAGCAGAACGTGTGTACACCTGCACGTGTGAACGAGTCAATTGCCGAGCAGTCGAGCGTTGATTGCATTTGGCACTTTTGCTTTGTTGTGCATTTAATTGCCTGGCTGGAGGCAGTTCGGCTACGTTTCATTATGGCCGACAGCAGTTTATCCAGGACTTTCGACCAGCGTCAAGAATTACGCCTTCTCGCTTCAACCAAAAAGATCGTTGGATCGAATTTTTTTTCATCGTGTCCGACATTCGTTGAGTCAGGTGACAACTCCTGTACGCGTCAAGTTTGAATTTCGAACGCGTACGCGATCGCTGTGCACTCGCGTTAATTTGAATTTAGCGCGACTTTCGCGAGTCCTTCCTTTTCCCAAGCGAACAATTTATAGTCCACGGAACATTTGTTTCGAAACATCGAAACAGATAAAATCCTTCTGTTGTTACAAATCACGTGTTTCACTTAGCCTTATCAGTCATGTAGTCTGTATCAACGCTTGGCACAGAATCTGCAGCAGCTCGACATTGGCATCTCCGACGTGTACGTAGTGCATTTATCATACGGCTGGTTTCCGTCAGCCAAGTTCCGGTCTTCCTCGTCGTTTATTCACGCTATCGGTTTTTTGCGTCCATAATCGATAGTATCCACCAAGTACTGTAACGCAGTGCGCATATTTTTCTGCTTTACCATGTGGATTGTTGTCAAGGCAATGTGCAACCACTTTGTATCGCCGCGTATAGATATCTATCACGCGACTGCAAAATTCAACGTTGCAAAGGTGTCGTCTTATCCAGAAAACTAAAATGAAAAATGCCAATTTCCAGGTTTTGCCGCATTTACCACGAGAAAATATTCAACGTTTCTGTTAGGTTCTGGTTAAATCATAAATCAATAGTGCAGAATTGCATCACAAATATTCTAACGAAGATATCGTGAGCATGAGCTTGCAATGTTTTCGTGATAAGACTGTGTCAACTGACGTCAGTGAATTGTAAAGGAAACGTTCCAGATCAAATTCCACCCAAGAAAATAACATTGTTTTTGCGGTTCATTAAGATTAAAACTGAAAACTAACACCCCTACGCGATAATAAGTTTCGACGGTCCGATCGCTTTTCTAACTTATGTAACCAAACGTTCTATATTTATTCAACCATTTACTTGAGATTTTTACTCAGATTTCCAATAAGTTTTATCTGAAATGAACGGCATTCAGTAAAACGAAAAAGTAAATGAAAAAGAGAAAACTTAAATAAGCAGAAGGGTGAATGTTTAATGTTACATATTCTCTTGAAATCATATAAAATACTTTGAACAATTTAAATTGTTTCTCTTTATACTTATAGACATCAACTTTTAAAAAATTTATTTTTGCTGTAGTCAAAGGAATAAGCTCAGCACAATAAGGATTGTAATAATGCAACCTCAAGGTAAATCACTGAAATCTGCTTCTTTGCGTTTAAAGGAAACTGTTAATAAGAGGCTATTTATTTACTTTTGCCAACATAGGAAAACTGAGTACGGTATTTCACGTAATAATGTTTAAGAATACCATTATAAAATTAAAAAAATATTTTCATATAAAATTCCTATGTTTACTTGGTAAAAATCGATGAAAAAATACGAGTAGATTTCAAGTAAAAAGAAAAAAGTTTGTAATATATAAAATATTCCTTATTCAATATTTCATCAGCCAAATCAGCAAAATATCAGTTGAAATAAGGTCAGCCACAACCCTGCGTTGTTCAATCTGAATAGGTAATAAACTTTCCGTCTTTTTGTTAATGTATAAGATAAATATATTCATTTGAATGAACGAGAAACATATAAAAACAAAAAATGTACATATCACTTTGCTTTATTTGTAGTTGGATAGAAATAAGATGCAATAGAAGTTTCTTGTACTGCAAGCGAATATATGTACTAGGATGTTTAAGCTTGCATATAAGATGTTTGGAATGTTATACATACGCAGCACTTCGATAGTTGAGATAGTATTACCCGAAACGTTTCGGCTTTCAGCGATTTTCGATGTTATCTTACGCTCGCACGTGCGCTACGAATATTTCGTCCGCAGTATTTCGAATAAAGGTAAAAGTGTACTTCTTTTGAGAGCTGAGCTATTCCTACACTCGCAATTCATTTTTCAAAAGCTTCGGAAAGTCGGCTTCGTCGCTTGGGTGACACGGGCTTTTCGTCGAAACACAATGCGAAACGAGCATTCTCTTACGAGCCGAATGTCAAAGTCATCGGTTGAACGTGTTACGTTGAGTATTTGATAATTTAAAATGACGCGAAATGAAATTAGAGCCGAGCTGGCTGCGGCGGCAACTTTACTTTGTTTCAGCGTCACGCCAACGAGCATAATTTTATTTACCTCATCAGTCGGTCGAAAGTGGCAGAGCGGCAGAGTCGAAGCCGCCGCCGCCGCCGCACAGAAAAGACTTTGCGCGAATTCGATTCGCGTTGGCTCGTTTAAAGCGAAATTGATTCCAGTCCGCAGCGGGTGTGTTACAACGCGGCCGGGCGACGACGACTCGACGCGTGGCCACGCTCCGGCGCCGCAAAAGCTCAGCCCCGATAAAACTTTCTTAACGAGCTAACGATTTCTCATTATCCTTAATGTCAAATTCGATTTTCATCTCCTTATACATCGGCGGTAGAACGTAATGGTTTGGGATTCGGCTACGAGCAAAGCACCGCAAAGCTCGAAAGTCGATTCGCGTTGGCCGCAAGCGGCGTCTAGCATTGCATCGCATTGCGCGCGGCTTTATGCTAATTGGCCTGGCGCATTAACAAATACTTGCACTCGCCGAACGACGTGTCTCTTATGTAAACTCGTGTACGTATATGGGTAAGCCCACTCGGCAGCTCGCCTTGCACCGGATATCCAATAATTCGATGCATCCATCGTGTGTACCTGGGGCGTCTGTGTCGGTCTGCGCCGTCGGTCTCTCTGCGCGGAAAGGCTCTTGCACGTGCACTCACGCGTGACTCTTCTGTATTAATTAAAATTAATTATATTATACTACCCTCGCTCTTAAGCGAGCGCGTATGTGTGTCTGTGTAAGTGCGTGTGCCTAGTATATACATGTGTGCGCCCATGAACATGCAAAGCCTGGACGTAACCAAGCATCGACATCATCATCAGCGCTGAGCGAGTACGCGTCGTTCCGGCTTCGTTCCCTGTACAGCACTTCCACTCATACGATATATGCAGAGAGCGAGAGAAGGAGAGAGAAGAAACACGAGAGATGGCGGCATGCGAGCGTAATCTCTGCTGGATTAACACCAGAGCTATATATTGCGTACATGGGCCAGCGGCGCTCGCGCCGTTTAATAATCCATAACCTTGGCAATTGGCTTGGCTGGACACGGCGGTTATCGATTGTTTTTCCTCAAATTAAACGATCGAACGACAACATTGCGCTATTTACCCAGCGGCCCCCCGTCGAGCAAACGTTTGAATTTTCTAGTAGCTACTACTAGTGCTACGTGACTTGTATTGTTTCTTCATTTTTGCATACTTTACATTTGCGAGTTGCGACGCACGCACATGCAGCCGTCGTACGATATATATGGAATATCGAGTGTTTTCATTTCATTAAAACGTGACCGTGCATGAGTCGCATAAAAAACCCACGAGAGAGAGCTTGCGATGCTCTTTTCAATTTTTTCTACCTCGCAACCTACTCGTTTCGCTCGTTCGCTGGCTTCATTTCCTCTTCTCTCTCTCTCTCTCTCTCTCTCTCTCTGTCTCTCGTAATGAAGTTGTATGCAGTATAAGGTACACACGCGCGCTGACTTTGTACTGTTTGATTGCATTTAATTATTAAGGACCACGCCGGCGCACACTGCCTGCACGCATCTTCTGCGCGTGCGTACACGTGTTTGCAGTTTGTCGTCGCATATGCTCCCGTTTGAAAAAGTATCATTAAATTCCACCAGACAATTGTAGACCGATTCAGCGTTTTCATTGTTAAACGGCGAAATTTTGCCCATGCGCAAATGTGCACTGGCGGAATTAATTACTTTATTTATAAATTGATATTTCAATCGAATTATTTTCAGTGATGCGCTGCTCCTACGCAAAGTATACATTACATTATCCGATAAAAGATTCGAACAACAATGGGTGTGTATTTTTTGTTTCAGTTGTTATATCCAGTTTCCTGAAATGTCCACTGTATATTCATCTAAAAAGCTCAATGACGATCTTCATCTCGATGTTTCGAAGAGGACCAAAGAGCCTTTTGAAAATTTGATTTTTGGACTGGCTCCTCTATCCTCTCAACTAAATGGCACATCTATCTGCTTTGGTAAAGCTTTTCAAATGAACTGTAATTATAGCGGTTGATCCATTTTCAATATGCGAAATGAATTAATCCACCTCTGCCACCCTCTTTCTTTTCCTTTGCCCCTTGGTACATTATGAATTTGCATTCACGTTTCTCAGTAAATAATATAACAGAAAATAATATGATTTCAGTCGCGTACACTACGAAATGCCGCATATTATGTTAATAAGGGGTAAGAAGCTCAGCATTCAACGGAGTAAAGCTTGCTTATTTCGCAACGGAAATATCACGCGTACATAAATACGAATGGATAGGAACAGTAGCGATTTTGTTCATGTGCGTATACGTGTATGTACCTGTGAGCAAGATATTTTTCGCGTGACTCTGCACGTAATAATATGCTTCTTCACACCCATACATAAATACACCTACGTATTCGTGTTGTATATGTATATATGTACTATGCACCTACACACGAACAGATAAACGTGATCCTTTTACAAAATTGCTCCGATGCCGCGCAGCGCTGCAACTGACTACACTACAGGGGTGTTTTCGCCCCCTTTCCCCTCCGCACGAGCGAGGCGTACAGTGGCAAGCTGACTTAGCGCAACATAAGCGTACATATATAAAAGTCGAAAGAGACAGAATGTGTTTGCATGCAAGTTCATTTGTTACTATCTAGCTGGCGCACATACCCGCATGTGTACACGATGAAACCTGAATCGAAGAGTATTGCTTCGATTACGAGTCAAGCTCACGCATATTGTATATATACGTCCACGCGTTTGGTGGCTCGATAAAAATTCTCCCACGAAAGTTTCAATATGGCACAAAGTTGGTTGAATCGTAAATTGCGACGCCGGGGCTTTTTGGGTGACAAATACTTGGCTGGCTCGAGTTATCTCGGTTACATACATATACGCAATTCTAGCGCGCGCCACCCGAACTAGGACGTGCATAAATTAATATTCTACTAACTCGATTAACACTCGTAGCTAAATACTTTAGAATAATTTAAGGCGCGGGTATAGACGATATCACCGCGCCTCGGCGGCGTGTAGTCTAACTTTTATTACATAGCTTGCCACGCTCGAGTACGCCTATTGCAAACTCGTTTTCCCTACAATATATAAAATAACCGTGTTGCCTTTTGGCCGCTGCCGGGAAAATTTCAAGGAGAAAAAGGAAAAAATGTTCAGCGACGAGGATAAAAGTGAGTCTCGCGAATATTTGGGCATACGCCCCTAGTACTTCTTAACATTATTATATTATGTAGGTCAAAAGCTTGCGATGCGTGCAAGTGCACGCAAAGCTCGCTTTTCCCTCCGAAGTGAGAATAATAGCATCTATAATAGTCTGAAAACCGCCAAGTACTCCTGCTGTTTACCCCCGACGTCGTCATTCTATTTAAAAAACCCGGTAACTGCGGCTGGGGAGGAAAAAGGAAAAACTTGATGGGAAAAGAGGATAGGAGCATCGTAAAACTTATAACAGCTGGGAAATTTGAAGAGAATTTGGTAGTTCGCTATGGGAGAGGAAAATTGAAGCCAAGTATTTCAAAAATGCAGTGTAGATTAGTTTAATCACATCAAATAGATTTTGTACTAATAAAAAAATTGTTCATCTTATTATAATATCTTTCGAAATTGTTTGAAAAATAAGCTTTATTATACTAAAGAGGAGTATTTCTACCCCTGACTTCAATATTTTTAAAATTTCTTATGGCAATGCTATATGCTATAAACTTATAAACGACTTCAACCCATCATTAATAAAAATTTAAAAGTATTTTACTTTACGTAAATTCTTATTAAAGAGGCGATCTAGTTGTCGCAAGCTTTGTTCAGTACACTAAAAACACAATCGAGAATGAGCTAAAAATTAAAAAAGTTGCTGTTACTCGGCGGTGTTTAAGTTGAGGTTACTCAAAATCGAGTGGAGAGAGTTCAACTTGGCTAGTAACAGTTAAATTTTGTTCATCAAGCAGCAGCAATTTGATATATCGAGTGTATACTACTCGTACAAGGTAACGGCTATATCTGTCATCGAGTGGCAGATACTCGATAATCGAGGGAAATTCACTCATCGATGAAAGTAACGCCTACTTGGAAGTTTACGTAGCATATATCGCCATGACAAAGCGTAGCAGGTACTTAATTTTTATTTAATGTAGAGATGAAAAAATTACAAAGATTACAAATGTGTCTGTTTAGGCTCGAATGTTTCATGAAATATTTTTTTGAACTTTAATTAAATTAAAATATAATAAAATGGAACAATTTTACTAAACATTCTTCAAAAAAGGTTGTCGCTTGTTTCTTGTGATTGCAAAGTTAAGACAAAATCTCTTAATAACTCTATTTAAAGCATCTTTTAAAATTTATTCAGAATAGCAACGCATTTAACTTTGTGAAAATAATCAAAGAAAGGCAGAAGCCAATTTCGATATATTTTCTACTTGAAGAAGTGCAAGAATGATACAAGAATTGAAAAACGGTACGGACAAAGCGAGCTTTACCATTCGAGAAGCAGTGGCCCAATGCGAAGCAAAACTGATGCAGTGAAAAAAAAAGAGAACGAAGTGTTTCGTGCAAGACCGCAATTGACACTTGCACTTGTGGCATAGATACGTTTTTCTCTTTCTCTGTTTTTTCTCCGTACATAATGCGCGTGCGGTTTAGATATTGACTGTATTTGGACCGAATGCATGTATACGTTGAAGGTTCTTTGGTGTCGCAAGCTTTCTCTCTCTTCCTCTTTCTCTTTCTTCGACTCGACTTATGCGAACAAAAGAAACGTACACAGAAATTCTATTTCGTTGAATTCACTGCCCAGTGCTTTTCTATCAAATGCTTACAAACAAATATCAAAGATGCAGTAGTGTGCATAGCAGTAAATAAAATAGTGAATAAACGAACAAATGTGTTCTCGTGAAAACAAGATTAGGTCCGCTGAGAATAATGTTGCACAATCTTGACAAGCTCCGTGGCTCATCGAATCATTATTAACTGCACGAGCTGCAGCAACGACTAATGTTCTGGACCAATATCAGAGAGAAACAGGCTCAATGAAGCAGAAGAGTTTGGAAGCGAGCCGTGAGAAAGCACTAGCTAGCTCGGCACCTATATGCAGATTGTAAGTTGGGCGCGTGGAAAGTGTGCTTTGGAGTTACATTTGCGCACCTACAAGCCAAGCCGAGGGAATATTTGCATTTATACGTGGCGCGCCAAACTCAATTCAAACTATTTCTTATTCGATTGAAAGTTGAGTGCGCAATAGCCCCAGCTGCGTATGTATACCAAACTCCGAGGAAAGAGTGAGACGGAGAAGGACTGAAGCCCACAATGAAAAGTTATATATTCGTAAATTTAACTCTTAACGGATCGTTACTCTACATGTTTGCAGCTACCAACGCAATATACGTATTGATAATAAGTTAGTCTCGCCTCATAAATGCCGTGTTGGCCCTGGACTTTTGACCAATACAAGAAGTACAAGTTTGGTGCTACCTCATCGTTGTAGCTGTTGATGCTACAACTGTTGCTTTTCGAAACTTTATTTCGGAGTTTTTGTGGGGCATCAATCTCGTCGTGTCAAAGAATTCAATGCATTTTATAAATTAAAAATTGAGCCTCCATAAAAATGTTTCACTTTCTTATCAGTAATCAAAATTTTCCCGCTGTTTAAAAAATATAACAATAAATTTGCTACCTATTTTCCTTTTCTTTTTGCCTCAGTTTTTTCTTTTGAAACAACGAATCTATTATTCAATTTTCAAAAGTAAATGAAAAGAAAACACATATCCACGTTATATGATATGAGTTTTGATGTATGCATATTCTATCTACGATGTGATTGTGGCTTAATAAAAAAGCTTTCTTGTTTTTTTGAGGGCATCAAATGTAATGAAATTTTTTACAATGTTATTGAAATATTGATTTTCTTCATGCACGAAATTTTTAAATAATTGAATTTACTTAAATTCCGTACTCCCATAGTACAAATGGAACACTCGATCAATTTGAAATGGAGAAGTAAAAAATTTTTGTTAGGATCGTAATTTTCCCTACGCGTCGACGTAACGAATAGCACGTGAAAATTTGCAAGTAAACGATGAGTTTAAGGAGATATAGAAGTCGCAGCCAAAATATCAAAATTTCAATCCAATTTTCTGAAACTTCTACTGAATATTTCTTCAAAAGGCTCTATGGCGACCTTCATGTTGATGTTCTTAAGGTCGCCATAGAGCCTTTTAGCAAAATATTCAGTAGAAGTTTTAGAAAACTGGATTGGAATTTTTATATTTTGGCTGGCTTCTATATCCCCTTAATAAATGCGACATTGTTCGCGCCGTTACTTATATATGCGCATGGGTGAAGAGATATAATTGGTTGATTGGATCATTTTGCGGTCGTATTGAACACGGAAGGACGAGAACTTGAAGTATTAGTTGAAGCTCTCAATATGATCGTGATGACTTTGCAACTGCTTCGTTACTTGGGTTTTACTCGACAACGAACTTGTCAAATTCATCGATGAGTAGAAGAGGAAGGTAGTAAGAGCTTGTCGAACACAAGAAGTTGGAGCGTTTGAATAATACGTTGGCGTTTATTTTTCGTTTAGATAGAGCGTTTTGATTTTTTTATGCTGACCGCAGATTTAATTATTTTAAAAATTAAGTACAAGAAGGAAGCAACCACACGTGTTTTATTCATTTTAGTTGGTTGCAAAACCTTGCGGTTAGCATAAGGAGATTACATTTTTACCAATGTAATTAAGCGTGCTGATAAATTAACTCACATTTATGCTTCTCTTGATTTTGAGAGAAATTCAACGAGATTTTACGGTTTCTTGCCTAGAACAGAAAGAAGTATAATTTATAAGATAAATAATTGATATAAACTTTTTAGATTAGGCGAATTTAGCAATATTTTATAATAAATTGACTTTGGATATGTATTTTGTTGGACATCAGAAAATTGGATCTTTTGTACCTTTGGACCTTTTTTTGAACTTTGGGTTTTGGATCTTTTGGTATTGGACCATTTGTTTTGGACCTTTTATCTCCCTACCTTTGGAAGATATCAAATTTTGGATATTAATTAGAATCTTCAAACACGCTTTCTAAGAAGTTGACTGAATATCTCTTTCAAAAGTTACAAGAACACTTTTTTGCTATATACTCTCTATACACGTACGGAGCTTTCTTAGATGAATATTCTGTAGAATTCTCTGAAAATATTTTTGACAATGTTTATTTTCACTCTTAAACTCCAAAAATTCTTTGCACTCATACTTTCAATTGTAAGTTATTTAAAAAAAGTTTAAATAGCTTCTAATGCCTCATAAATCAATAAAATCTCTACTTAACGTACACTCGAAAAGGCTTCTACTTCTTTAAGGATTCATTTAATGTATAGTAGAATTGTTTTCTTTGCTTGGACCAACTTTTAGTCCTTGGTAAAAACTCCCTATAGTATCAGTGACCATTGATCTTGGTGGAATTTTCGCGATTCTTTAGAACGGAAATACTTTTAGAATTAATTGACATTGACTAAAATTGACCTAGTCCGTCCTGAATGGGCTAACTTAAAAATACTTATTGAACGTATTCATTGAAGCAGTCCATTCGAATCCGCTTTGTGACTCTTTAATCCTATTTTGGTAAACAAAAGTATAAATGCATTTATCTTGTGGAGAAATATGAGTTATTGCGTACTATTGAAAATTCACATATCGTCTGGGTGACCTTTCCTTCTGAAGCCGAGATCTGCTTACCATTAAATACTTTGACGTAAAAGACAATTAGAATATCGCAAAATTTATGTTATTTAGGAATTTTTCCCACTTTCAGATTTAGATACAAACATAGTGTTGGAAACTCAAAGTATTATTATTGCGTTGAAACTATTTCTACCTGCGGGAAAATTGAGGTATAAAAGCTATCATAGACCATGCAAAAATGTAAATTACACTCATCAACTTTTCAGCATAAATCACCAGGTTAGCAATGTAAATTTTGATAGCTGCGTATCTTACTTGAATGTACTTTGACATTATTGACATGTACATAACTATACGATATAAATATCCCGTCGTGCTATATGCGCAAGTATGAAAGGAAAACCACGAGGCAGTGTCTGTGAGAAATCGGCTTTTGCCATGCAAGTGCGCTGCGGTTGCATTATGCATCAGCTAATCTGAGGCTCAGTCTTCGCCTCCACCGAGCGGTGTAGCTTTAGTTTTTTCCTTGACTTTCTTCTAATCCAAGCCTGCGAGACAGCAAAGTTTTGGCTCTGTTTTGCGATACCCATTATATAAATCTCTTGTATACGCCTGCGCCAAGATTTCATTCGCAAATGTCGTCCGATAGAGTTTACTCGAATCCATTATATGCGAGCTCGTATTAAGTCGGCGCGCGACTAATTAAAGTCTGCGAATTCTGTAGAGCATGAAAACCAGAATCTATTATTCATTTTTTTTTTCTTAAAAAAGTCGATTGATATTTTTCATTAAAATCATCGACGAACAATGGGATGTACTGAAAGCCGACGCCAATAAAAAAAGTAATTTACAGATGGAACAATTCGAACGAATGCCTGCTGATAAGTAAATCGATTTAATTCGGCCATCAGTTACATTACTTAAAAGCCCTCGCGTCGGCAATATAGTCGAACTTTTTGATGTCAATTAAAAGCGCTTCAAGCCCAAGCACAATGGGAGAGAATCAAATAAATGACAAAGATAGCCGAATAGAATTTCAATTTCCTAGCGAAACGTCAACAATGATGTCGTCGTTTCCTTTTCCCTCGTAATATTATTCGCAGGTATATGCATACGCACGCACTCCCCTATGTAGTCGCAGTGATACGACAATACGTGTCTGTAGTACGTTGGCACGCCCACAAGAGGATGCTACGAGACCCGACGTAAATTACCTCAGTTGTGACACCATAAATATTTTGGTTAATTTTTGCTAATCAACTGGCGCATCGTCCATCGTCTCACAATTAGCCACGGGCTTTGCCACATTGCATGGAAATTCGACGCGTATAAAATATGGCCCCAGATTTGGCTGTCTAGTAGCAATTGTAACAGATGTACTGGGAAACAGAGCGAGGAAATAATCATTAACGCGGCAAAGCAGCGTCTAATTCAATAAGCCCCGTTGGTTTCTCTGCGAGCTGGCATGCGGAGCCGAGGCTCGAGGCAGCTCCATGCACTGAATATAACCTTTCTTCCGATTCGCAGTGCAGCCGTAGAGCAGGCGCGTGAATGAAGACAAAGTCAGCAGGTTTCTGCGCTTCAGGCTCATATTAATCTCTATTTCTCAACGTTTCTATCTCAGCTCTCTCTCGTACTCTCTCTCTCTCTCTCTCTCTCTCTCTCTCTCTCTCGTCCTATTCATGTTTACAACTTTGAAGCAGGAAAGCGCGTAAGCTCACACGATATGTGCAGAGTCAAACGTTGCAGGGTGTCGTTTAATAGGCTAGCTCACACGATAACAGGCACGCTAGCACAGATACCCAAGCTTCATGGACTGACGCTACGCACACGTTGTCAATAGATGAACTACCGTGTTGCTTATAAAGATATGAATATACATTTTTTACATTTAAGTGTATTTTGCTCAGCCAAGGGCATTCATGCAGCAGTGCGCAGAAATCTGATTACACTGCGAAAATGTTATTTTAAAATGTTTGTGCGTACATGATATAATTTTATAAATTTTGGTATAATTTTTTTGCACAAAAAATCGAAATGCAGTTCCAGCGTACAATTAAATGAAATCCAAGATCGAGCTCTGCTTAGTGTGTATACGCCGTGTATAGCTCGGCGTGCCTTCGACAGCGAGATCACGTATGCTTTAAGCTCGGCCATCGCGCGAATGTCCATTGTTCGAGAACACTATAATCGTAATGAATACGGTTCGTAAGCATACGATTTTATCGATGCCTCCGTTCTGCAGATCGCCAACAACTGATTATTGCAGCATTTTCTATCCTCATCGATGCGAAAGTTGCAATAATGTTTCAAATAGAGTCGCTGAAAGGGGCAGATAAGAGGCTTTTCAGTGGTTCATTAGCTTCTGCGACAATTGAATAATATTCGTCCACATTTTCTGCTTGCTCCATTATTATCTACCATCGTAAAATCAAACGGGCGATAAATTTGCATCGACAGACAAAGTTTCGTAGCTTTGTACATCGTTGAATATTTTGCGATCGAACAGCTCTACAAGTGCTTATTAATATACTGCCCACGAGTCAAAAGTAAACGAACGATTTTTATCGCCGCAAAACAAACGATAATAATGCAGTCGTCGAAGGGTAGCCGATATCGGTGAAGATAGCACGCATCGAGCATACGATGTATACCTATGCAGGCGGCAATTCGGTGCTATTTTTGAGTGTCGCATGCGTCATCGCTAAACATGCATACGCCACCAGTAGCAGCAGCAGCAGCAGCAGCAGCAGTACCGCCGCCGCACACTCGCATGCGCTCTTGAACTATACTATACACTTTCTACTGCCTCTCACTCACTCGCGCGCTCATTTAACAAATGCCCTCTCGACCCGAACCCTATTAAGTATACCGACCGAGACTAGTTCTCTGCGCTGCAAAACATTAATGAGCGTATGAGCATTGCACGCTGCCAGCCAAAATAATATGAACCCGTTTGAGTAAGCACTGCCACGTCGCTTGATGATATTCAGCAAACTTTATCGTTACCGCTCGCCTACCTGATATGAGTAAAGATCCACGATGACGAGCTCGAAAATGAATAGTTGTACGTGAGCATAAATAAATTTGGTTAATCATCGTTCAGCTTTTATATCATTTGTCGTCGCAATTCGAAAATCGACAAGTGATTCAAGGACTCATGATGCCGCTTCTTCTTTTTGTTTTATCTCGGAATCAATCGAGCCCATTTGTTTGCCAATTATTATACGCGTGAGTTTCGATGTGTAATGTACGAAATTATCGCGAGAGTTGAAGCTCGAGCAAACTCGTAATTTACTAGCATATAATTAAAACAGGTCGATGGAGGGTTTCCGAGGGGTGGGAAGATGACTTGAGCGTGGCGTGTGTATATAGACACGTGCACTGCGCCAAAATTCATCAACACTCAAAAATACGTGTAACATCGTACACGGCGCACGTTTTCATCGTAACACGCGAGAGATGGTGCCATACGCTCCGAATACGTCGATGTATTATATATACGCACGGGAGTAGCTGTTAAATACTGGAGTGCATGTACGCATCGAAGATCGATGTAAACTCATATTCAATCGACCGACCAACCAACGTATTACATCATGTGCGCCGCCGGCGAAACTTTCTTCCGCCTTCTCACTAGTTTTCGGTTATCATCTAGTTTCTACTGAATTGCATCTCATCCTTAAAATTTAAAAAAGAAATTGGGCGCTTTTTTATTTTTTCGAAGGCAGATAACACTGCCATACTCAACTCTGAGTAAAATGATCAATTGCTCTACCAATTTGATATTTTCTGGAACTATTGAAAGATCTACTAGAAATGCCTAAATGTATCAAAAGCGTCAAATACACGAAGCTCCGGTAGCACGTACAAATTCGATCAGACACTCGGAGGGGAGTTTACTATCACCGACTATTACTTTTGCGAGAGCTGCAACAGCGGCCGTTGCGACTCTACGCAAGGACATATCGATCAAAATCCGATTGGCAAAAAGTAATCTATACAATCAAGGTTACGATGATGCTGTTTCAAAAACGTTTGATATGGCAGACCACCTGTACTTTGTGCTGGAGTAAATCAATCGATAGGACTTGTTATCACTCGCAGCAGTCATCGAGAAATGACTTGCGGCTACGATTGTATTAAGATTCGACAAACACGTATGTATATCACCTCGAATTCTCATTACAAGCGCTACAATGCAAACATTGATTGCTCGCACGTGATTTCAGACTGTGTGTGGTTACTTGAAACGTTAATATAAAAAACATTAAATTTCCATTTACGGGCGAAATACATGAAATTGAAATGTTCGACTTTTAATGTACGATTATAGGAATATAGCCAATTGGTTAGAGATTAAATACGATATGCACACCTTCAACTATGAGATACTATAATGAAGAACAAATGTTTTTTTTACTTATTTTAAAATAAATACGACATGACTAGAATCGTACGCGTGAGAGCTAAAATATATGCATATTACGATAGCAGGGAGAGACACTTGCACACGTTGCACACGTAGCTTATTGTTATGTCCCACTGTAACAAGCCTGCGGGGAGGAAGCTTTTGCTTATGTACGGCACATACAAAACTTTCAGAGATTGACTGACTCACCGAGGGAATGTGAAATTACTTTGACTTATTAAGGTTTTTACTATCCACGACAACTTGCTCATAACTTATGTAAATGTTAATAATTTTAGAAGAAATAATAATAATAAAAACAAAAGTCATTCTTGCGTATTGAGCTTGCGGTTGCTTTTAAGCATTGCTCAATTGCCAATACGCCTGAGTAACATATAAATTGGGTAGCATAACGCGTAGCCACGTAAATCATCTGTCATATGTGATAGACACCGCGTTGGGTAGTATTGAATAGAATATACTATAATAGTTATACTCTTATTACTTTACACTCAATGTTATTTAGAACACCAGATAAGATTTTAAGTTTCTAATTTCTGCGAAAAATTTATTTGATGTATGTACATCACCGTTAAGCTCAATTCAAGTCTGATAAAAAATTCCAATATCGTTATTTGCACATGGACTTTGATAAGTTTTTATATTAAATCTATGTTTACGCAGTACGACTTCCATTGGTACTACGCTGCTTAAATTTTTCGTAACATTACATTT
Source organism: Trichogramma dendrolimi (assembly GCA_034770305.1). Lineage (NCBI taxonomy): Eukaryota > Metazoa > Arthropoda > Insecta > Hymenoptera > Trichogrammatidae > Trichogramma > Trichogramma dendrolimi. The sequence goes on along the minus strand of JAPMIB010000037.1, from coordinate 1,304,911 downwards.
GGAAATTCGTATTTTTTTAATGCAAAAAATTTTTACGGGATTATGGCTCGCGAATTTTAATTCTTTCGCCGAGTATTTCCAAGCTGAAATGCTCAAGCGTAAATACTGTGAGGTAAAAACTCGAAACTATTTAGCCCTTAAAAGAGCCCAGTATATTTTCCTGAATAAGCATACAATTTTTAAAGAATTTTTTTTTCAAGGAAAATCATGTACAAATAGTGCAAGAACTGTAAAATCCATACGTTGAATGCAGCAGGGGCTGCAGCAGTAATATAGCGAAAGTAAAATCTAAGAGACAATTGTCGCATGAAACAAAGAATGTACGATGAGTTTAATACGGAAAATAAAGTGTAACTGAAGAATACAGAATCGCAAATGAGTTAGGGCTGCCTCTATTGTCAATTGAGCGACGTGTATACGTTTACCGGCAAGAGATATGTTGCTAAAAATTATAATACGAAATACTTGCATGGAGTATTCTGCATCTAATATATGCGGTTTTCTGCGAAGGAAAAATAGAAACGACAGTAGAGAGAAACTTGGCTATTGAATCGAGTTAGGAAACAAAGCGTAGAAAGACAGCAGAGAATGATATATAGAGATAAAAATCTTTCCTTTCTATTTCTTCTTCTTTAAGCGTGCTTGGCTTTTATCGATTGAAAGTCAAGGCGCTGTGTATAATCAACAGAGAAACGAGAGGGAAAAAATATAATGAGAATGCTATGACCCCTTTTAATAGCAGAGCAGAGCAGAGGCTGCGGCTGCGTTGAGTGTACCTACATTGAATTGACAAATTGTGTTATCTTAGCTGTGTTCGATTCGGTTGACTCTTTTATGATATAAAAATAAATTTCTGTAAATTGTAATATTATATTGGTCGAAGCCACTAATGAACGATTTAAGTCATGAGCAAAGTAAGAAAAATTGAACCACTGATGCTTGTAATATAAATACAGAAATAATGACAAATGATAAATATCATTGGTTTTTCAAAAAACTTCGGAAGAATAAGCGAGTATGCAGTAAAAAATGAAGCTCATAACGAATGTGTGGCGCGGCCTCTCCTCTATATCATTTCGCGATCATATTCTCAGCTGTTTGGGTATTCCATTTCATCGAAACACTGAAACACATTTCGATGGTCTAAAACGTGTAACAAAGACCCACTCATAAATCATATTGCAGTATTTCACATCTACGAGGATATTATTCATAGTCCATATTGAGACTAACGCAGCACTGCACCGAACATCAGATACGCGTTCCATGATGAACATTTTAATCACAAAACGAACTTGTTAAAAAAGCACCTTCTTCAAAAAAGACAAGCTTAGCACTCACATCGAACCTCTAAATCTACCCTCCGGACATTTATGAAAGGAGAAAAAAGCTGTCAATACATAAATACATTGTCAGCGAGATTCCTCCTAAAAATGTGATTATTCCTACTTTTATGAATAAAAACTAATAAAATGAGATATTATCCTATCCCAAAATGACAAATTCGAGAGCATTTTTCATCGTCACGCATGTGAAAATATTTTTAAAGATTACAATTTCGTAAATGCATTCGTTTCATGTTGACTCTTTGTTAAAAAATTGTTTGATTCCATTTCATTGTTATTTTCATTTGTTAAAAAGTGAATGGTAAGTTTACAATAGAAAAAGAAACACCCTTTTTAATAAAATGACAATTCAAATTGTAACAACATTGCAAATAATCAGTTTGACATGTTGCTTAAGAAGTTTATAATTTTTCATCACTTTGACGAGGTCAAGTATTGAGAAAAGTTGTTGGTCGCCTGTTTTCTTTTCTCATATTAAATCCACAAAGTCTCAAGCTGATGTCGAGCTTGCAGCTTGGCAGCTGTGACATCTTAGCCGTGCATTACCAAATTGTACGAGTGTAGGTTCTCCGCAAAACCCACACCGACGCTCACTCGCATATTTGTAAGTGTGTCTGTTTATGAGTGTGCGCATGTATATGTGCACGGGTGTATTTATGACTTCAACTAAAGAGGCGACTTCAAACAGCATCTAAAAGGTGACTTCAATTTAGATATATGAAAAGAGGGTTTCAAATGCACGTGCGCGCTGTTTCAAAACTAGGCGCATAATCAGCGAACTAGGTAAACCCACTCAAAACGATGCATGAAAAATGAAAGGTGTTCAAACGTAAATATTCACAATGTGAATTTTTTTTTCATCGTTCGCTTCTATGCACAAAGAGCAGCACGTTACATTATGTCTTTTATAACGTTATAACTGCATGTACAGGACCATAAAACGCATTTACATGCACGCCTCCCTCTGTCTCTTTCTGCCTGTAGTTTTTCGTGACACCTCAACGAGTTTCAGGTTTATAGTGGCACACGCCCTTCCTCTGGTCCAAGGGTGGAGGCCCTATATGCACGAGCTTTACTTAATATCTACATCGAACATACCCGCACATTCAATTTTTAGCTACTTTTTGTGCATGTACTCGAATCGAGAATCGATTGAATAACTTGCACAACCCCTATATGCACGTGTGAGCTTTATAAAGTCCTACTCTGGTAAAAGCTTTTTTCGCGCTTCAAAAAGCCGACACAAAACCGTACCGGTAAAAAAACAAAAAATGTATTGAAAAATGGTGAATTAATGATTGATATGACAAAGTGATCGATACAAATGAGCTAGACGTAGGAATGAATAAGTTACAAGAAAAATGATTTATCGTTGAAAAATGGAAGTAACTTCGAGATATTTCAAAATTCAACAAAAAAGTGAAATTCTGGAAAAATATTTTCAGACTTTTAATGTTATATTTAATAAACAACGAAATTCCATTACAGAATAGTTTAGTCTCGAAATGTCTGTTAAGCAACTTCCTACAAAATCTGCTTATTTTCAATTTTTTCAGAAATATCACCTTATATAAATTTAACTTGGTTCAAAAATTAATTCTGAATGTAAAATAAGGGAATAATCGATTGTTTTTCTCGCGCAAAAATTATCAGATCATAAAGAATAAAGTAAAAACTTAAAAAAATTGTATAATTGTGGCAGCGTAAGTCCCTTTCTTTTTATCGCCAGAGAAAATTCGTGCAAGCTGGAGTCATATTTAGGCCAGGGTTGAAATACTCATACAGACGGTAGAAGATAAAAAATGGAGGAAACCGAGGATTATCCCCATGAGGGCCGAATCTAGCAACTCGACTATGTATGCACCAGCGAGCATCGCGACACATCGAGAGCCAGCTGCTGCTCCGCACAGCAGCCATAGTGTCGGACACGCGCAGAAAAATGCTAATACGAGAAAAAAAATTTGCATAACTATCTTTGACGCTGTGCGCGCGCGCTACGTATATATATATATGTGCCGAGCGCCGTATATTGCCCTGCAGAGTTGCATCCTCCCGAGGATAAGCTCGCCGTACGTATATCGAGTCCTTTGATGATACACTTGATGCTAAGATCGCGCTAGAAATTCGCCCAAGCCGACGTTACTCCTGACTCCGTATATCCAACGCAACGTATATATATACCCTGCAAAGCTCTCGTGCCGGAGATAAGCATTTTTTGCAATTATTCCTATAATTAATACAATTTTTTGCCTCTCGGGCGCGAACCCGTGACGCAACGGCCATCGATCATATTTTCCCGTCTTGCTGCCCGATAATACAATTTCCAGTCGCAGAGTCAGCTCTGCCTCGACTCGTCGCGACTCGTGCTGCACGTAAAATATGTACTTATTATCTAACCTCTCCTCCGAAATTCATAACTGCTGCGGATCGCGTTCACTTCGCAGCGAATTATTAGTTATAAGAGGCGTGGCGTGTTTTCCTGCCTTAGACGTGGCCATAGTATAGCTGCGCGCACAGACACACATACTTCAAGATTAATGATGCGTTACTGAATACTTTTTCATAACTGCATTCGCAAAAACTCGCCTACGTATTCGAATTCAGGTTGTACATCCGTTTCGTCGCTCGCGATGCTTTATCATCTCTCGTGCTCTCTCTCTCTCTCTCTCTCGTCCCACGCACTGCACATGCTTAAAAAAATGCGCCTTGTTTAATATTTATACATTCTCGACTACGGCGTGAATATGTCATTATTCACTTTTTATACGAGGGTGCGAAGGTGTACGTATGAGTTTTTGTGTATGGGTGTGAGGGTGTGCGCGGGGACCGGCTCGCAATAATTGTACCGATTTTAACTGGATTAATATGCTCGCGTAACAATTCATAAGAAATTAATGCGGTGGCTACGCGACTTTTTTATGGTCGAATTAAAATTAAACCAAGTACGTTTTACGTATTTAATGGACGGATTATGCTAACGCATTACGACGACGTAAAGCAACAATTTGGCCATGACTGACGATATAACCGAGCGCTTACTGCGTGATACTAGCTTTGGATTATATTTCATTACACATCCGATGAATATTGCACTATACGCTTTTTGTTATGTATTCAATAAATGTCGATCGTATTTATTATTGAGATTATTATTATCGTTGTATATTAATGCAAATAAAGGTAGTTCCATGCGTGGAATATGCAGAAATAATGTAGATGTACAAGATCTATGATCGCATTCGTACGCGGGGGGTTGCACGCCGTGAATAATATCGGGAGCAAAATATTTTTCGATTATTTCTTTTGGATTCTTCACATCGCATATACGCAACACCTGCACCCTTGCGCATTTGTCATATGTATTGCAGGCATACTCTGATAAAAGGCGAGCGGCAAAATCGACGGGAAAAAATGTCGCACTACTGGGTAATACTTTTTTTTTTCATCTAAAAAAAAATGGGTTGGGAAAATAGTTTCAGAAGCGACGTATCAATCATCGCATGCGCGACTCATACATTTTACTCCATTCGTGGCTATCTTCTTCCTTGCCAATACCCGTCGCATATAATGAGCTATGAAATTTCTCCAAGGATTTAAGGAGCGAAGCTGCATGTTGCACTCTCTCTCGACGACCGTGTGTAAATAGCGAGCGGAAAAAAGTTTTAGAGAAAAGTGAGTGGCAACGCAACTGTCTCTGACGATGTTACCTCGACACGGATCTCCGAGACTACAGCTATGGCTTCAAGAACTCATTCGTTTATGAAAAATCAATTTTCCAAAAGAAATCCCGCTCTCGGTACGCAATATAATAATATAAACGCCGCAGTTCGGCAGCTTTCATTTCTATATCCAGGAAGAGAAAAAATTTTTTTTTCCAATGAAGCTCCGAGTTTTTATTTAAAATAAAAAAAAAGTAAAATGAGCAGCAATCAGTTCAAGAAACTTTCGAGTGACTACTTTTATCTTTTAGTCCGTGCATGTGTATGTAGCGTACGTATAGTGAATGTATACATACCCGAGGGTCTAGAGACAATAGATATACGCGGTCGATCCAACCTAACTCTACTTGAGAGCATTGCATGTGCGACTACTCGGAGAGAAATTTGATGGAAAAAAATATGTTCATATGGGACTAACCTTGGGATATTTATTCTGTAAAATTAAATTTTATCTTTTTTACTTTTATTTGAGTACATATTGTATTTTGTAAAGCAGAGTAAAAATGTCAACTCTTGTAACTGTGAAATGCAATTTCATCAAAAGCTAGTATTCTCATATAAGGACAATTGTCATATCACGTGAAATTAAAGTACTATTGTATTGAACGAAACGTGCACTATTTTTGAGGGTCTATTTTAATTTTCATTCAAATGCAATGCCATCAAAAACGTCTGCCAGGTTGCTTTATAATTTTTCTTCATATCTCTTCAGAGAGACAAAATAACCGTAATACCCTAAGTTCCAGTCATGTGTATAGAAAAGTATATTTCAGGAGGGTGCACGAATCGATAATCTGAAATCAGTTGGAGTACGTGCAGACTATGTAAATCGAATACCAATATTGCCGCTACTATTTTTCGTATATATATTCATACGTACTCTCGACATATAGCGTAAGAGTTGAATTAATGCAGGAAACGAATTATGAAAATCGAGCGGATTTTGTTGAATTTTAAAGCTCGAATATTTTTGTAATGTTATTTCAGATTCTTTTCACGTAAACAGCGAGCATAACTAAAATTTTCGAAAAATAGCTTGTAATTTTCGAGCTTGCAATCAATGATCCGTTTATTCCCTTATTTTTTTGTTTTTTATTTTGAAAAATTTCTACCACTCGCACACATCACGCGTAAATTTCAGTCATAAATTTAAAGGGCGGAAAAACGGAAAAAAGACCAACGTGTTTTACATCATATGTGGCGCTGTGATAAATTAAAAATTTCCTACTCGTAAGTTGGCTCCTCTACGTACATATAATACAGCGCAAAAGTTCATGCAAAGCAGCGGTGCGTAGAATATTATATGCGCTGGCTATATTCGACGTGCAGAACCGCAGTGCAGAAAAGATTCACAGCGTCGTAGTTGTCGTCGTCGTCGTCGGGGCTCGCACGTCTACCATCTGTATATCTGTATGCATGCGGTACAAAAAACGCGAGATTATGAAGAATTTAGCGCGAAAAAGAGAGGAACAAAAGTAAGAAAGAGGGTAAAAAAGAAAATGGGAGAACGATGAAAGGAGGAAAAAAGAACAAATCGAAATAAAGTCCCTGTAGGGCTCTGTGTGACACATATTATATAGATGTAACAGAAACAGAACTCCTCCGCTGTGTCTATATAATAAACTGCTGCTTCTGCTGCGCTATACTGTTATACTGCTGTTACTGCTCCCGCGGTCGAAATAGTCTCGCGAGAAAAAGCTTACTTTTAGCACAAAGCAAATTGTAGTTACTTTGAATGAACGAGCCAAGTGTTGGGGATTTTAATATTACCGACTGGTCGAGCTGGACTCTTTTTATGCGGACTTTCTAACCTACTTATTGCCATGCGGATCGGTTAACTTTTATGGTATTTTTGGTACTGACCAATGTAAATATGGACGCCGTAAAAAGGAGCACTCGAGTGTCAAGTACCAACGATTACGCTACAACAAGAGAAAAACCATTTTTTCGCTCGTCGTCCCTACAAAAACTGATGTTTATACTTTTTTCTCGCGTATTGATGCGTGATCATCTACTACATACTATGCCGACCTATATATCAAACGCATAAGGATCGGTGGATGAGATTTCAAGCGTATCTTTTTCCGCGCGCAAAAGCTAGTGCCGTGCAAAACCGCGAGGAAAATGAAACGAAGTCTTCTTCAGCTCGCGAGCTTGCGAGCTACCTCGACGTCGTATAACGAATATATCTTTTACGACGTAATAAAACTACTTTTTTCGCAAACAGTTTATTTTATCGTAAATCGATCTTTCTACGCTGACTTTTTTTTGCTCGTTGATCGGCGTGTTTCCTTGCATTGAGAAAGAGTCTCGCGGCACATAAGGATCGAGACTGAATCAGTGTGAGACGTTTTTAAAGAGTGCGAGTGTAAATAAAAGGCTTTCTTCAAAGTGTAAAGCTTGTATAATACTCGTTTGTCGGAGAAAAATAATTGGACTTTCAAGCGAATAAAAAATTTGAGCTTTCCGGTCTTTTTTATATTTGCGGAAGCAGTGAATTTATCGGGAAATTAAAGCGCTTTGCGCTCATTTTGCAAAACCGCGAATAAACCGAGTAAAAGTAAAAAATTTGCACATATGAGTAGTAGCGGTGAGGAAAAAAAAATTTAACTACGAAATTCTTGAGTAGCGGTCGAAATAACGTTGCTCAATTAAGTTGACCACTACACAAAGTTGTTAAAGTACCGAAAAAAATACCTACGAATGCAGCCCCCAAGTTGGGCATAGATGTAAATTCAAGCCAGCGCTCGCGAGAGAGATATATAGTTTTAGCTTTTTTTGCTGCGAGCCCGCGTAATATCTGTCGCCGAAATATGGGACACGTTTAATAGAGCACATGCTTGGGTCTATATTCGTTAAACAAAAACGAGTCGAGCGCACATTTGTACCGCGCGAGTATGTATGTACATATATACACGCACCGCATATAACGATAGACGCGCGCAGGGGTGATTCCATCAGACGGAAAATAATTGCTCGATGAAGCGAGTCATTATTGTGTACGCGCTGCGTAGGTTACCTTGCTTAATGTTCGAGAGCGGTACGCGGAGTGTCTCTCTGCCAGCGAGAACAATGCTGTACATTGACACAAGCCACCTATATTATAATATACGTACGCCACTCTGAGCGTTATAATATAGGCTCAGATATGTTGCGATAATGATTCCGTTTAATGAATTAATTTACAGAATTTATTCACCCTGCACGTGGTACGCGATCGCGTCAAAGAAATGTAACTTTGTAATTTCAGCCAGGGACATTTATTGCGAGAACATGACGAAAAAAAAAGAAAAACAATTTCCTGCACCTTTTCCCTTTGACAAATATTTTAATTAAATGTTCAAATTTCTCTTGTTCGCTTGTCGCTATTTCCTTTTTTTATTACGAAAAAAAGTATTAAAAAAGACTTGTTCAAATTCAAATTGTCGACAATCGTTCGAAAATGTATTGCTGCCGCGCCATTCATTGAAATATAAACTTTTATACGCGTAAAGGCTTGTGCGCGGTGCAATATTATTCTCCCGAGTCCCGTGTGTTACTTGTTGGTTGTTGTATACACGGTATCTATACACGAGGCTCGCACACGCATACGTACACACAAACTTAGCGTGTGATAAAACTCGTTAGCCCTATTATCATCGGCAAGCATTGGAAATGTCTATTTAATTACATTTAAAATATGTAACGCGCGTGATTTTTGTTGCTTCAATTAACACCATTGAAATGTCCGAACAAAATATCAACAATGAGCTTGCAGGGAAACAATAAAGCTCCCCGCGTGCGCATGCATATATATACCGTATGTAGCCTGTATGTATGGGCACGTGTGTGCGCCGCGCGCAGTATATGTATAATGCGGCCGTGTATGCATGCAGTATTGAAACAAATGTGCTCATGAATCTGCATTATATTGCCGAGTCACGTTGTATAGATATATGAAGCGGTATTACGTAGTCGGCGTAGCGGTGTAGCGGACGTGCTGCACCTGACCTACGTCTAATATGTACACATTCATAAGTAAATAAGCCAAATAAAATTACAATCAGCAGTCAGCTGGTACAATGAAAAACACACGAGTACTGTGCAGGCCAGGAGTTTGTTGCTCGCCTCGTCTTTCTCTCTCCGGAACACTGCACCCCCACATGCTCCTATTGTATCGATCGTCGGGCCGTGTAAGCCAACATGTGCGCGCAGACATGCCACACACACACGCGCACACATACACACACACACACACGAGCGGTCCTTTCTTTCTTTTTTTTTCTTTTTTTTCTTGCCTCGCGTATATATGCTCGAGGGTCACGCGAGCTTACGCGATAATAATGACGATGCGCGTTATCTGTACGCGACACGCATATTAAGGAACGAACAACTATACTTTGATCCACGAGATGGTTTTTTTTCCTGCAAGTAATGCGCCTGAATAATCAACAGTTCTCGATTTTTCTGGCATGCAAGCTCTCTTTTTAACTTTATATATACGTACTTGTTCCGTGCGCGCTCTTTCCTCGCGCTTCTTTCATAACTTATCGAATAATAACGTGTAAATTAGTGGCTCATCGTTTATGTCATGCCCTAAAAACATTTCGAATCGAAAACTGTCGAAAGGTATCTTGTGTCTAATTGATTTATCGCGAGTCTTAATGCGAATTACATAATATAGTCGTACGAGGATTTTATTAGTCTCGTGCGTAGGATTGGAGCTATATGAGCTTGCGACACGCATACATGTTATGGGCTCGGAAATATTATATCCTGGTTGGCAGAATACGAGGGTAAATGTGTTGCGTGTGTACATTTTCTAGTTCGATGCTTATACGCACGCGTAAAGCGCCAACAGTTCAAAGCTCATATTCATTAATAGTTACATCGATTTGTTATATACAAGTATTGGCCTCACGTCATATTACTTGCAGTCTGCATAAAAAAAATACTTCTCTTCTGTAGGAAAGGGTAATTTAAATTTTTAACTTACAGCTTCACTTTATTTGTAATACTGTTGAGAGTAAGTTGGCTTACCTGTAACATAAAAATTAAAAAAGAAATGAGAAATTGGGTTTAACGCACATTATACGAACTTTAAGCCTCCGCCTCTAGATGGCGAGTACCTTTATTACTAAATCTGCAAGTGGTGAAGAAAAACTAATTGTATATCAATCATGATCAATCTCAAGCTGGAAGAATTTGAGAAAGTACGGATTTAATGTTTATCTGTAGTTTAAACGAAAAAATCATCAGCTTGTCGAATCTCTATGAAATGTAAAAATGATTGCAAAACCTTGAAAAATTTTGATGCGCGTGTACGTCAACGCGAAGCAAAAGAAATCCAGTATAATCTGTCATACACACGCGGATATGTACGAGGTCGAGAATGAAAAAGTGTGTCGGTACAAATCAATATGCAAAGCGCTAAAGTCACAGGATTTGCATGGGTATTTCATCCTTGTTTGCTTCTTTCTTTAACTTCATTGCATGTAAATTGAGATTTCACACTGCTCCAAGGGTGTAATTAAGTGTGACTCATAATTTATATCTTTTGTTATTTTCAAGTTTACTTTTAAGAATAAAGAAACTATCAAAAGTTTTCAAATCTTACACAGTTTCATACTGTTTTGTTCTATAAATGGACGATAGATTCTCCATTTATTAAAAGCAAGTATTACAGAAAGTTTTCTCCATTTGAAAAACAGTGATAAATTTCTGAATAATAATCTTCAAGCGATGAATGCTGACACCGTGTTTGAAACGGGTATCTTTCAGATATCATTCATACAATTCACATGACGCACGTTACGTGCATGTATTATTCAAAAAGCTCGATATTCAGAACATTCGATAAACCTACTCGCGAAAGCTTTGATTAGTTTAGAGGCAGAATTTCAAGCATAAAAGGATAGATAGCACTTGGAAACGTGGCAAGGTAGAGCCCGACCTAAGATCAGAGACAAACGATACGCCGACTGGATTAAACTTAGACCCGCATTTATGCTTTTATCTTATGAGATAAGCTTCTTACAATTGACCCTTTACCTGATTTCCAACCAAATAGCTTTTTGGCCTCTCTTGATCTTGGAGAAAGATTTAATATTATTGTCTCTCAAGAGATAACTTGAAGAAATTCATTCGGACCTTGTACCAAATATTAGCTAAAAATGAAATTGAACTCTTGATCAAAACTACTTATCAAATATGTTGTTAATAGTCTTTTAATCGGAAACTGAATTGCTCCCCTAAAATTAAATCTGTACGCATAAAATTTATAATGTTCTCTTTTTAAAATATTTATTGACGAATGTAATTTGATTGTCAGACGCGAAAAAAGTAATTTCAAGTTCGATTATCTCAAGGACCGCTAAGGCCTTGTTCCTTTATTGCCGAAAAGCTATAGTTGAATCTTTTTTCTGCCGAGAGATGAGCGAGCTACCAATGGTTGCTATAGAGATTATCTGTATGTATACATATGAGTGAAATGAAAGATGCATACAAGAGATTTTTTAAGACAATTCAGCTGACAAGACTAATAAATAAAGATTCTAGAGATCAGAAGTTTTCTTCGAATAAAAATATTTTTTTAAATTTATTTTTCATATTGAGGTTGATAAGAGGTATTTCGAAATTGATATAAAAAGGTAACTATGATTATAATAATTTATATATTTTTTAATAATATTATTTTTATCTTACATGAAATCATTGACAAATTTGATATTTTATCATAAAATTTTATAATTTTCGACTTTCAAATGAATTTGAAAATGCAGAAATTGATCTTTCCTTTAACTAATCAGTATATAATGATACGGGCACTTAAAAATGTCAATTTTATTTCATTGAAATGAAGTTCTAAATCGCAATCAAATTGACAGAAAATAATTGCTTGAATTATTTTGGTTTACAATCAGTTTGTTTAAATTTATTTTAATTTTATAATTTTTCAACTGACGTAAAGTGCGTAAAGTTTAGACTTCTGTGCCCATTAACTAGAGACTGACTAATTTCCTTTATTGCTCAACCACAAAGAGAAAACGCGAGTATCATCATCAGCACGAGGAGTTTATAAAGTTCGTCAAGCGCAGTAAATAAAATAAAATTGGTATTTTGCAAAGCAAAGATCTTAGCTGGGGGCAATGTCGAGCTACGCTACAAAATTTTGCATAGAGAAAAGCCGCTGCAGTGCTTTCGGCTGTACTTATGGCGTTTTTCTATCCTTCGTTTGGAGTAAACGAAGCGCTCATTCATATATATATAGCTATAGAATATAGCTTGAATACAACCGATACAAAAGCTTGGATGTACTTTTACCTCTTGCGGGTTTTCGTTTTTTTTTTCTCTCTTTTCTGTTCCACTCTGGGTTTTATTACGTACATCGAAGGAGCATATAGATGTGTTTGTGAGCGTGCGTGCGTGCGAGCGAGCGAGCCTGCGTGCGTGCCAGCGTGCACCGGGGGGTAGTCGTGCGTCGCAAGAGTCTCCTAAGTTATTTGGCTTTTTTCCTTTCTCTCTGTGCATACATATTGCTTATGCGATATAAACGTGGCGTGCGCGGACTATGCACTGTGCGTGTACAGTAAAATGGACCGCGTGCCACGTAATGCGTTTTTGGAAAATTGCGAATGGAAACCTCTTGGGCTTGGATTACCCTGCAACAATTCGCTTTCCGGAATCCATTCTTTTATTATCTCTTTTTTTCAACTTGAACGCGGATGCAATCTTCGACTTTTTTAATTTCTGGACTTGAAGTATAAGTGCTAATTACATACGTCAGAAATTAATTTCAGGATGTTTAAAAATGGCGTTAAGAAAATGATAGCAAGAAAAAAACAAAGATCATGTAAGCTCAAGTACAAAATGTTCGTCCAGGTTATGCAGGATATGTGCATAACTGATTGCGTTCAGTTCGTATGCAGAAATGAGCGCATACAATTTATACATAATCTTCATATTGTTACGTTTTTTTAAATACTTTTCCAGCTTGTTATGAAATTTTGAATGCTTATGAAATACAAATTTTCAAATTCCCTCGTGAATAAGTCCATTTTTACTAATTGAGTTCGCACAACAGAAATTTTTGTTTATAACGAAATTCTCAGTTCAAATGATGTCAAGAGAAAATGTTGATAGGGTTCTTGTTAATATAATACCGAAACAGTATTAAACGAGCATAACTAATTATGAATAGCTTATGTATATAATTTCGTATAGGGGGTGTAATAAAAAAAGAAGTAGCAATTGGTTTTTTTAATGATTTGCCTTATTGTCAAATTAGTTTAAGTGACTTTCAGTAAATTTCCTCGAGTTTATACGTGGTATTTTCTACTCTTCAGTATAAATTTCACCCGTAGTTGATCAAAATGAAAAATCGAAATTAACGCTCAAGAACAAGCGGCGAGGAATTTATCAAGTCATGCCTCGTGCAGTTTCATGCGGATAGTTTAACGATAGCTGCTACTCTCTATTCTCGACTGTAGCATCACCTCTTAAAATTAATTATTACTCGAAGTTCGCGTGCAAAATTAGCTGGCTTCGCGAGGCATGCAGCAAGACGAGCGCACGCATACACATTTATACGGGCGCTGTATATATACGTTATATACGTATATTTGTATACATAGCAAGTGTGAGGGCACTCGACAATCCACACCCTTTCCCAAAGGAGGTAGGTTGGAGATATAGAGTAAGGTACTCACTGGCTCGCAGAGGTCTAATGGACTTGTGCATGAATTCAGACGAGACCCGCTGGAATCCGTAATACTGCCCTTGCACCCGAGCGTAAGCGGCAATTTCATGCATTTTAATTGACTCGCACAAGATATCGGAGGTTATCGTTTATTCCGATTTCTTGTGTATACCCAGCGTATACTAACTCGAATGCGGGCATGCGACTTACATCGTTGCCGCGCAAAATAATTGAGTCGCGAGAGCGAGATTTTTTATTTTCATAATTAAAATGCGATCTCCTTGACCGCATTGTCGCTTATAAGATTGGAAAATTTCTCCCAAGCTCAATTGGATTTTACTAATTAACAGTATCCTTTCTGCGCGCTGCACTGATTCCATAGGCTTCGATTATACGGACTCTTTCGCAATAATCAGGTGTTAATAGATTGGAAGCTTTGAAGATTGTCTTGATTATTTATTTTGCGATTTCTGTCGCATGAAATAATAGCTTGCCTATTTCTTTGATACATATAATATGACTTATTACCTAGATGTTTTTAACTTCACGGAGGAAAGCTAATATTAGACCGAACAATATTGATTTTCGTCTTGACCCACAAGCTTATTTCTCTCACTCTCTTTCTCTTTCTGATGAGTTTTCTCAAGTTCATCTATAAAAGACTTATAACCTTGCATATTTCGTAATTAAAACGCACCTTACATATTTCAATACTTCAGGAATATTACTTTTAAAATTATAATATTGTGCGGGGAAATGATAAGCTGTATATTTTCCAGTAAATATTGAGACTCACGTTTCTAAGGTGAATGGATTTGATGCACATAATTCGATGTAAGGTACATTTTGATTTCACTGATTATTTTCTACGCATTCAACTTAATCTTTAAAAAAGTCTATATAGAAAAATGCGATCGAATAGTTAAGGAGATATAGAAGCCAGCCAAAATATCAAAACTTCAATTCAGTAGAAGTTTCAGAAAACTGGATTGAAATTTTGATATTTTGGCTAGCTTCTATATCCCCTCCATAAAAAATTATAAATCTAAAAATATTAAGAATACTTATAATTTAATGAAAATGATAATATTCTGTGTCGACACCCAATATTTTTGGTAAAATATCTTAAATTTTCGATGAAAAATTGGATGTTTGAAATGTATATAACCTTATGACTTATATAAGGACTTTAAATTGAAAAAAAGTTATTTCATTTTCAGAAACAATTTGGTTACTTTTTACCATTACCTTATTTTAAAATAAAAATTTTAATGGATTTAATATTTTTCAAAAATTCCTTTTACCTATCGTAACATTTAGTGCAAATCAATTGAGCTGTAGCGACTATATGTGATGCAATCTTCTTCAAAATGCATGAATAGTTATATTCGAAACTTATATTAAGAGAATTGTAGTTATTCAATTTTTTTGGTATTAGCTTCTAAAATATAAAATTATCCTGTTTTGGAATGATTTGTTTAGCGTTTTTGACGAGCATAAACTTATGAAGCTCAATTTTAAATGTTCCAGTTGGTCAATGCCAAATAAAAACCAAGAAAATATTGTAAGTAGCTATGTGTACTTATGCTGTATGCACTCGAATATAGTAGCATATCATGATGATGCAAAATTACCTACATGAAACTCAGCGAGCGAGCTTTAATTAGAGTGCCTCCGGTGCTAGTAAACCAGCTCTGCAAGCTCATGTGTATACCTTTTTGAATGTATATTAATGTTTATGATGCGGTCGTTGTCGCGACGTTTCGTTCTTCACGAACTTCTTAAAAAAACACACGCAAAAATCTTCCTCACTGATTTGTATTTTAACGTTGCATTCACCAAAATTTGTGACAATTGACGTTCGAAAAAAAATTTTTTTTACTCGTTGTCTTAAACTGTTATTTGAACAACTATTTTAAAATTATTCATTGCCGAGCCATTTACATTTTTTCGCGTTCGTACTTCAGACAAAGTTAAAAAAATAGTGTTAAAGCCAAATAATCATAAAGTGAAATTATATTTCTTTTTTCACAATAAAAAGAAAATTTATATCCTTCAAAACAAAATAATTATAAAATATCACAATGAATAAGCGAAATTTATGGAAAAACACGGAAAAAATGTATGACGAAATAGAATTTTTTGAATATATTAAAATGAAAAAAATCTTAGTTTTTGCAGTTTCAATTTTGCAGTGTAAACGATGAATAAAAACTCTGCAGCATCAAACAATTATAGGACATAGTCCACCGAAGTATAAACCTCACACCATCAATTTGTCAGTGGTGCAGAAAAAGATAGATGGTCGCGACACATTCTCTGTCGCTTGTCGTTCTTTCTAGAATATATAACCCACTTGCCCAGGCCTTTCGTTTTGTGATGGAATTTTTATTAACCCAAAGTAAATGTTTCTTCTCTGTGCCTTGGCACTGTAAATAAAAGTGTAAAGTCTGTAAAGTAGAAAAAGGCAAAAAACCCAAATTTAAATTTTCTATAAGTTGTTGGTTTAAATTCAAGTCCAGTTCAACGGAGCGAGATTTGCTTTTACAGTGTTACACTTTTCTTCCGGCATCATGAACATATTGGGTGAAGAATCGAAACTTTTAATTAGTTGAAGAATAATAAAGACATCGAAGAATACCAAGTTCAAGTGAAAAATAACTATAAGCAAGAAAGAAAAAAAGGAAAAAGATAGTGAAAAGTTTCTTATCGTTACAGCAACTTTCAAGCTATTTAGTATAACGGTATAATAAAAGATAAAAACAAGGTTAATTTCATTTTTTATACTATTTCAGGCTGTCTCATCGACAATTAGTTTTAACGCAATAATACGAAAATTTATATTTACAATAAAACAAAAGCTTGCGAATAGTAGCAGTATTGCCAAAAATAATTTCAAAAAATGTTATCCGCACAATGTTAAACGATCTCCATATAAGCAACAGATACTGAAATACCGCCAGTTTAAATAAGTTCAAACGGATTTGCTCTCGAACTACGAAAATGTTAACGTGCTAAGGTACTCTATATGGCAGTTATATCATAAATTCGCTTCATGAAATGTATGTCTATTTTTAACCTAAAATCAGTCTTTTTAAAATTTCAAGATCTCTATGTATGCAGCGTTTCATTTTCTCTCGTAAGATATTTACTTGTTGATGTTGCTTTCTTTCTGAAAATGCAGATGGAAAGATAAAGATTCAGAAGCTCAAAGGATTAAATTCATGAATGTGACTCTTCGCATAAATTTGTTGAGAAAAATGAGAAAAACTATTATTTATTTACACTTTCTAATCCGATCATGGGTAGTTCTTGACTGTTTCTTTGAATTTTCTGTTGATAATAAATTATCCTGAAACTTTAGACTATTAAAGCTCTTAATCGTTCTTCTTACACACAATTATATAAAGCACTTTGTCCGAACAGGTAGCGAATAATCAAGAAACTTTTCGTTTTGAATTTCTTGGCTAGGACAATTAAAGTTACACAATTAAATGTACTTTTTCGACTAAAGCATCAAGTTACTCAAGTCAGGTGTTGAAATTTTATTATTTCCGCGCTATGGATAATTAACAACTCTACATAACAGTAGAATATGTAAAAAAGATACATTTTTTCATCATGTGTATATGATTTCCTTACTAAATAAACTAACGTACTGATGATCGAAAGAAGCAAGATAATTTAAATAAGCCCTTGGGACTACTTTAGCTTCAGTTTCGTCAAGTGCTAAATAAAGTTGCAAATGAATATATAATGAGTAGAAACTGTAATTTCTTTTACATCGTCTACCCACTTGATTGAGACATACAATTTCAATTGTCATTCAGGTAACATTCCAAATTACTTTTTACAACTTTTGCAAACTTTAAAATTCGTAAAATTCGTTTCATTTTTCATTTTATTATAAGAATTTAAAAAATGTATTATTTTATTTATTAGCTTAGATTATACTTTTCAGTGAACATCCGATTACATTGATAGCATCGCAAATAAAGCTTACTGTCAGAAGAAATATCCCTTCATGTTTTCCAAAGTAGAATTTTTCACTATGAAAAATGTTTTGTCGCGAGATTATAACCGAGATTTCAGTGAAATATTTTTCAAATGAATTTAAATAATGTGAATATCGATGTAAAAAATGATGTGATGATGAGCTGACATGAATATTAAAGTATGACTTTATTACGTTATAACGTCAAAATTTTAGAAATAAACTTATTTGGTGCAACACAGCATTTGATACAGTAAAAATAGAATTGATGACAGTGGCCGTTGGAGCAATTGATGTGGAATGACCTTATTGGTGTATATTAGAGCAAAAGACTTAAACACTATAAAAGTGCAATGGAGCCAAGTGAATTGGTTATATCATTGGTTATCCAATATCCGCTCTAGATTCGCTTGCTATCTCTAGTTTTTCCTTTTTTTCACTTCGATTTGAATTTGTATATTTTTTTCTTTCTTTTCCATTTTCATGCGATGCTACTCACAAATACATTACACATATGTTTTTTGTTATAAATTAAAAATTAGCTAAATAAATAATCATTTTCAAACTTTTAATTGTTAATGTAACATTATGTTAATCCAAGTCTTTTTATCCTGGAATAAGCGCCCCACGTATCTCTGAATAGGTCAATTAATCCCCAATAATGGGTTATAATTCCACAGTGACTCTTCATGACACTAGCCACAATCGTAAACTAATCTTGATCTTTTGAGTTTTAAATCTCCGTAGTACAATCTTCTTTTAGTTATTTGTTGCATAATTTTAAGAGAGTGTTTATTATAGGACATTATTTTATTACAATGTAAACAAAATGCAAAATGATTTTTAAACTCTATGTGTATATAATGAGGCTGGCAAAGTAAACATAATAATTTAAATAATAATGAACTGCACTCAAGTGAGAAAATTTGAGTGACTCAATGATATCTTCACTTTTGACAGTTAGAAAATGAACATTCCTAGTTTATAGACTATTAATCTTTCAGACTTTTTACATAGGTACCAGTGGTATGATTTATTAACTCGATGTTATATATATTGCACTTATTCCTGAAATGATAATTTAATTGTTGTAAAAAATTCAGACCAGTTTTCAACCACTTTAATACGACAGTACTACTTTAAGTATTCACCACTAGATGGCAAGCACCTTTGTCTGTAAATCTGCAAGTGGCGAAATAAAAAAGTTGTACAAATCAAAGCAAAGGTTTTAATAGTGACCGACTAATGCTTACTATTTCTATACTATTCCTTTGCCATTGATTTTTCTTGACATTAAAGATCACAGGAGAGAATTTAGTAGCTCTTCTAAGGCATAAAATAAGTAATCTCATATACACGACGGAATCTTTTTGAGCGAGATTGTAAGCTTGAAAATCTCATTTGCACGAGGCTCACTCCTGTATGTATCCTACAGAATGAATCGAAAGAATCTATCCCTTTCACCGGCTTGCCTATTGCGGCGGCCATTCGTAGTGCGAAGCAGGTTCACCTTTTGAACAAAAGCTCGCGTGTACGTGCGTGGCTTTTTACACGCTTTGCTCGCTTGAATTTCTATTGGAAATACATGTATTGGAGCGCATCGATCCTTTTCCTCTAAGTTTTGCATTCCGCTTATATTGAAGCGCAAGTTGATCGGTTACCTTTTTGTGAGCGAGGCTCTTTCACTTGTATTTACGAAATACCTTACTTGGAAATTGCGAGTTTTAAGCTCAACATAAATATAATACGAGCTTGGACACTGCATCTTTTATTATCCATCGGTGTGTGAGTTAGGCAATTATGTTGACTTTTACGTATACGTGCGCTAGAGCGTGTAGGGAGAATTGTTGGACTTTCGTATGACATAAGTTGCGTAACACAGACATTTGCACTAGAGTCGGAAACGGACTTCCATCATTATATGAGCTTTTATAAAGGTTACATAATAGCTGTATCGTAAAAGTTGCAAAAATTTTTTTCCAAGCTTATAACGGGTGCGTTTTATGCACAATATGTGATTTCTATGAAGTCATCTCGCTTCAACTCGAACAACAAAAATGTTACCTGTGCAGTGCGCAAGGTATATTTGAGCTCAGACTTGCTACGAAATAGAGTCAATCAATCGATCAGCTTCATCTTAGGTACACATCGAAAGTCAAACATCATAAAAATAGTAAGCATATGCAGCATTAAAAATTTAATAAAAAGTTTGCAAGTTCAGACACTTTATAAAGTACCTTACTGGGAAAGCATTTTCCTCGCGAAGCTTATAAAAATGACAAGTCGGGTGCGGAGTTGGCAATTCATCATCGACCAGACAGATAACATCGTCGTCGGAGTCCCTCACGTTCGTATAACATATAATGCTTTGAAAAATCCACAGCCGTCACAGAGAATCTCTCTCTTCTCAGCTTAGAGCAGCAATACCATCGGCCCGTAGATTCTTTTCTCTTTAGGTACTCACATTTATGGTCTATACTACTTAGTAGCAGAAGCAAGTATTTCTCTCCTTTGTCTCTTTGGTTTACTTTATCGCACATGGTATCATAAAAAAAGCCTGAATTTACGGCAGTTTACGGACGCGAAATAAGGTACGCTTCAAGCTTAGAATTCTTCCGAAAGAGTGTGTGTGTGTATGTGGGTATGTGTGGACAGAATAGGCCATGGTATCCAGTCGTTTCTTTTCTGCACTAGATATAGTCCTGATGAAGAAACCTTTTCTCTAACCGGGCGTTTTTCCTCTTGCAATGTACGCGTGCTCAACGAGTAAGAAGGTACATATAATATGGAAGCGTAAGACAGTATGTTGGAGTGAAACAAAAAGTAGGTAAGAGAAATGTACGTAGGGGCACAACAAGCGAGCCAAGAGATAAATGAGGAGGTTTTAAGTTTGCAAGACTCGTAAATGAGGAGGGTAAAGCTTTCTAATTGGGCATTATCGCTTCAAGTTTGCCTTGGCTGAGTGTTTATTTATAAATCGAAGTTCCGCACATTCTGAGTTTCTAAACTATCACTTGTTCGAAGATTACAATTAAAATCCCTCTTGATAATGCAGGTGCTCGTAGGATATACATATAGCAATATACACTAGACGTAACGGAAAATTTGACTTTGAAAAAAGAGATCAAGCTCAAAAGATCCAGTGGAAAATGAAATAACAGTATATACGGCGTGCGTAAAAAGACAGATAAAACGAGAGACGCGTAAGACAAGCAGTTCTAGATTCAAGCGATTATCTGACCCAAGAGATGCGAAATCTTCCTCTCTCCCTCTCACCTCTCTCGCGTATATCTCGACTGTCATTCCTTCTTCTCGCTCAAACCCTTGAAAACATTAGAAAATCCCTAAGAGAAAAACTCGTACTTCAACTTTTTATTATTTTTTTCTTCTTTCTGGTTCAGCTGCTTCAATTTAGTCCTCTTTTTATTTTTATTTTTTTCATTATACATCTTTTGCGTCAGTCCCTATCTCGTTCTATTTATCTCTCCGAAATACTTTTTCTCAAATTCTCTCATCCGCTTCAGCGTCTCTGAGCTGTACGGTTCTTCAGAACTTTGACCTGTCTCTTTCTCCCTTTCTATTTCTTTTTCTCATGTACAATATGTAATTTTCACTCTTTTTGAATCTTCTAGCTTTACAACTAAGTATCTGATTTTTTGTAGCAACGTAATTTTCATTCCTTTCAAGCTCACTTTTTCAAAATCAACTAATATAATGTATAGTTATTGCACCTTTGTTTATGCAATAAAAATCATAAATTTTAATGATTTGAGCTACAACCTTATATAATTTGTAGCGTAAACATTGTCCTTTGATACAATTTTTCATTAAATTTAATCGCCAAAAAAAACGTTTGGTAATTAACTTTTCATCGTGAAATTAATTTATTTGCACTCACGACGTATGCGTTCAAATGTTTAACATGAGCTCAATTATAGACATTAATTACCTTTGGCCCTCTTCTGCCATTACTTTTTCTCTTTTTACCTCTCTGCCTTCCTTTGTCTATTTTATTCTATCTCAATTTCTACGCCGTCTAACTGGTGATGTAGAATTGTAAAGCTTGTGTAAAACACATTGATACCCCAGCCGGTCTTACTCTTCTGTCTCTTTCGTGTTGGCAAATTACCCGTTCGCACGCGGCTTAATATATATTCCCTCTAAAGTACGTGTCATGATTTTGAAAATTCTTAGAAAGAAATGAAGATTCTTTTCATTCATTCAAAGATATGCATGAATTCATATGAATTGAATGTGAATAATGAGTGTCGAACTTTGTAATTGAATTTTTCATGCTTCAACGCATGATTAAGAATTCTAATACACAGAAATTTGGAGGTATTCATTTTTTGTGTTAAGTGCCCAGCGATTCATTCAAATAAAAATTAATATCGAAGCTTTATATTTTTTATTTCTACAACACGCAATAAAAAATGAGAGATTAAAATGCTATTTAAAATATTTCCAGTTATTTCTTGCAGTCTCTTTTCTCGTATAAAAACAGATCTGCATTTTTGTTTCAAAAGCAGTTTTACTTATAAACATACTGCCGCGTGACTATGAATTAATTAAATTTGTATACCTACACAGCCGCTATCAATGTACGATGATTGAGATAGAAAATATAGACGGTTATATTTGTACGTTTATAATATAGCCTGCAGTGAAGAGAGTAAAAGCAAGTCTGAAAGAGATTATTTCCTCGAGACGGAGATTGGAATTTACGTTTCGAGATTCGATTAGATCTTAAAATATTTAGATTTAATCAGAAAGTTTGAGTAATGACTGTTTGAACTTTCAGAAAGAGGAAACGAAGACTATGAAAAAAACAGATTATAGAATCTCGGAGCTGTATTCACATGCACATGTATGTTATAAGTTGAATTCGTATACTTGCATTAGTGCATTGTAACCGATCTCAGAAAGGCATCATTTTAATATCACGTCAACTTGCAGAGTTGTAGTTCTATCCTTCTAACGTCATAAATCCACGCGCTCGAACAAAAACCTCTTTTTTATGCTTGCGGAGCTTATTAAAATGTTCATCCTCGCACGCAGTCTCACCACGATCTCACTTTACAAGTTTGAAACGAACAAAAGCTCTAAAAAAGCAAAAAAGAATCAGCGAGAAAAAATTTTCTGATTTCAAAAATTCTACCACACTGATTACCTGATTAAACTTTCTGCTCTTAAAGTACCATTCACGCGGTAGCAAAAAAAAAACGAGAGAAGTAACAGCCTGCTAGAAAAAGTAAACCCTCCAGAAGTAAACCCTAAAAAACTGTACATAAGTATTCCGCAAACAAATGGCTGATTCCAAAACTTCACAAGAGTCGGTGGAAACTGGGCTGAAGCTCTGTTGCTTCGGATGAAAGTTTCAAAAGTAAAAAGTACACATATCGCGATATTTTATCTCGAAGAAAAACTTGCATCCATCGTTTTTCCTCTTAATAACTGATTGTTAAATGTTTGGCCGAAGATTTTCGAATGCAGTACAGGATTGTACACGGCAGAAAGTATTGGAAAGCTCGTCTCGCGTGTGCAAGTCTTCTTCAGATTCTTCAGATCTACATGACATATAGGTATAAGTAGATCAGAGGGAAGGAAACGATAATTTTCACATTCTTTGAAGGAACGCGTAGTTTGGCTTGATAAATGATTATAATATAGCGAGCGGACTTGGATATGGTAGAAGCTTCGGTGCATACTTGCTTGTCAGCTGGATTTCATACCACTAAGTTTGCTATGAGAAATCGATTGTGCACGCCGCAGCGATCAGGCTGATATGTAAAGAAGCGATCTACGTATGTAAGCTGCATCGCAACTCGGGTAATGCTATATTTCTTGATGTTGGCACTCTTTTCCCTAGAACATTTTTCTTTGATATTGCCAAGTGATATACAAGTGACATAGCCGTAGTAATAAATACACTTCTTAAAACTTTCGAATGGATAATTATTTCATCCAAATGAGCATGGGACAAGAAAAGCTTTTAACATTCATTTATCACTTATTATTAATCGTTTCATAATTGAATTTTGTTACGCTGAAAGCTTTTCCCCCTAAACTAGGGCATCGATAAAGAAGATTAGTTACAACTCCATTAACTTTAAATTTCAATTTCAAAGGATTTTTTTTTGTTTTTAAACTTATCCCGAACTCAAAGCTTGAGAAGTTATATATATCCTTTTCTGTCTGCTCCCTAAACTTCATTATCGAACAAAAATATTCATTTTCATATCGAGCCCAAAGAATTGACGCACAATGTACACACTTTGTTAAAATTAAAATACTTGATGTATACTAGGCGTTAAAATAATCTTTCGTTTCTTCCCTCTTTGGCAAACGCATCGAGTTTTTAAAACTCCATTAGAAGGCAGGCTTCATGGGCTAAGCAGAGACTTTTCTTGGAAATGATTATACTCTGCTGATGTATATATATTGGATGATCTGGTTCAAACTCATACAATAGTCAGACTCGACCCTATAACCCCCAAGAGACTAGCCATTATGCGAGAGAGAACAGAGAGATTATATAGACCTCTTCAGTCTCGAGCCATAGCCTACATATGTATGTGCAAGGAGGCGGGATTTAAAAGTACATGATTATTACACGATGATTACTACAACGGTTACAAAGCTCGTATCGGCCAAAGGAATCTCCGGGCCGCCCGAGGCATGATTACGTGTCGGTGCTTGCGCGCAGCTGAAACAAAAATGCACAATAGCTCTGGGTCGTGTAAATTACCCACTACCGGCTGCTCCTTAACAAGCGAAGATAAAAAAAGCACTTCATCGAGTTTTACGCTATGCAAATTTACTCTTAACACGAGATACAGCGCATTAATTGTATCTCCAAGCCCAGTTGGGTAAAACGAATCGATGTTGAAATTCAATACTGCGGCCACATAATAATCGAGTTGTATCATAAATGATACGAAATGAATAAATTGCGTTTGTTATAATTATTTTGTAAAGGTGAGACTGCTCGGCTGACGACGCTATCGCGTTGAAAAATCTCGCAACTCGAGCGCGCCAGACTGGCCGACGTTACACTGACTCCTACTACTATAACTATTACAACCACTACTATTACTGCTACTCGTGCCAGTGCGACGTTATGAAACGAAGTTAATCTGACGAGATCGTTGAACTTGCAGGACAACGTACACTGCTATACGTGTATTAGTGACTCTTTGATTTATTTACTTCATGCTCATTTTTTCCCGTAGATTCCAGCAGCATTCCCGAATACTCGAACTCGATTTGTTTTTGCGTGAGATATCGTCGGGCGCAGTTTGACACAAGCGTTTTTCGTGGCGTGCATTCATGAGGTCATAAAAATTGAAACGCAAAAATATCGAACATAGCATTTAAACTAACAAATAAGTGCCACGAGCGAGTTTTGAAAAGTAATCGTGAAATGACGTAGCACGCTTTGTCGTATTTTTTTACCCTCGGAAATTTTAGTATATGTATTTATAAAAGTCGGTCGGTGTATAAAAAGTCCAAGTCGGACAGAGTATAGGTCATATTACTTTGAAAAAGACAGAGGAATTAAAAGCAGCCTGCAGTACTCTTCAAAAAACAATTTATCTCGAGATTCCCGTGTCATAAAAGTGTCGTAAAACATCTTTATCGCGTACACTTATAATGTACCCTATATGTATATATGCCATATACGTCTTTGAGCCTGTGGCCAACGAAAAGAGTATAATATATACTCGTTAGCTTAGGAGTACGAAAATGCTAACAGCAGCAGAGGCAGTGTAAGAGTAAAAATCGCAGTTACTGCGCCGTAATATGATCCTTGCTGCAGCTCGCTAGACCGAGAGCTGCGCGTTATGACATCATGGCGGGAAAAAACGAGAAAAAGAGAATCAAGACTTTTCATCACGAGAGAAAAAATGAGTGTAAAGAGAGAGAGGGAGAGAGAGAGAGAGAGGCACACTAACACATACATGCACACAAAAGCATACTTGTGTAATATTGTATATGACCGATTCTTTGTTAAACAGACTGCAGCAGAAAAAAAATTTGGCTGATAATATGATGAACATGTTTTGTATTTCATCTTATAATGCACATTGTTAGTAGATACAATTTTCACATTTGGAAATATACTCATCTATCCATCTGGTATGTTGAAACCAACAAAACCGGTCAAATTTAAAACATATTGTAACAAAAAAGAGTTAGATCATTAACGGAACTTGTGAAAAAAGATACTTTTATTAATAACAGTCCTCATCCAATACTATTCATTACATACGACATATGTTCTAAGTCGTGCTATAACGTCCTTATACAATTTTTTTACTTTGCCACTTGCAGATTTACAGATTGAGGTACTCGCCATCTAGTGACAAGAGCTGACTTTGAATTTAATTAAAATTTCATACATTTTTAATGTACATTTCATGTAAAAGTACCTAAAAAAATTTAATATTGGTTTTAGTTTTAAAGTCCCACTTACATGTTCTGAAGATATTTTTTTAACAGTGAAATTTTGAAAAAAATTTTAATTTCCGTACATTTTTAAAACACCTTGTCTGTTGGATCGTCATGACTCATGAGTCACTTGAGTCTCAATCAATTTTTACAATCTCTTATGGACCGAAATTCGTATCGATTTCAACAAATAATAGTGGCATAGAAAAATCATATTTCTTAAAAAAAAAGAAAAAAAGAAAAAGGAAATTATTCGATACGGTCGATCCGGCAGAGAATCGACCATATATATATATATATGAGTATAAACGAGTGAACCATTTCCGGCACGTGCATCATACGATGAGATTCTGCAGCGCCGAAACTTGGCGTAATTACCGGGAGTGCAGAGAGTTACTAGCACTGCTATGTGTGTATGCGCACACGTATGTACAAGCACACACACACACAGACGAATACACTCGCGGTGAGACTTTACCCTTGCCCCGGAGGTAATCGATAGTTTCGATGTATAAGTCTCCAGTTAGTGGTGGCGGCGGTGGATGCTTGATATAGATACTAAAGTAGGATATTGTTTCGAGAAAGAAAAATCATTTCGTTGTGTGCAGCGAGTAAATACATATATAGCTCGCATGTATATATTTATACGTTAGAAACGATACAGTGTCGTCACGTAAGTAGCTCCTGTTTATACAATATTGTGTTCTCGATATACAGTAAAATGGCGGGAATAAAATATTAGGCGATATAATTCTTACCGCTATCTTATAGACGTGTAGAGTTACAGCTGCTTACTGCTGGTGCTGCTGAGTATTATCGATCGGACCCTTTGCACATAACACGCATATCTGGCTTGATGTGTTACACACTCATTGAGGGGGAGGGAAAGAAGGAGGGGTGAGGGAGAAGCAGCTCTTCTCCGTGCGAAGCTTACTCTATCTCGCTCCCTCGCTGATTTATTCTCCGAATGTGCTGGCCTAGTATTGGCAGCAAAACCTGCAAAAGTAACAAGGTCAAGAGTTGAAAGAAGTGACGGATATGTGGCGCGCGAGGCATCGTGACTGATATTAGCCCAAGATTGTGCTCTATTCGCAAGACGACAAAGACGTGCAAAAACTACTGTGAACATCGAATCATACATTGCCTAAAAATATGTTTTAATATCGAGTAAATGTTTCGGGGGTCGAGGCAGTGAGAAATGTTTTACACGTTTACTCGGTCGAATGCAACGATGGAGTTGAACTCAGTTGGAACATTTGCGATGTATCAGCTGAAACTCGTTTTATTTCGCCGTTCTAGCATTGCAATCGCCTTGACGTTCATCCGTTTTTTTCTAATTAATTATTTCTTTTATTTATTTTTTTTTTGTCAACACACCTATTTGTGCCATTTAGTTAGTTATCGTTGAAAAAAAAGTATTGATTTCAATGGAGAATTTAATATCGACGAGATGTTAAAAATAAAACAAATTCAATCGACGTTGAAATTAAAAAAGAGAGAGAGAGAGAGGCCATAGGAAAACTTTTTCAATTATTCATATTAAAGCGTTGGAATTCTGTCCAGCTTTTTTAGCATACTGTCGAGAGTATTTAGATGGGAACATTTTTGCCGAATGAGTTTCGTGACAAGCCGCATGATGCGCGCAGTATCCATAAACATGATTAAAATAAGCATAACAAAGCTCCTCCTCGATATACACAAATGAATAAATCTTGTCTTCGGCTGGTAGTTATATATAGAGCGACGATTCTCGTTGCTGAGGTGAGCCGGTCTAACTCAAAACTCGGTAGTAGTCAAGAAAAAAAAACGAAAAAAAAATGAATACACAAAGGCTTGCACGAAAAGCAAAAAGGTCATCGTTCGCTCGGTTCGTGTTTGTATGTGTACGTACGTATATGTATGCGCCACGAGCATACATAATCGGGCTGGCAACAGCAACAGTGGGTTATCGCGCAAATTCGATCGGACAGCGGTAAGTAAGCAGCAGCAGGCAGACTGCCTAGAAACTGTAATAATCCAAAAAGCGAGGGTGTTTGCCCTCTATTTTCTTCATTTACAAAGGCATAAAGCAGTCGGCAACGATGTAGCTGTGCGAGTTTGTGAGCTTGCGCCTAATGAGTACACACGCTCGAGCCAACACACACACACACATACACAAACACAAACATGCTACGTGTATTAGATCGTATACGTAAATGTTTCAAGGGCGGTCGTTGACGACGTCGAGTCGGTTGTAGCACTTTATTCTCGTCGGGGATTTTCGAAGGGGTTCGTTTCGAAGCAAGACAACGACGTGCCGGCGCGTCGTGACGCAGATTTCATGTGGCAAAGATTTTTCTTCCCCTCCGAGCAAGCATAAATCGCCTCAACAATATGTACGCCCGAACGTAAAGAAAAAGCCGATTTTCTTTTTTTTTCACCTTGTAATTGCGCCTAAGTATGAGTAGGCGTACGAGACGAGCGTGCAAATCTAAGAAAATCAAATTCCAACTCTGGCGACTGCTAGTTTCACTTTTGAGATGAATCTGTAATGCCGAAAGCTCTCGAAAAACCGCAATGACCCTCGAAGGAATGTCCCATGCACACACGCGAGGCCGTGTAGAATAAAGTCGCGCACTCGTGCGAGTTACTTTGAAGTCCGATCCTGAAGCTCTGTATATGTATATATCTTTCTCTCTCGTTTCTCTAATACTGCGGCGTATCCAAGATCTAGCATCCTCCGAGAGTTTGTCTATCTTTCTCATCTCATAGTAGCTATACACTGGCTGGTGGGGGGAGGGAGGAGGCGGGCGAATGTATCGCAGCTCCGTGGAGATCCCTCGAGGCGTTGCGTGTATCACCGCACGCTACAACTTCTTTGTCCAGTTGTTATGTTCGCCTTGAAATCTGAAGAAAACGCACGAGTGTAAAGTGGCAACGGTCTAGAGGGTAAACACGCACACACCCACACACGGCTAAACATCGACTATACCTCGAGCTTCGAGATGATTTATTATTTCATATTTCGTTCTCTATATCCTGCCTTTTTTTTCCTTCTCTGCCAAGACGCCCAGCGTATACAGCGTGTGGCCATGCGAGTACGTATATAACGTATACAATTCATCGAACTTCTTATTAGCGAACGACAAAGTTACTCGCGTCGAAATAATAATACAACGATAAATGAAGGCTCTGTACAATATTTGCAATTGCATTTTATTATCTTATCAAGATAAAATGAAAACTAATATATTTCGCTTATGATACATTTATACAATACAATAAATCAGAAAGAATCCGCCTAATTATGTGGACTGCAGCTGCAGGCTTTCTTGCATTACTCGGCTTTAGCATTACGTTCTCGAATAAAAATGATAAATATTCCTGCGCAGTGCAAAGCGCGTTGCTGTTTATCCGCGTCCGAGAGCCTTTCGAAATTTATGAAAACTCCAATATTACCCACGTATTTCCATTTATAATATAGCTATATAATATTTCGTTTTGCGATGAATAATGTAAAAGTTTGTACACAATTAAGGCCACCGAGGGTACGATTAGTTTTCTTTTTTTTTGCCTTTTTTTTAATCAAAAAGTTAATGTTACGACAATTATGTCAGCGAGTGTCAAGTTGAAAATGAAATACGATCGTTCGATAGCCATTAGCACAGAAAATGAAAATACTTATCCGCCCTGAGACGAAAATAGAGAAAGAGACGGTCGCGACGCGATTCAACGCAGTTATACGGCGCAGCCGTGCATGATCATGAATATGTAGAATAGCCGGAATATATATAGACTTAAAGTGCAACTACTTCAGACTCGTTCGGTTCATGCAAGACGACGACTTGGATATGTATGGCTGAATAAATATTCTTATACCCTCCTGATATTTTTATTTGTAAGTTACAAATTAGTTTTGTCTTATCTGTCTACGTACTCCCACTTCCTAATATGGCAGTGCACCTTTAGCGCAGTTACAACGAGTGCATCGGGGCATTTGCATATTTTTAGGCAAGCTTTTCAAAAGATCAGTATGGATTCAATTATAAACACACATTACAAAAATTATGTACATATTGCTCCGAGCCTTTGTGTCATTCATTAAACGCAAAAAGTCAATATTGGCGAGCTATTATTAGCTATTGTGTAAGAATAAAGCGTATGCTCGAACGGAAAAGACAATAAGACAGAGCTTGCGAGTCGTAGAGCACGTTATAACAATGGAGCAAGCCCTTCGCGCACTCGTTTGCGTGAGCATAAAATATGCCGCCCTTTTTTTATAAAGCACGACGCAAGAAATAATAACGTGATTTTCTTAATTGATTGAAGATTGGTCAGTTGCTGGAATGATTTTGCTTTGTAGAATGAATGTCAAAGATAAAATTGTAGCAAATCCTCTTTTTTTTTAATTTGCAAGTTAATTTTTTTACGCTTTATTAAAATCCTCTATTCAGAATATTTAATAAACTTGTAACGCAATTCGCAGTGAATGTGTATGGGCAAACATATAGTCAAATGTATACTTTGTTTTTTACACATTGTATCATACATATAGTATCAGTTCCTATGTTACTCGAATGACCTACTTGTGCGTGTCTGTATATAGTCTATATCTATAAATGCGTATGAGCACACACTCACAGATTTTTGTATATTATCTCTTTGATATGCATTTTAAGAGGATTTTAGTCTGATTAAATTGGATTCATATGCCATTGAATTATCATCGTTTCTTTGATAAAAATCGATACTACGCTGGATTTAGCATGGACTGCGTCAATATTCTGAGAGACGGCAAATTTTTCCTCGCTCTTTTTTTTTCTCCTTTTTAAAAAGGAAAAAGTACATGGAATTCCATTGTGAAAACTCGAGCGCGCGCGCATACGTACAAACACGCACGTATGTATATAAAATATATTTTTTCATCTTTATCCGAGCGCCCATCCAATCGGAAACTGATGTTTTTGGCTTTGCGCCGTATAACAGCAGCGGCAGCACATCTTACATAAAGTTCGCTTACACAGCCCCATCGAAAAGCTCGCCCGTGTGTACATATAGCCGTATGCACGAGCTGTGTGGGGGGTGCTGCGCGCAAGCTACTATTCCATTGAGCCCCTCTACGCGTGGGATGTATAGTATTTTGCCGCAAGCTCCCACACCAGTAGCAGCGGCAGTAGCTCCCATCCTGCTTTTCATAAATTTCAGTTACACTCTTTGCTCGGAACGCGCTCCATATTATATATATACACACAAGCGCGCGTATAAGCGCCAGCAACTGCCGAGGTATGTGGAATAAAAAAGCCATAAACTCGGCAAAGGCTGGCCTCGGTATAAACGTTGCAATATGCGCGAGCGAGCGGTATCGGTTAACGAATAAGTTTGTCGAGAGGAGGGAAAAAAAGTTCCGCTGGATTGAGCCGCTTGATTAAATTTTACCACGCGCGTGAACTACTACGCGTGTTCGCAAAGCTGCGAGAAAGTGAGCGGCCAAGAGTCATGGGCACGTGCAAAGCGAGCGAACGAGTGCAAACAATGCGAATGAAAATTCCGATGAAATCAACGTCGGCTCATTCTCGGCGATGATTCTCTCGAGCCTCGAGTCGGCTATCAGCTGCGAGTTAATAAAGCAATGGCCAGGCAATAGGCCGTAACGCGTACGCTTCGTAATAATAATGTGTATAAAATAATGCTAGTCTGCATCGGCGCCGCCGTCTTCGGTCGCGTATGTATGTGACTGTAATGTGTATGCGTCGCAGGATCGACAAACATCGCATCGCTCGCCGAGTGCACATATCTCCTTGTAAAACGAGTATATTTATATACAGCTAGAGCTCGGCGTCACCTCGAAAACTGGGACGGCGTAACGAGGCAAAACGTGCGCGGAATTCGAATCTTCTTTTCTCTCGCTTCTCTCTCACTACTCTTCCTCTCTCGCTCACTTTGGTCTTATATAGCAGCTCGGCGGTAGATGCACTTTTAGCTGCCTGTGCAGTACACGGATAAAATGTATATAAGGACGAAACATGGTCGCGGACGTGAAATAATAAGGTACGTGTGGAAAAGTAACCAAAGGGCTCGGAAAATCCTTTTAATTCGCCTTGATTTCGTCTATTTTTGTGCTGTCGCACACGTTTTATATTTGTACCCGAGCGTAAAACACACCCAACCATGCTGAATTCTCCCGAATCTCCGAATCCCATAAGAGAGCAGAAACAAGCTCAAACTGATGACGAGGACGACGACGACGAGGCGCGTTAATGGCGAACCCTGCGCGCATTTACGCGCTGCTTCGCTTCTCCGTGTAATGCACCCGACCTAGAAATTCGAGATTTAACTTGGAATTTTCGGTGTACGTAGCAAATTCATGCACGTACATGCACGAAATTACAACGTTTCTGGAGCTCGTGAAACGAGCAAATATTTGACCGGGCTGAGAATATATTATTTCCCGCTGGAAAAATACTTTGCCGGTGATAACTTTTAGCAGATTGGCGATGCGCGTTTCACGTCCGATTCGCGCGCTCGGCAACAAGTGCTTAACGAAGATATATTAGGCGACACGTATGAGCTGTGCACTATATACTGCCATCGTTGCTCGTATCGCTCCTCCCTCGTCGTTGTCCGCGTTGACGGAAAAATGCTCTCGAGATCCGTGCCAACAGAATAAAAAGAGAGAGAGAGAGAAAAAGGAAGAATTCATCGCTCGGGCGGCAAACGAAGATTCATGAAGATGAGAAGCAAAGCTGCGAAAAATACAGTGCAGCAGCAGCGTTGATAATGCGCGTAGTATGCAAGTAGACACGAGTATACGCGCGATGAGACGCCTCCTGGCAGCAGCGCTGCTCACCCGAACGCGCAGCAGCCTCGAAATTGAATGCGTGGCCGGATAAAGTGAATTTTCGCCACCATCGCTTCGGGTTATAAACTGCGCCAAAGAATATAATGCATACGCAAATGCAAATGCGAATGGCGGCAGCTCATAGAGTAGTTTTTCGGTGGCACACGAGCGTATAGCTGTGCTGCTACAGCTGCCGTCGTTATTTATTTCGCGTCGCGAAGATTTGGCGGTATGCTTCGATATACATAATATCGATTAAAGACATTTTCTAATCTTTTTCTTCCTCTATCCAAAGCTGAGAATTGTTTTAGAATAAAATTTTCTTAGTTTCTCGCTTGGAGTAGAATAAAATCGTCACTTGAATCTTTTTCCTCTTGTTTTGAATACGGCATAAAATACCGGGAGCTGCGAGCTTACCTTCACCTTCGTCCACTTCATTGTTCTGAAGTGCCACGCGCACTCGAGAGAGAGAGAGAGAGAGAGAGAGAGAGAGAGAGAGAGAGAAGAAGACGGAGAGAAAGAAATCGATATAGGTAAAGAGCTGAGAATCCGACGACGAACAAGAGCTTACTCAAAAGTCATTTTTCATCGAAAACGTTGCAGTTTCTGCGCGGCTTGGCACGAGAATCGCGACTCTAATACCCAATGAGCAGGTTACACTTGGGCTCTCGGGCTAATGGCTCAGGACGCGATACGCGAGATATCGTACATACGAGCTCGAGTACTCGGAGAGAGAGAGAGAGAGCGAGAGAGAGCCGAGAAAGGGGCGCCGCTTTACTCGCTATTTAATACATGTAACGATTGCAGCGTTGCATTTTGCGGTCGCGTTATTGTGGTTTAACTTTGTGTTGAAGCTCTCTCCGGTTTGCCTATTACAGAGAGAGAGAGCTGCTACGGTATCTGTGCGCGTTAGTGCGAATGCACACCTGCTCGCACGTAGTATTATGTGCACTTCGTACATATATATATGTGGCCCCCTGTGTGAGCCCGGAAGTGCTCGAAACCAATACTGCGCCTGCCTGCCTGACTGCTATTCGAGCGAGCGAATCATGCGCGCGCGGGGTATTGTTGGCTCAGGGAAATTGAAAATCCACGTATTCGGCAGTATAGATTATTCCATTGTTTTTGGATATCATTGGCGAATTTCATTAATGGAAATCTGAATTTTGGATTTCCACTTAATTTAATGCGAAAACATTTTTGCAACGTACGCTTCGTTAAATTCTATATGTGGTATATGCATGATGCAACGTGGTCCGTCATTTTCGTGGCGAATTTGTAAGCTTTTGTGTATTTACATTCATACACGTTGGATTTCGATTATTGCGTGATTGAGTGCATGTGCCCATGCATACGCTTAATGACGAGTAGCCTCGTAATATGTAATCTGATTGAACAATAACTATACTCGTCAGTATTTTGAATTACTCGGATTATTTTTTATTTAATATTGTTTTGTACGTGAATTTGATGCCATAATTCTCCAATAAAAGCCCCTATAGTATTAGTCTTCTTAAGTGTCTACTAAAAAGATATAGTTTGTTTTAGTAGGGATCAATTTTCTCTCCTTAAACTTTCCGCTACATAGCGTCTGATGCTCGTGCGAAGGTAACTCAGTTCGCGGCTCTAGGCGACAACAAGGAATTAACAACAACAAAAAAAACGAAATGGTCACGTTCGTCCCTGACCGGAAATG
The DNA here is from genome assembly GCA_034770305.1 of Trichogramma dendrolimi. Lineage (NCBI taxonomy): Eukaryota > Metazoa > Arthropoda > Insecta > Hymenoptera > Trichogrammatidae > Trichogramma > Trichogramma dendrolimi. The sequence continues at coordinate 1,270,211 of JAPMIB010000037.1, read as the reverse complement.
AAAGACATTTCTCGCGTCGCAGGTGTATAAAAACATATTTGAAAAAATCTATCGTCGAGTCTAATCTACTACAAAGCGATTAATGCTAATTAATCCTATCGTGTTTGATCGTACGTCAATGTATGCGTTGGTATGTAAACGAGATTTAAGCCCGCAAGCTTCGGAGCAGAAATTAATTTGGTAGTGAACTTAACAGTTGTAGGCAGATGTTTGTAGGTGCTTAGGTGAGATAATTTGCGGTTCGTCAATCGGATGGGTGAATTCTCTTGTCGCACCTTCCTTTACCCAAAAAAAAATAACTGCGAGCTTACCAAGTTTGCAAGCACAAAAAGCTCTATGCGGCTGTGCAATCGTAGATTCAAAGATTAATATGATTTCACGAGATTTTATCTAATAAAGTAAACTTGCCTCTGGGCGAACTTTAAGTAACTACAGCAATATCAAGGCGGTACTGCCAGTTGCACTGCTAGTAGTAGCAGCTTTACATTCCATGAAATATATGTATAGTATATCTTGCGATTCAGCACGGAAGCTATTGCACAAAGCCAGTCTTTCAAGTTTCTAATTTCATGGAATTGAATGCTATTACGGAACTAGAATGTGCCACCGATTTTATGGCAATTTTACGACCATTCGATTTGATAAAAAAGAAAAGAGCTTGGAACCAGAGGATCGATCGTTGAATTAGTTTTATTTCAAAATCATCGTCACATGTTAAAGAACTTTTAATTTGCAAATATTAGGCACAATAGCGTTAGGCCGAGATTTACGCATTTAAATTGCAACAACTTTTATCGAAATTCCTTTGAAAAAAGAACTCTCACGTTGAAGATTACGCGTGAAGAGATGAGCATTAAAAACCCTGAAAATAATCTAGTAAACTCGCACGAATTTTCAGCGCAATTCAAACGATGCAATATGAATGAGGCGTGCGTTAAAAAAAAGTGGATGTAAAATAACTCGGTGAGTTTCGACCTTTTCCCGGTTAACAACTCATAAATTCCATTGAAGCGTTCGAGCTTGTAAAAACGCGAATTTCAAAAAAGATCGGGTAGCCTGCTCGAAAGAAAGTGAAAGAATCTAGATTGGACGATATAAGTAGGCGCTTATCCGACGAGCATGTCAGTGACGAACCTTATGTAGAGAGTAACCGGGCCAGTGGGAGGTAAAAAATGCGCAAGCAGCCTATTTTTATTCGCCGTTTGACGATTTGTGTATTTGCTTTCCCTGCTTTCTATATACGTACGTGTGCGCGTACATGTGTGTGATTGCCAAGCTTTGGATTCCGAGCGGAGAGAGCGCGGGTGTGCTCGTTAACTCTCAGCGGGCGCCTGTTTGCAAGTACATACATACACGCGCGCGCGTGCGAAATAAAAGGGGGAAGGTTAAGTATATTAAATACCATACAGACGCTAGCTTTTGCGCCGCCGCTGATTGACTCATCGACGTTTTTTTCTTTTGCCGCTGGCCTCTTCCACATATTTACTCGCTCGCTAAATTAGCGACAAATCTTTACACTTCGCTTCTCTCCCTATCTCTTTACATATTTTTCTCTTTTTTCTTTGACCAAGTTTACAAAAATCTGGGGTTTCACGCAATTTATTTTATATGCTAATCTATGTACGCCTCTCACATCTTAGTTTCTTTCGCATTTATATGATCATCCATTAACGCCCCTTTTTTCATATAAATATTCTTGATAACGTTTATTTAAGTGTCAAGATAATCTTCAATCGATAATATACAAATATATATAAGGAGGTCTATGTATATCCACAGAATTCAGAATACAGTTGTGAGTCGATAAAAAGAGCGACGTTGACGCACGATCAATACTTATGACACTGAGAAAAACTACTTTTGTAAGTAATTTTGAGCCTGCCAAAGACCTTGAAAATCGCACTGATCGGACAAGTCCACACTCATGATTCGTACAACTGCATTCCGTTTGAGGCACGCGTCGATAGGTGTTATTTGATAAATCATCAGGCTTGCCACGTCATCGCCCTAGAGGGTCATCAACACCATTCGTTTTTGATTCCGATGTCAATATTGATTCCCCATTAGTTCTCTCTACTATCAACATTTACTACATCTTAGTCTTATCCGTGTCCATGTGTCTTACATTATACATATTTTCGCCGAGAATAGAAATGACAATACATTATGCCGAATGATGATATACTCATTATATATAAAGTTTGGTGGTGGCTGTACCTAAAAAATCGATATGAATTGTATCGGCTCACGTGACATAGAAAACCGCAAGTCATGTGCAAGATGTGGATAAAATATGTTAAGTACACGCCAGAGTGAAATGGTATTTTTTGCGCACGGAGTTGAGGCTTGATTAATCCGATTCCCTACGTATATATACGAAACATTTTTCCTCCAAGGAGAAATGACCTGTATAACGTCTTTTCAGAAGAGTTAATAAGTCACTGACGCGACGTAAAGCGGCTTTAATTACGCCGTGACGTAGCAGTGAAAGCCAAAGCTCGTCGCCTATAAAGTCGAGCTCCTTTTTTTCCAACAAAAAGCTACAGCGCTATACGTAGTCCAATAGTACATAAATTCAAGTGTAACTTTTAACAAGTCAAGCCTTAAAGAAGCTTGTTTCGAGAGAGAGTAAATAGCTAGACGTGAGTCAGTTTCTATGAGAAAATTCTACACTGAATAATTTCAAAATAATTAAAATATTGTGTAACTTATATTAGAAATGAATGTTGTTTCTTAGTTGATTGAGCGAGCATTATGCAATTGATTGAAAAACTCGAGCAAAACACGATGACCATAAATGGGAAAAAAATTGACTCAAGTTTTTGAAAATTATTTTACATAAGTTATCATAAAGTGTAATTCTTATAAAGTGTCAATCATACCATGGAATAAGTTTTTGTTTGTTTTTTTTTCACGTGGGGGAATTTAAATTGATATTAGAACACCTGAATGAATTTGAATGTCAAGAATTTTTTTCTTTTACTTATAGAATTATTTTTACTTTGCCACTTGCAGATTTATATATGAAGGTATTCTCAATCTAGTGGCGAAGGCTGGCTTTAATTTTAATTGATCCTCATCCGTTTTTTGGATAATTTCAAAATTTTGACTTAACTTCAGAAAAGTGCTGTTAGTATTATTATTTTTTTGGAAGAAATGAGGTAGTTAGGTAATTAGTTTTTTCATTGATACTTTAATGCATGAAATGATTTATCAGAACTATGAATAATACTAATAAAATCCAAGATAGTTAAAACAAGTTAATGGGTAATTAGACAATATACTCAAGAATTTATAGAATTCAATACCTGTAGCGCAATTCTATAAAAACCATAAATTCGGAATTAAATTTTCGGCAGCTGCAAAAGGAAATCAGCAACAAACAGGATACAAATATTTTATTGATGCTACAATGAATATGTCTCTTTTAATACGTTGGAGGCAGTCGCACGCGTTGCAACCTAAAAGCTGATGAAATATTCATGGGAAAATATTAAAAATTCAGTACAAAAATACCGCCGGAATGCGCTGCGTATGTGTGCATGTGTGCAGTGTACACATTTGCAAGCTCGCGCGCAAGAGCCAAGCACTCGGCTTCTTTCTCGAGTGCGCTAGTAGTGCTCGATTACACGTATACACACACGTGCATGCGCGCGCGCATAAAAAACACACATATGTATGCATACAAGCGTGCCACACGCGGCAAACAGCATTTTCCCATTTTAAACTCGAAAAAGCTCTTAGCACGCGCGCCTCGGCCGAAAGAGTGCTTGCAGCGCGAGCTGCGGCGGCAACTGCGAGCTGGAGAAGAAAAAAAAACGCGGAAAAAAACATCGTATATCCCACGTGCTATTGATTCTCATGTGTACGTGTGTGCGGAGACGATTCGAGACGAAAAAGTTAACGACGAAAAGGAACAAAAATATATGTACATCCGTACGCACGATCGAGCGAGAAAGTTGCTCGAAGGTAAAGCAGCAGATTCTCAATGTCTGTCGAAAATACCCTCTAAAAGGCTCAATCAGTGCCATCTAACTGTTCCTATTGTCGTGGCGGTGATGCGCGACCGAGCTTGCTGCAGCGCGAGAAAAGCAGAGGCGAGAGAGAGACCTTAACCCATATTTCAGGCGCGCGCGCGCCCATGCCGATGCTCTATATATGTATACTGCCAGCTGCAGCCACCACCCATTTGCGAGACGAGACTCTCTTTTCTTTGAAGTAGCTTCGGTCAAATGTACATTTATAAATTGCGCGGCTCGAAGGCGCACTTTTACGTTCAATCGCCTTACCGGAGCGATCTTAAATTTTTGACGACGAAATTTAAATATATATATGTACGTATGAGCGCGTATATCGAAATTTCTCAGCCGTTTTTAGGTTTATACACGCCACACGTGTCTATATAGCTCTGAGGCTAAAGTACACACGTGCTCTCTCGCGGTGGGTTTTCTCATTGCCGTTTGTCATGATCTATACAGCGCGTGTGGATGTTAGAGACGATTCGGGATCGAACTTCCATTACGTAGGTATAATATCGTTCTCGTTTTCAACGTCTCAATGTACGCGAAGAAAAGCATCGATTTCCTACTCTTTTTTTTTCTCTCTTCTCAAGAACGTGTTAGCTGTAATATACGAGTGTGTAAGAAAGGCATTGCGTGATGTAGACTCGGAAGAAAGAAACAGAGAGAAAGAGAGGGGAAAGAAAAAAAAATTACTTCATTTTTGGCGAGTGTTGGTGACTTTTAAAAGAGCTCGTTGTCATTAAAATGTAGAAATCACTTTACTTTTGTCCAGAATAAACCTGTCGTTTACACTTACATATTATACGCTTAACGAGAAAATAAGTTTTTTAATCTTAGCACAAGTTGCAGAAGCTGCTCCAGCAGTATAAGAGACACTTCGGAACTCTTTTGGACCATCGTCGTCATGCGTCTTCAAACGAAGACAAATGTTCACAATTTGGCTCCGTGACACTTGTTAGAATGAAATCAGTAGTAGCAGTAAGCAGTAAGGAAAAACTTTGCCGAGCTTTTTGCTGCAATAACTACTTTTACAGCTCAAGAGATTCAAACTTTTTGTCTTGCTTTATTGTGTTCGTTTTTCTACCACCTATCTCTTTCTTTTTTTCCCGCACCCCGTCGTGTCTTATTTTTCAGTACGACAGGTATTATTTTGATCGCACGAGTAGCGCTTTCATTAAATTACGTGGGCAAGAAAGCTTTTAATTTTTTTTCCCCTATTGAAATGAACTTATTCGATGTAAAAATAAAAAATCACGCTTGACCATTATATTATATGCAACATCAGCGGGCTGTCCCAAGTATACAAGAGCAGACGTTATGTGTTGTGGAGCGTAATGGAGGAAGGGCTATAGCTGTGGCTTCTTCAGTGGCTCAATCAAGCAACTATAGGAGGCAATTGTCGTGAATTTCGAGGATTGATATTGCCCTATATGTATGTATAACGTCGACGTTTCAACATATTGTGCATTGTCATCTTCTATGCATGATATGCATTGCATGTGCAGAGACGAATAGAGAATATCAGCAGCAATGTTCTTGCGCAGCAGATGGTCCATGCTAGATAGGTACGTCGTCGACATGCCATCAACACTGCATACAATGCGTAGTCGCGAAAAGAGCCGAGCCCTCTATCCGTATATACGATATTCCGCTGCGGCTCGATACGTATGCGATACGTATATAACTATACGTAACGCGCAAGATTTAATCGAAATCAATAAATTTTTTAGCCGAATGCAAATTACTCGGCGAACAAATTTGCTCTCTCGCTTGTACTTGATCGTTGTAACCTAATATTGCGAAAGCTCGCGTCGCATACATATATCTTAATAACAGAAGCGAAAACCGAAAATTAACGCGTCCTCGTTGTATATGAGAATATATGCATAAGCTAGCGAGGCGTGCGCGAGCTGCGAATTGAAATTCAGCATCGAACTTTCATATCTGTGCGCGGCACGGGGCTATATGCCTCGACGAATGTGAATTCGATTAATGCACCGCCGGTGCGCATATATAGAAAGTCAAACATTGGCCCCAAAACATTATTGGATACGTAATCCTTCCATTTTACCAGATGAGATGCTGCTGTTGCTGTAGTGCGCCAAGAGTATATTACTCTCGAGCGATAATGTTACCCAACGATATAATGAACTGCAGCTCCTAAATCCCCATTGTAATTACCTGCTATTACTCTCAGTCTTTCTCGGCGCGCGAGATATAATGGATGTTCTAATTTTGGACTTTATTCGCGTTGGTCCGTGCAGCGGTGGTGTAGTTTAACGCTCTACATAAACGCGCGGAATCTCTCGAAAAACTACGAGAGTGAGTGAGCGAGAGTGTGTGTGTGTGCGTGTGGAGCTTTGAAACAGCCATTACCTGTTTTGTATGTATATAAACGCTAAAATGTACACGCTCGATTAGAACTCGCAAGTACTCGTGTAGACTAATTTAATTCCCGAGTTTAGAGCTGGAGTATGGAGGAATTTCAGGAGCGACGCTTTACCTGCACCTGGCGTGGAATATCGATGCGCGCGCGTATGAGCTTAATGAATACCCCAGACTCAGCCCGGTGGCTCTCTTCCTCTCTCATAAAAGTATCAACAAAAAAGCAAACGTACGGCACATGAACGGCGCTTCGAGCCTCGGATGTACACTTTCGATGCTGTTTTTGTTGCTCGGCTCTCGTTCTCTCGATCTAGAATGCACGCGATAAAAGCGTTCGCAACTCGCTCGTGCGTGCGTCGACCGGCCGTCTATGCCCGGCCGTAATATCAAATGACACGTGTAACGTTTCTCTTTCTCTCGCTTTCGCACTTTTACATCGGCCGTAAAAAATAATGCAACGCAATGCGCTCGCGAGCTTCGTTATTGTATCATCGCTTTTTGTTGGCCACTGCCTCGTCGCCGTCCTCGACGATATGCCGTCATCAAAAAGTATCATCGCGCTTCGCGTATAGGTGTATAATAACGTAATATACCTATCATGTGAAATGCACGAAAAAAAATGCTGCTCACATCGACTCTAAGCGGCTTTACGATTTTGTCTTTTTTTCATATAAAAGGCCGGAAAAGCCTCCTCGACGATAGCCGCGCGCCAACCCGCTGTAATTCATCCACGACTGCTACATTTATCGTATAACCTCTTGAAAATGATAGCGTCTATATGACATTCTCTAATTATTGAGAAAGAGAATCTGCCTAGGCGAGCTTTTATATGAGCTTTCGAACGTCGCGAACTTTACAATGTGTCGCGCAACGACTTGGAGCGGCATGAAAAATTTATTCCCCGAGAAAAATCGCGTGTGTCATTTTACGATTGCCTTTAACGCTTGCGATGTATTTTCACGCGCTTGATATCGCACTCGAGCGGAAAAGCGCCCGAGCTTTTATGCATTTTTTCCCTCCAACTCCGCACCGCCATCTTTGATCAGTCCTCTCGTTTTTCCCCTTGACTGCAGCGAAACAGCTTTATGCAGCGCGGAGAATTTCTCCTTTTTCTCTTTTCCAGCGAACGCAGATTTATCATCGTACATACGTACATGTTAACAGCGGCAAAACTAGCGAAAGTCGCGCACATCAACACTGCAGTCGCACACCTGCGATCGTGCTACAGTGCCATGTCGCGTATTCATGGCAACTTTTTGCGTTATATATTACCATCGGAAGATGAGTAGACGAGCTTTTGTGGTGTGCGCGCAACAACGACGTTCTGTGTTGGCAACTGCGGCGCGCGCCCTACAAAGAGCCGCGCCGAGCAATAACATCAGCCACGAATTTACACATGGCACGGATGCAACGACAGTTTTATACGTCCCGTTTGAAAAATCGCTCGTTCCTGTAAACTGTACAAGCACATCTATAACGTATAACAATATATCTACGGCCAGACTCTTCCGATCCGTTCGAGGAGTCGCCAGCTTTTTTATGTCTCGGTAATTGCGGGGTAATAGTTTTTTTTTTCCTAGCACCTGCGCGAGCTATTGCATCATATACGCGCGCGCTTAGTTTGCCCCAGTTTGCGCCTCGTGCACGCACGTGTCAAGATGAATGCCTGTGTGTACATGTAGCCGAGCCACTGGAGCGTTTTAAAAAAGCGTTTGATTTTCCTCCTCGCAGTTCTCTCCCTCTCCCTCTCTCTCTCTCTCTCTCTCTCTCTCTCTCTCTCTCTCTCTCTCTCTCTCTCTCTCTCTCTCTCTCTCTCTCTCTCTCTCTATTTCTCTATACATGTATAGGTTTAGAGCTTACGGCTTTAACGGAAAAGTTGTGTGCTCGCACGCCAACAACTACTTTTGCTCTTCGGAACAAAGTATTGAAAGAAGATTATTCTGCTTGGAATTTTCCTGCGAACTTTAATGATTACTCGCATTTTCGTTTTTTATGATGTCCCGCTCCCGATTTACTTTTCCGACATGCGTCACCACATGCTTGTGACGTTGAAAATTTCACTAGCAAATATTGACTGGACTACTTTTTCATTTTTGTGCTTTTTGTTTCATCTTCATAATAATATAGAATTGGAAGAATAATATTCATTGCAATATTATAATATTCACATATGCTTGAAAAAGGCTCGAGCAAAAAGCAAGTTTAAATAGATTAATTTCCCGTGAATCGTGATTATTAAAAATGGGAAGTAACTCACGAGTTGAATTTTTTTACAAAGTCGATAAAAAAATTACAAACCAAATATCCACTGCGATAGTATACTACGCCGTCAATACCATAGTCTACGCTCACGGAATGATTTTTCTGCTTTTCAACAATTCGTACGAGCTTGAAATGAAAAAAATTTCGTAACTGAGCGAGGTATAAAATAATCCATTGGCCAACGGTGCTTTTCCTCTTCTATACGCGCTGTCGAAAGGTGTACTATAGGCAACGATTTCAAATGAAAAAAGTTTAAAAATCAATGAGATAGGCATCGACGTTAACCACTAGCACAATATGCGCCACCAATGACGCCAGTGACGCGAAGGAAAGATGCAAGTGTAAATACGAGCTTGGCATAAAAACTAGAAATTTTCGAGTGCAAGCAATTTTCGAGAGACGACGAGCTCTGAGGGGGATAAAGTACGGGAATTCCAACGTGAGAAATAATGTGCAGAGTTTCTCTTTCTCTGTTTTTCTTCTCACCTTGCCGTTCGCCCGCTTATACGCGTTCGAAGAGAGATAATGGATTAAGTTTCAATGATACATGCTCGCGACGACTGGTGTCGGTATGAATCACAGTTTCAAGTTTGCTAATGTTCAAAAAATTACGATTCGAATAGAAAAAGTGTCTATAAATTTTCCGTTGAAAAAATTGGTCTTTTTTCTACAATTAATTACGTAATGTCTGGGAAAAAGAGAGGCAAGCGGAGTTTCAATTAAACAGAGCTTGGCATGAACTTTTTTTACGACAATGTAAGCTTGAACACAACACAATACCAAATGAATAAAGTGTATAGTACAAAATGAACTATACTTTCTCGGAAAAAGCCCGGCATCGGGGCTGTAATTAATTTTATTTGTCAAAATTACATGTTGTACTGCAGCAGCAACACGTGCAAGCACTTGGAAATTTATATTCGAGGTAGCCGGAAAAATTTTTTGCTTATATGTTAATCCTTTTTTTTTAAAACATTAGTAAATTTGAAGTTTCCAATTATTCATCTTCTTAAACAAACACAAAAAATGATCGTTTCATCTTTGCTTTAAAAAAAATATTCAATAAAAACATACGAGAGTCTCAATTTATCCTCTTCACTTGTTGAAAGAATCGAAAAGAAAACAAAGGAAAAAACAATAACAAATTAATCGAGCCTAAATCACTTGCATTAGAAATGGCCTTTAGAGTAGCGGTGAAAAATGAGAAAAGACAAGAGGCCGCCGACCTCCGCGTGCATCTCTTAGAGCCCGCAAGCAAACGGACGAATCTGCTTGGTCGCGTGCGTGCCCCTGGCGCCACCGCCTCTCGCGTCGATGTGTGTCAAAAGCTCCTCTCTAGTCTCTCTCTCTCTCTCTCTCTCTCTCTCTCTCTCTCTCTCTGGCTCCCTACCCGGTATAACCTTGACCCACGACTCTCTTGCTCTCGACTTTCATTGCTACTGATGCAGCTACACATCGTTTGACATAGCACTGGTAGGCCTTGCCTCGTTGATATGTGAGCCACTGATGCTTACGTACACACGCTCACGCATTATACATAATGTGCAACGTGGCCAATTTTATTAAAGAATAATGACTTTTCTGCTGTTCATTCGAAATTTTTTCTATGTTTACACGTAGTCAAAAAGATTCATAGGTGATTCAGTAATTTTTGTTTAAGGTGACGTTCAAGGTTAAATGATGCATTCACTTCGTGCAGAAAAGAAAATTTAAAATGTAAATGTTTGAAATAAAGTAAATTTTTTTCACATTTATTGAGCTTCAATCAATACATCAATTTTTTAAAGTGCTAATAATCTCCACTGATACTGATTACAGCTGTATTCATAACAATTATTACTGCAGAGTAATTATTTGAGTTTTTAATATAAAAAATATCAAAATATCAATATTATCTTTTGTAATTGTGATTTATAAATTTGTTTTATCAAAGCGACGAAACATCTGTCCATGTTTACCGGCAAATACAAATTTTATTACAAATTTACGTTCAAACGGGGTTCAAGGTAGCTTATGTACATAAAAAATGTATATGGGAAAAAATTCGAGCTTGGCCTCCTTTTTCCGTGTGCTGCATCAAGCAGAACGTAAAATATCTTGATGGCAATGCATAAAAAATGAAGCGTTACTTTGGCCAGTGTAACAAGTGCGAAGAATCGGCAAAAGCGATGAAAGTCAGTATACGCGCGAAGAGCAAAAAGGCGTCGGATGCGGGTAAAGAAAATCGAAAGAAGAATTACAAAGAAAAAAGTTTAATGAAGTTATAACTAGTTCAGTCGCATAGCGGGCCGCCAATGACAAATCTTTCAGAGTTGTCGAAGTAATAATGCATCCGGAAACTGTAGGGCTTTTTTATTTGAATAAAAAAAAACAGAGAGATACGGTTATCATGATATTTGTAAACTATTTCAACAAAGCTTCCCATACTTGACGAATCAGTACAATATTAAATGGAAATAATTGCGAAAAAAGTATTTTTCATAAAGCTTCGAAAATCTAAACTTTTTATCATTCAACATATAGAAAATAAATCAATATGAGAGAGATAAAATATTTGTTATCTAGAATACGCATATGTGGCTTCAGGATTTCGGCAGATACATCATTCATCGATCAATCATCAAATTCTAATACATCGAGCGCCATCAACATGTTCGAATACACATGTTGGAAATTCTGTAACATGGCACTATAACGGCTGCATGGAACTTTTTGTCGATCGTTAATAGCAGAATCGAAAAGCTTAAAAAAGCACTGCTTACATCTTTATGCGCACTTGAGAATGTAGACGCGTGAACTACTGTTTCGTTCAAATGGTGTGCAGACGTGCTTTGCTCATATTTATACAAAGCACATTCTGGCACAATTTTTTCTGCTTATGCTTGATTAAAGATTACAACTTTGATGTATATGGCTATATATTACGCTCATATGGCAGAGGGTAGAATACAAGAAAAAGCTCCGTTGAAAAAAAAGGTGAATCGATGCGTTATCGCTCCAGGCCATACTTTGTTTTTTTGCGTATATACTTTATGGATGAATATTTGCGCGGTTAGCTATACACTTGAAATGTTGACGTATGGAGTATCCGTTGAGTTAGCTTTTCAACGATAGATCGTTGTGAAATATTGCGGCGGCGGAAGATGCGGAAGATGGCTACATCAATTTACACGCACTATATGATCAGCCCAACGAGTTTACGTGCACATATAATATTCACGTGCGCCAGCGCGTATTTCTCGCTCTGTCCGTCGAGCCCATGGCGTATTTATAGATAGCGAAACGAGCGAGGGTAGAGCGCACATGATAATACGCGTATAATAAGATATTCGTGACGCGCCAGAGCTAGCTGCACAACTACTATAGAGAAGAGCTGCGAACACACTCGCTCGGGCACGCACACGCGCACATAGAGAAAGGCCAAGTGCGTCTGTATAAGCGAGTGAATGCCCGACGTATCTCAGCCAGTTTCGAAGTTGCGCGTAATGTCATTCCCTGGCTCTTGGCTGAATGTTCCATCGTTGAATAAACAATCGTTATTATTTTAATGTAGCCCGAAAGTCTATCCTCAGGATTAGGAAGTAAGCTCGGATGTTTATACGTATAAGCACATAAACTCAAGTATGGTTACAAGCGCGCCTTGTATATAAGCGAGCTTTATTATATATTTACGTAAGCTAGATGGAAAATAGACGAAGAAGTTTGCCAGGCACATTGTCGTCGTCGTCGTCGTCTACGTCGCTTATACTGTGAGCTACCTGTGAGCGAGCGAGCGTGTGTACGTCTGCCGAGTGCGTGTAAAAAAGAGCTTTAGGATTAATGCAACGATGAGCATTTATACAAAGACGATTTCGACTACGTGATAGCTCGCGCGCGCATTAGCTGGCAAACGCATTATTCGGCTCGCAAAATGTACAATTAACGATGTTTTAAAATGAAAAATTATGTATATTGAATCGCGTCTGCTCTCTACTGTGCATAAGCTGATATAGGAAAATCGTCGACGTTCACGCTGCAAGAGTCAACGCTTCTTTCCCTTATTTTTTAATAATGCATACGAAAATTCACTCAGCCGACGTGAAGTTGAGCTTTTATGCGCTCGCTTATGTATACGTGTGCGCGCGTGAGTGTTTGACTCTGCAATATACGCGCGCCTGTGTCCGTGAACGCGAGCCGTATAAGTGTGCATTCGTGTATTAGTGTGTGTGTTTGTGTGTGTGTGTGTGTGTGCTGCTGCTCGTGTGTGCGACGGATATGTTAAAGTTAGAATTGGATTTGGCCGTACACATACGTACTCGCATCTATATACAATGAGAGAGAAAGAGATACATCGAACTGGCACTAAATAAATTTAGGGCACGCGGGCTATTGTTATTCGTTATTAAATAAATATACGAGAGCATAGGCGAACCAAGAGTCGAAAGCTTCGATGCACAGATCTCGTAGGCCCGTGAATTTATCGTCATACCTTTACAATTTTAAAGGCACGCGTGAATTATCGATAATGAAATTATGTAATGACGTATGCGCACCTCGTGCGTGCTCAGAAAATTTAGCTGCAAAATCGCTCTTTATGTTTATTGTTCGTTCGATTTCTCAAGCGTCGAAGGCTAGTGATAAATTATTTTGAAAAAATCTATTGACGAACAATAAACGTTATTTGCGCAGATAATAATAACACAAAACCGATCATAAAGCTCAAAAGCAAACAGGATGAAAGTTGCAACAACAAAAAGTATGCTAAACGCTTGAAAAAATAAACTTTGTTTTAATTATAGTCGAGAGATGCACGCGTAGCCGATGGCGAGTTAATTTTGATCGAATAATCCAAAAACGTATGCGTATATAACGAAGAAAAATTAAAAAATTGAAAAATAACAGAAAAAAATGCGAACGTTTGTAATCAGTTGACGGATCGTCTCGTCGTGCAGGTGGCTGCTGAGCCGGCTATGATTCATCGATGGATTGATGGAAATCAGAGGAGAATAATCGGGGATATTTGCATAGATATCACAATCAACACATAACACAATCACTCGATAAACTTTACTCACACTTGATTGAGAAATTTGAAGGTCTCTTCTCCGTAACCCTCTACTCTTATCTTCCAGCACAATATGTGTACGTATCACAACAACAACAACAAAGACGTCTGAGAGAGTAAAAAAAAAAGGTAAATAACCAAAAGCTCAGTGTTAAGCCGGTTTAGGCTGTTGCAAACTCGTCGCAGTCACTCGCGAAACTCGAGCAGCGCGAAAAGCGCGCGCGAAACGAGACGCTATATCGCGTAGTCGCGACACTCGACGGCGACCAGACACCAGATGGAAATTTTGCGCAAATGTATTGTTGCAGTGCGAGTACTCGGACAACACTGGACTCGACGTATGAACGAGAGATGCCGACGCGACGCTCGCCGCGGCGAAACTGCCGCCCCATTGGATGGCCCTGCGCAAATATACTAACGCCCTCTCCTCCGCGCGCGCGCCTCGACGGACTCCGGCGGTAAGGCGCGAGCGCGCCAAAGTATCCCCCCCACTCGCGCGAGCCTCTATCTCTCTCGACGGCTCGACGCGACCAAAGCCACCGAGAGAAAGAGAGAGAAAGTCGAGAGGGTGCAGATGCAAACTTTGCCGCGCGCTACCTACGTAACGCATTGTTCTTATGCAGCTTCGAGCAGATGCAGATCCGAGCGACAGACACGATCGTGTGTGCAGGAGAGCGGGACTCTATGGTTGGTCGGCCGCCTGACCACTGGCTGGTATTTACTACTGATCCATGCGGCTAATCAGCGCCTCCGGTTGGACGACATCATCGACGAGGACCCAAGGATTCCTTAGAGTAGGGATAAATGGCAGTGGCTGCCGCGCGCCCCCATTATTATGCATAACTATTCATAAATATCTCATCGGATGGAAAATATCGATGCGCGCCATGCGGCTCTATTTTACACGCCACAGCGACTTCTCTCTCTCTCTCTCTCTCTCTCTCTCTCTGTACTGCTACGCCAGCAAAATATCTATATTCCTGCGAAATAATTCTTGTTTATTCAATCGATTTAATTTCCCAACTAAATATTGTTTAATTTTAGCCTCCCGAGAGCTGGAAATAATTTTCATGGCTTCGCGGGGCATTAAATCGGCCATCCACCCACGCCGCCGCAGCAGCAGCGACTGACTACATTACACTCTTTGATAAACATGACGAATGATTAACGATGCTAGTCATTTGCATTGGAAACGTTTTGACGGATTGACGCCTACCCCCCTCGGAGCCGCATTCATGATATAGGTTATTTGCTTCGCATGTAATGTAAATTACATATCATTTCCCACTGCACATGTACACATACCAATGCACATGGAGCATCAATATTGATCGAAAATTTGTCGTGAACATGAGAGACTCGCACAGGCCGTATACGCCTGGATGGCCTGGGTGTATATACACTCATAGTTCGAAACTCTAGTATGTACCCGTGAATGTATGTATTAATGCCTTATATTTCTGTGATAAACGTACATACACACACACACGTGCATAGCTAGATATTAATACAGAGATGGATAGATACGACTTGAAGAGCATGACAAACAGTCGTCGTGTGGTGAAACATTGCATGAAAATGTTTCTCGCGATGTCTATTGATCTTGTACATTTTATATGAATCAATACACGTGTATGTGCCGCTGCTGTTATGTGTAGTGACTTGACACAGGATAAATTTATGAAATGTCCCTACCTATGCGAACTCGGCATGACAACACTCGTCCACACTTTTTAACAAATTGTCGAGTTGAATAAAAAATTTGAATGCAGAAAAATTGTAGATGTAAAAATGAAATAAAGATTAGACATTTTTGGAAATAAATAGGGTGAAATTATAATAATGATAGATTAAACAGTGTGAGTTCATAAAAAAAGAATGAATTATATAAAAAAGTCAATTTCACGCGTATATTTATTTATAAAAAAAAAACTGCAGAATGTGCGACGTAGAGGAATTTTTTCCTATATATATTTACGATTTATAAATTGTACCCATTGCATATGGGTAGCATTTCAGGCGTGGAACAAACGATTCTGCAGATTGTCACACAAGGTTGGTTGGCTCTTGTCTCTTCATTAGCTCGTTACAGCTGCCTATACTGCTGCATGGCTGGAACTAAAAAGGAGCTAAAGGAAAAAGAGAAAATCGAGAAAGAGAAAGAGGCTCGATGACCGTCGTCCCGTGAAATTTGCATCGATCATTCCGTTCTTTATGCACATTCTCGGGCACTCTCGAGCTTGTATATATCTTCTCACGCTGGAACGGTTCTTTTTTTGTACTTTGCCTCGCTAGCTGCTGATGCAGCCACGATGCGTCGTCGTCGTCGTCTTTTTGCTTTCATTTCATGCTCAACCGGTGCAAACACATACACACAGACACAAACATCGGCTGCCGTGTTGTGCCTTAGCCAAGCAGATTCCAAGCACGCCTCCATCGCTACGCGCGCTTATAAGCTTGTTTAATGTCTTTGTGTGTACGCAAACTTGTGAGGAAAGATTAGTATTCGATTAATATAGAGAAAACGATCGAGTAAACATGTAGCTCGAGCGATTAACGACTGATTAGCTAAACGCTGAACTTTGAAAACGTGATCCGAGTTCGAGAGTCTGATTTTTACCACTCTCGAGTCGAATGAAATTGATGCGAGAACTCGCGAGTCCGAGCGAATCGTGATTGTTTTCCCAAACGATTGTAACACTCGGGACTGCATCGTTGAGCGTTACTTTGGTCCGCATGCTCGCTATAGCTGGTAAATCGTACTAATGCTACAGAATAAGTGTACACGCCAGACAATCCAATGAGGTGCATTTAATCCTTGAAACGCGAAGATCATGAGCTGAAATTGCGAACTTCGGCGTCGTTGTCATTCACGAATAGGTATGCGCGTCCGATTGTACGTGTCCACGTATATAACTCGATCTCCGACACATTTGAATCTTCACTGAACACGTCCATGTGGTTTGACATCAGGTCTCAATAAACGTTTGTATCAGTTGCCGTATCGAAAGGCGAGCAACTTCTTTGTCAGCCAAAAGTTTTGCCTTTGAATACGAAATAAAATCACACGGCTTGTCGTCGGCGAAAGTCGAGATATTTTGTTCCAAAGACACATCTCATTCTTTTTGCGCTATTTTAATTTTCATCGAGTCTTATATAACGTGTTTTTGCGTATTATTTAATGAAGGCGTTGCTTATGAGTCATTTTTTTCATTTGGATCGTCAAATGTACGTCAGAATGAACTATGATAGAAGATGCTAATTTTTCTCAAGTCAATTTGAATATAATTACAGAGCTATGACGAGGCCGTTTTAAGATGGACTGTATATAACCACAAGAGAATCAAAAATAACGTTGATTTTTTGCTCACACTTATAAATCTACGTACGAAAATCATTTTCTCTCTTTCTCTTTCTCTCTCTCTCTTTCTTTCAAGAAATATTAGCTTTAGACGTTTGCTTTGACTAGATGGAGCTAATAATAGCATTTGACTAGTCCATTTATAGGAAATAAGAATAATTTCAAGAATTTTGGGATAAAGCGATGATCAATATTATCATTCAACTTGCCAAGACTCTTATGTCAACGGAGATAACAAATAGCCTTCTCATCTCTGACGAAAAACAATGAATAGCTTATAATTCATGCTAACCGAATATTTGTGGTAAAAAGCTCGAGCTTTGTCACAATTTTGATCGCTTAAAAAGTAAACATCAAAAATGCGTAATTATAACTCCTCCATGACGGAAAGGTTTTATTAATTTACAAATTTATTTTTATGATACAACGGCGCGAACATTTTTTAACTTGCCCACTCCAGACTTACTTGTGTTTTTCTAGAGTCATTAGCAAAGTAAGTGAAACAACAAGCAGAAAAGATGCCATTCACACCTTTTCCTTCGTAAAATGTGTAAAGCAGGACTATTTATATACACGAGCCCATGGATGCGGGCTTTCGTTATTTCCAAGCCTGACCTACATTCGTTTGAACGTTTCCGCGGACGCGCGCGAGCAAGCACGAGCTACACAGTTGTGAAAATAAAAAAAAAAGAACCTAGGTGACTCGGTGGGAGGGAAAAGACAATACGGAAGAATCTGGTCTTTGTTAGGCAGTCCCTGAATGCTTCAACGGTTGAAGCTTGCCTATACTGCTGCTGCTACTACTACTGCTCTTGTATTAGACTCGCAGTCATAGTATTTTTGAATGACGAATTTAATGAAGTCGACGCGAATGTAGGCCTGGTTAAATTTTCTTTAGCCTCGCTTACACGTGCACATGTATACACGTTCGGTAAGCTCGAGAATTAAAAGCTCGAAAGAATATTCACGCTTTGATTAAGTGACAAAAAAAGAAGATGCTTTGATTGTCGGCTACGCGATGATGAAAGTGCATTGTGTCACTTCTGGCATTGCCCAAAAACTACCGACGAGGAAAATTTTCAAATTTTGATTTACGAAAATACCCTTAAAAACTTTGGAGATGCTTGGGCAATTTAAGAAAATGTACTCTAGAATATTTGATTATATTTTAGGTGTAAGTATAAACCTCCCTCTGCTTTTTATTTGATTCGTGAATATAAGATGATAATAGGGCCTTTTACTTGAGAGTAAAATAGTAATAGGTACTTGATCAGGATATATCTAAATTACAAGTTTCATAATGTTGAACCAAAACTTCGAGAAGAACTTTAATATGCTTCTCATAAACGTAAAAGTATTTGAACGTGTCTTGGGGTAATGAAATCGATTAATGTGTTTCTACGATTACATAAATTTAATCAAAAATTGTAACTATGAATTTTATAGACTATCATTAGTTCTCTAGTTCATGTTCATTCAAATTCGTAAAACTCTTGAAGCGTCTAACGTCTTACAATCTCTATAACAGCAGTTAGGAACGTCATTCGAATGGGTAAACGTGAGAGTCAAACGACGAAACCATGTACGTCTCTTCGTGGGCCGCTCAGAGTCGTGAGTCATTTTTGACATGACGCTAGAAGGTAATAATAAACCTGTCTTACATGTGAACTTTTTTTATGAACAAGCTTAGCGCACGTCTCGTTGCGAAATGTTTTTTATACATACGTCTGTGGAAGTACAAGCCCGAGATAAAAAGCAGAGAGCTGCGCGCGGCTTGCAAGAGCTCCTCTTGTCTCTACATGATAAATTGTATCTTGCTTGAAAAATCCGAGAAAAGTGCAGAAAGAAAAGGGAATCGGTTGTGAGAGCACAAAACCAGCGGTATTTTATCTGTATAAGACACGTACACCGCGCACACAATTGCAAGCAGCAGCCGTGGAGTAACAAGATCGGATGGTGATGCGTCTTTGCTGATGATTGCAACTATCCGGTTAGATTTTTCCTCTCCTTTTTTTCTGACAATTTAAGCTACTTATATGGCCAGAGACCAGCTCCGCAGTTTCCTCTCCTTTACTCGAGGAGCTCAAGAGAGAAAGATCGAAAATCATTCGTTGGCTCGCGTGCAGAGCGTTCTGAGCCCTCCAGGGAATAGTGAAAGATGCACCCTGCACGTATGGATGCTCGATGTGCGCTTTATGAACAAAACTGGGCTGTGCCCTCCCGACGATTCATGCATTCTTCTGTGCCTTAACATTTGTCTGTTATAAAATATTAATTTCATTTTTCACTCCGAATTTCGCCATTAAAGCTCATTGCCTTAATTATCAAAACAATTTTGAACAGTCGCTAAATTTTATTTTAAAAAATATACAGCAGCTACAATCGGACTTGACATGTTTCATAAAAGTATCAAGAAGTTTTCGTTCGCTTCGCTCCACTTTTCAATAATTTTCCAAATAATACTCATTAAAATGGAACACAATACGATGATAAGCTTAAATTCAGCTGCATGGCCCCTTTTTAGCCGGGAGAAAACACAATGCTCACCTGCATTTGCTTATATTGTTTTTGGGATAATAATACGAATTATCTCTGTCTTGAAACAAACCGTATTTTCAAAGCGGGTGGCAGTGTCGCTCGTTAACCGACTTGTCCGACGGGAAGCTTGAATAAATAATACCATACGGTCTTGCGCGTATGCTCGCGCTGCATAACACGTCCTATATAGATATATCTACGCATACATCAAGCCTGGCTTTAGCTTTCATGGACAAGATAGCAACCTTCGCGCGCGCACTTTTAATTAAAACGAACGACTCTCCGCCTGCACACCGCTAAGCACATAGTGCTGATAGCAAAGTGCTTTATACACGAAAAGGAGTACACCATATACGCCAGTTTTTATGTCCGAGTACTAAACGCACTTAACTTTGAAAAAAGATAAAAATTACCGTCACGGTTAGGCCTGCAATATGAAGTTATGCCTCGGCCAACTGCTGCTACTGCTGGCACTGCTGCTGCTGCTGCGTTGCGACTCGCGCTAAATATTTCACGTCCAATTCGATTACTTTGGCCAATTTTACTACTTTTTTGTAGTGAGGTCAGGTGCCAGCGTGTAGCGCGCTGGAAATTTTAAAGCTCTCCTCGTTGTCCAGACAATGTTATGAAAGTAGAAACTGGAGAGACACCCACGTTCTCGTAACTAACTAGAAAACGTCGCGCAACGAAGATCCTTTGACACAAAAGCCAACTTGACCACTTATACCATCGAACAGAATATCGATTAAAAAAAAAAGCAAGAACAAAAAGGAAAAAGGAAGTATTTCAGCTCGGCAACTCGTTATGTATACGCAATCATCGATGAGCAGCGAGCCGTGCCGCATTCTGCAAACTTTCGAATTGGCCTGCGCGCAGTTTATTTAAAAGCTCGAAACCCGAAGCTCGCGCAAAAATCCTCCGTATTTTCCAAGTCGCGAACAAAAAACTTTGCCCGTATAAAAGCTCTGCCTGCGAAATCGCAGCTGGTTTTCGCAATCGCACTCGCGCACAGTTTTCTTCCGCGAAGCCGCGGCTCGAGACTGCTTACGAACTGTATACATATACGGACGAAAATTACCGCGCGAAGAAAACGATGAAAAGTGCATTTTTCGTGCCCCCCAAGCCAGTCGATAAAAAACCCGCGAAAGCTCGAAACTTAGTGGGCCGCTTTGGTAGGTGACAAAAACGCATTGAATCCAGCCCGGCTGGCGTGAATTAACATGCGAGCTGCAATTACTTTGCAAAAGTGTGCACGTCTATATGTATAGGTGTCGCACATATAACACATACATAACGGCAAAAAGTCCACGCGTCTCGGGGATAATTTTCTTTCGCGCGTACGTCTGACAATTACCATTATTATCATTATTATTACTGTTATTGTTATTATTTTACAAACTTTCTGGAATATTGCCGCGGACTTTCAGAAAGACAGAGCGCAAAACTTTGTTACTTATTCTTTAGGGAGTGTTTTATTGTGTTATTGTTGCATAACGCACCGGCGACGTATTATTCATCCAATACTCCATTTTATTCCATTTTTTTACGCGAACGCGCCGTATATTTTTACAAATATACCGCATGATAAATATTTATAAATTTGCAACTTTTTGTAGCGTTGAGTAATCACAGTACGATTGCGCATCCGAAATATGCGAAACAAGCTGTAGGATCCGCCCGGTGAGTTGGCGAATTCCGCGCGGCAACTACAAAACAAATTAAAAACTTTGTTAATTAGTAGCACACATATAAAGTGAGTCGGATTATAACCGCACGTCGTGTATTAACCACCTGCGCCTCGACCCCGATTCATCGAAATGAAAATTTCGGGCAGAAAGAGATTCTCAAAAATTATATCATCGTACGCGTACGTATGCGTTTAGCCCCGTAAACGAACGGAGAGGGTAAAATTCATTTAGCCGTAAATAGGAGAGCTTTGGTGCATAATGTGTACAGGCACGCGACATCGAGAGTACAGTACGCGTCGTAGAACTGGCGCCGAGCCGCTGCCAGCGACTCTGACAATTTTCACATCAATTTTCAATTACTCACGCGCGGTTATGTACCCCATCAAGCAGTCTCTACTTCATAATGGTATACCGATCAAGCCATGTTCGGCTGATTATCGTGCGCGCATATATATGTATGTATGTGTATGTGTATGGAGGCCTGCACGCACGTACACACAAACAATGACGCGCGGACGGAAGAGAGTAGCGAGCTCTGGTATACAGCTGCCAAGCGGACCCCCCGCACACGCGAAATTCACCTCGGCTATTATGCGTTATAGAGCGAGATAGAGAGTTTATATCCCCGTATAGCTAACGGAATTCTAGCGTTTATGACTTTGCTACTTGCTCACGCACCCGCGTGTGTGGTCAACTTCAACGATACGTACGCTACTCCTACCTACGATACGTGTTTGTACCCAATTATTGTGCATAGTAACACGCGCCAAGCGTTGCGTAATTGTTATTAACACCTGTTGCGGTGTAAAGTTTAGCAATCAAACTGCGTCTAAATCGCTGTCGAGGCCAATGTTCCTTCATGGATTTTTTTGGCTATCAAGCAAAATCAAAAGCCAAATGGATGTATTTAGATTGCCATAATGTGAGTTATAGTTAACAATATGATATAATGATGTATTTTCATGTGACTCTGATCAACAAAAAACATCAATGAGTGAAACAATAGTTATTACTAACGCTCAATCAATTCTTGCTTCATCGACCAGAACATATCGTCTTTCGATAAATTAAACAAATATTTGAAATTACCCGATAGAGATGAGTATCATGGTCGAGATAGATGAGAATCTTTTCTTATTCCAACGCCCCAAACATAGCGACGGGTAACGAGCCAGCACCAGACTTTCTAAATCAAATTTTCAGCAATATAATACGATGAATTATATATGGGCGAAGAGAACAAGCTGTTCCAATTTAGTTTAGAACTAAGAAAATTCTTGGATAATGGCTTGCTAAAGTTCACAATATAACTCCAAGTTAATCAACTCGAGAGATAGTTCAAGATAACTGTAATGCTTTTTCTCATTCATCTCGCGAACGCACATTTCATTTCATCAGACCCAATTATTTCATATATTTTACAATTGTTATTATTTTTATAGTACTCCGACTTAAAAATTGCAGCGTTACCGGTATTTTTAGACTCATTCGCAATAAAGTGATTTGCAACTTGTGTGAATATGTTTTTGCAACAAAATTCAATACAGCTCGAGCTGTAGGCGAGTAACTCGAAAGCAACCCCGCGCTTTGCAGAAAAAGCATATCCACATTCAGCTTATAAAGCACCATTATGATTCGGTGATTATACATTTTAATTTAATAAATTATACTTTGAATTATAATAATGCGTACAAAAATACATACGAAAACGAAAACTGAGGAAGAAAACGTATTGTCGGAGCAGAAAAGCCGTTCCTCTGTACAAGCTAATTTTATATGCACGACTCGTATGAGCGTTGCAGAAACAAAAGAGGTCTTGGCTAGAAAAAATTACACGGCTTATTCCACCGAGTGGTATAAATAAATATGTAAAGGCTTTGAAAAATTAATCTTTCTCCCGGCTCGAGCGCGCGCAGCAAGCCGTACATAAACACAAGTTACATGTTCGCACGTAAAGCCAAAGAGGCAGAAGCGAGGCAGATCCTTTGATCGAGCTTGCGTCCCGTAATTTTGCAACGGAGCGCGCGCGCATTTGCGTCTACGACGGAGATAATAAAAGCCTCTCTGCTCTATTGGTCATCGACGTTTAATCAAGCGCGTGTCTCGCCTCGCCTCGCGGCCCCTTTTTTAACGCACCGAGCGTGATGTTATGCAGGTTGTGCTCGTGTGCTGCAGCCCCGCGCGTAACGTGTGTGCACCGTGTAGTGTTGTTTTTTATATACACACACACACGCGCGCGGCAACACCTAGACGCGTGAAGGAAAGGGTAGGAGCGCGCGGAGAGCCGGGGATTCAAAGAGTTGCACCGCACCGCCGAGAGACGCGTGCGAAACTTTGTCTCATTACTCACGACTGATTTAGTGTATAGTAAAGTCAGTCGCGCGCAGAGATGCTTACACGCGCGAGCTTAAAAAGTAAAAGAAGCCAGGAGAATTAGCCTAGTGCGCTGGAAAAACCTTTCAAGCAAAAACTTCGCCTCAGCTAGTTTTTCTCCGCTATATTTATACAGCAAAAGGAGAGCATGCACGCGCTGCCAAGGTTGCAAAAGATGGAATCTTTTTTACGTGCTTACAGATATATTTTTAACGAAACTTAATCATCAATAACAATACTTTGAAAAAATATTTCGTCTGAGATGCAAAAGCTTGGATACTGGATGCGGGACTGAAAAATCTGAAAAAATGCAAACATTAGACTATTCGTTATTTTCTTCTTTCGTTAGTTTCTCGATAGGTGGACTCTAGATAGTGTCACTAGGTTCAGCCTTTTCCTCATTTTAATAATTTAAAAAAAATGTAAATTTGAATTTTAGAAAGTTTAAAACAACTAAATCTTGGGTTAAGCGATAGTTTCTACTTCCGATAGTCCTATCATAATGTATAAATAGTCACGAAAACCCCCTCTCAATAAAATTCTGCTTATGCGTCCATATTATGCTCGAAAAATGTACAGAACAAACAAATACATGTACAGAACAATAAAATAAATTTGAAGCTTTAAATAAGTTTTAGGTCGATAAAAGTATTGAGGAAAATGATGTACCAACTACACGGAGAGAAATACTATACTAAATATCGACACATTCGCTAACAAGTATTGCTATGTTCTCTAGAAAAAGAGCCCCAGAGTCGATATATATTAATTTTTGTGATGTAACATAGTAATTTTTAGTGCGGTATGTGGTATTTTTTAGATTGGTAAAATTATTTTAAAATAATAATTTTTTGAGTGGCTTCCCAAGATGATTTTTCGATTTTTTTAGAGCTCAAAGTATTCGACTTAACCCTGCTTTCTGTGATCATAGATTTATTCTTTTCGTCGGTATTTACAAACAAACATTTGCTTGCCTCTAGAAAACTAAGCTTCCTAACAGTCGTGTAATCTCTTAATAGTGCATTTCGCATTCTAACCTTATTCTAGCTATCTATACTATATCGCGCGTTTATTAAACATTCGAAATTTTTTGTATATATACCAATCGGACAGTTTTTCTGCCACTTGGAATTGACCATACTCCATCTGTTTATGAAATCGAGAAGCTTTGATTATGATAAAAATTGTTACAATACAAAATGATTTTTGAAATATTCATCCTCAAATTTTCCCATAATCTATAGTAAAATTTGCTACATACCAATTTTTACTATGTTATTATAGCAATTTTTAGAATATCTTATAAATATTTTTGAATTACAAAGTTACAAAAATAACTCGATATTATAGTTATATTTAGCATGTACATAGTAGAAAAAGCCCATAATCCGACTCTGAGGCACTTGTACTAGCGAATATAGTAATTTTTGCTCGCGAATGTGTTGATATTTAACATAGTATTTCTCTCCGTGTAGGAAAGTTTCTAATTATTTTAAAAACTCTGTAATTGGTTTAAATTTAATAATTAAATTGTTTTCATACTAGCGGCCCGAAAGTGACTACTTCCCTGTCGCTGCGCAAAGCGGGAAGAGCGATTTTCGGGCCAATGGGTATGAAATAGTATATTACGTGCCTAGGAAGCGAAAAACTGGAAAGCCTCAGAGCACGTGTAATTATCGTCTGAGGCGAAGCCGAGGCTCGAATCCCTCAGCAGAAATTATCTTTTTCGTTTTGGCCGCCGGGACGAAAAAGGTTCATTTCGGCTGGGGTAGCATGAAAAATAGTATACAAGCCTAAGCAGCGACAAAAGGAAGCCCCAGAGCACGTGTATATCTACTAATTACACGTGCCGTGGGATTTTTCTGTTTTTCCCGGCCTAAGGCAGTAATTTACTATTCCTCGTTTGTTTTTCCAATAAAAACGTATTGTCATTGCCATTCACGTCTCTTTTGGAAAAAATAATCCATTATTTGTCCGAACATTTATCAAAATTGTACACTTGTCAAAAATCCAATAGCCAACTAAATAGCCCGTTCACAGCTCCAAACGAGACGTAAAATTCCACCTCGACAAAAAACAAAGGTGTATAATGATGACAATAATGACTGAATTGATAATGAGGTGAAAATAGATTCAAGTAAGACACAATCGTACTGGCACAAGTTTTATTAAAATTTTAGAAAAACATCTGTATATAAGTATCTATACCTATTTACAATTGTCAAGAAAAAAATTAGTGCTTTTCATTATTATGAAAAACTATTCAGAGGATATAACTGCAATTAGTTCGAGTAACCATAATTATTATACACTTAAGTCGTCTTATTATGCAAAATATAAATTTATCTCCAATGAAACTTATCTGAACTTGATCCAGAATATTTCGAAAATCAATATATTATATAATTCTACTAGTTATTAGTATTATATAATACTACTAGTATTCACCATTTAAGTCATATTTTTCGGTAATTTTAAGACACTAATTATTGAAACTCCAAGTCTTCTTATTTTTCGTGAAAAACTGTTTTATGGACAGTCAAATTGATTCTAATTTTATAATTTTTTTCAAATTACACGTGGGGAACCGAATTGCTTTTATATGCAAAAATTTTATCGCATTTATCTTATGCGTAATCTTTACAAACATCGAAAATTATCAGATTGGTAGCTTTTGTGAATTTCATGGATTTTCACTATGAATATACATTGGTTAAAAACACGATTTTTTCTCATGAAATCCTAATGATTTTTGTGTACTTTCCTTTGGTGTCTGAGCCTTTGCACTATTTGTCCAAATTTTTTCTCGCATTTGTCGCATGCATAGTCTTGGCGACCTTCATGGATTGTCTTTTGGTGTAAGAGCAAAGTCGATTTTAATCCAAATTTCTTCTTGCATTTGTCGCATGTGTAATCTTTCCGACCTTCGTGTACTGTCTTGAGGTGCAAAAGCAAATGGGTTTTTTGTCCGAATTTTTTCTCGCAACTGCCGCACGCGAAATCTTTGCGCCCTTCGTGTACTGTAATTTGGTGCTTGATAAAATTCGATTTGAATCCAAATTTCTGCTCACATGTGTCGCATGCGAAATCTTTGCGATTTTCGTGGATTATTTTTTCGTGCTTCCACAAATTTGATTTTTGTCCAAATTTCATCCCGCATTTGTCACATGCGTAATCCTTACGACTTTCATGGACCGTCCTTTGATGTGAGAGTAAAGACTGTTTATGTCTAAATTTTTTCTCGCACCCTTCGCAAGCGTAATCTTTGCGACCTTCGTGCACTGTCCTTCGGTGTTTTAACAAATCTGATTTACATCCAAATTTTTTCTCGCATTTCTTGCATGTAAAATCTTTGCGACCATCATGAACTGTTATTTGGTGGTGAATCATAGTCCATTTGTGACCAAATTTCTTTTCACACTTGTCACATGCAAAATCTTTGCGACCTTCGTGCACTGTCCTTTGGTGTTTTAACAAATCTGATTTTTGACCAAATTTCTTCTCGCACTGATCGCATGCATAATCTTTCCGACTTTCGTGTACTGTCTTTTGATGAGAGAGCAAATTTGACTTTTTTACAAATTTCTGCTCACAATTATCACATGCATAATCTTTGCGAACCTCATTGACTGTAGTTATTTGCGAAAGCACATTACGCTTAAGTCCAAATTTTTCGTCGCACTTGTCGTACTCGCAATCTTTACGACCACCGTGTACTGTCTTTATGTGCAAGAACAAACTATGTTTATTTCCAAATCTTTTTGCGCACTTTTCACATAAGTAATCTTTTAAAACTTCATGAAATATTTTTTTGTGCTTGAGTAAATTTGATTTATTTTCAAATTTCCTTTTACACTTATTGCACGTGAAATCTTCGCAATCTTTGTGCACTAATTTTCGGTGCGAAAACAAATTCGATTTTTTCACAAATTTTTTCTCGCATCTGTCGCAAGCAAAATCGTTGCGGCCTTTGTGTTCTGATATTTGATGTCTACTCAGATGACTTCGGAACTCAAATTTTTTTTCGCACTTGTCGCATGCGTAATCTTTTTGTTCATTGAGAATTGTATCTCGGTGGGTTGTCATGCTTAATTCTAGTGTAAATGCTTCTTGACAAATGTCAAAAATGTGGTTTTTGCCGTCTGAGTCAACTTCCTCAGAAATTGAGTGAGCTTAATTTATTTATTGGTATTATTACTTATTTCATCGAGAAAGACAACATTCAAACTAATTTATTTTTCATTATAAACATTGTTAGTGTGTCGAGGGACGATGTCAATTTATGATCATATTGTTTACAATTAAATTACCAATTTATCTGTTTATAAATAGTCCTTACACATTTGAGCCAGTTAAAAATGTAAACATGCAATGACTTGAAAAATCAGTAAGTTTTAAATAAAGTGGAAGTGTAATAAAATGAAATATAACAGACAAAGCTGAGATTTTAGACCCCGATATCACCCACACCCTTCACACTCGACAAGGACATTTTTTTCTATTCATATTAATTTTAAAGCCGTTTTGACTTAAAAAAATTTCAAAAATTCATGAAGTTAAATTTCAACAATGCTAGCCAATCATTGAAAATTAGTAAAAAAATGTTATGATGATATGAGCCGATATTAATCTCGAATTTTTTTTATCACCGTCACCGACGGCAAATATAGGTAGGGACTCTTCGTACCCATGGCCTCATTTCTGAAGCGCTTAAGGGGACAAATACACCTTAAAATCAAAAAAAAATTTTATTGAATTTTCGAGTAGGATTTTTCCGTCCCTTTCCAATGCATTTTTTGAAATTCCAAAATTTTTATTTTGCACTGAGATACAGCGGTTTCCGTGAGCCTTTTACCTATACTTTACGTGTTAAATTTTTTCTTCTGTAGTGTTTTTGGTCATCTATCGTAACTTGAGTCATAAAACTACTGTTTGAGAGTGACCTATTGGTTCGATCGTTTCATCCGAGGTAGTGACCGTAACCATTGATGTTCTGAAGAAGTGTACGCGACCCTAGTGCTTTAGCTCAATCGGTACCCTCTGAAAGTTACGATAGATGACCAAAAACACTACTCACCAGAAAACGCAAAAGAAGAAAAAATTTAACACGTAAAGTATAGGAAAAAGGCTCACGGAAACAGCTGTATCTCAGTGCAAAATCAAAATTTTGGAATTTCTAAAAATGCATTGGAAAGGGACGGAAAATCCTACTCAAAAATTCAATAAGAAAATTTTTGAGTTTAAGGTGTATGTGTCGAATCGAAGATCGAATTTTTTGGGGTCTGAACAGAAGTCCGGATCGAGATGGAACCCGCTAACAGAAATCATCAGGATCTGTCCCTTTCCCACCTAGAAATTCGTCTCAGCCAGAAATGCGTGTTCTCCGTTGATGAAAACAAAATTCAGGAATGGTAGAAAGTACTTTATTCAAAGAACCCTTCAATTGTTTCATCATACATTTATTTTGAAAATATAGTAACCCATTTACTAAGCACGCGTTTATCATACTCGAAGCAATGCATAAGACCTCATCTTGCATAGAAACTAGGCGGAAGCAGGCGCCTGCTGCAATACACATAAATAAACACACGTGCATAGTGTGAAAAGGATTTCAAATGAAAAGACGCGTACGTTCATTCATTTCAAAATAAAAAACTAAGAAACAAAAAGGAACTAGTAAAATGTCAGAACTCTATTTTTTCAATAAAATAAAGTACTATTCCAGCTGACTAAAGAAAACAAAAAATAAATAATCAAATATTTGGTTTAAATTTATGTGAGATAAATTTTTTGATTACCTTGTGCATTGTATTTGGTTTGATATTTTTGCGTATTCATATTTATTGAAAACTATCTTTTTATTCATTTTTTAACTTTAGTGTCAGTGGTTATGCTTTCCAAATATTTAGGTGATTGGATTTCTTAAGTCTAAGAACTTCAAATCCTTAAGCTTGTTCTGTGTACAGAGACAGTAATCGAATTAGACGCTAAGATTTTATCGAACTCCCAACAAGAGGATTGATGAAATTATTTTCTTTAAAATTCAGTTACCACGTAAAAGGAAAATGAATATTTCTCGAAAAGAAATATTTCAAGACCATCAAACAAAATTCGATACTTTATAGTTGAGTTTAATATTTTAACAGATTTTTTAATTAATATTGAGATAATTTTAATTTTTACGTATTAGAAAAAGTGAATATTTAATTACAAGCTTCATTGTTATTCTGTGATAAAAAAAAAATTTTAGATAATAAATAACCACTGCCAATTTTTGCGAAGAGCTTTCTTCTAAAAATGTGTTTATTCCTATTTTTCATTTATGTTTTAAACCGAAGAAGGAAATTCGTATGAATCTTATATTTATAGAAAAAAACCAAGAATCGAAAATAATTTTTTCCAAAATGAAAATAATTTTTTCAAAAAACTCAAGAGTCGAACTTGAAAAAAACGGCTGAACACATTAATCGTAGACTCTTGTTGAATATCCTCATAAGATATAGAGCGTATTTTGCTCCTAACTGATACTCATCATTTGTGAAGGAATATTCTTAGGCTGTTCATTATCCTAGGCAAAATTTTACCTTTTATCCGAAAAAAGAATCTTTAATTGGAAGATTCGGATGTACAGTCCGCGAGTGTACAGTGCGATTAGTTAATAGTCAAATATTCACGAGTAATGTGACTCATTCCAACTTGAATTTGAATAAAGAGAAGAAAAGTTTTTGAATAGCGATTAAATAATATTTCTGAAAAACGTCTGAATCTTTCCGAAGTACTCAATCACTCTCAATTATTAAGCCCAAAACTATGCAATATTCGATCTTAAACCTGTTATTAAATTATTTTTAAAAGTATCAAAAGACCGAGAAAATCTGAATTTGATGAATCTATGCTACGGGTAAGATCGATAAAAAAATTAATTCATCACGCACAGCAGCTATCATTCCAAATTCCTTCAATTGCGAGCATCATTTTAAGATTTCAGCCGTCTGAATATTAGCATACTCAAACTCAGTTCATCTCGGTACAGAAATAATGCTCGAACGAACATCCAGGCGACCCGACGAGAGATTGTCCGCGTGTACGTGTGGTGTATAAAAAAAGCTCGTCCACCGATCGCTTTGAGTACGGTTGATCAGCGAAGCGTCAGCGAAGCCCATGCTCCATCGTCATCAAAGAATATCTCGCGCACAAATGCGCGCGTGAACGGGATTATCACTCAATGGCGGCATAAAATGCGTATGCGACGAAATATAATTTACTCGCTAATACACAGCTCGCCATTATGCCTCTCTTTCTCTCTCTCGTTTCTATCTCCCCTCAGCCGAGCTTGTGCATGCACGCTTTAACACTCTAACAAGGCGCAGCTAATTCGCTTGGGCAATTTAGCAAACCAAGCGAAGACATATCGTCTGAGAGTGTTAATTTGTGCGTAAAATCGACTCTCTTGTGTGTGAGAGCTACTGTTGCGCCACTGCTACAACGCCGAGCGGCTTAAAACACGCGCAAAAAAGATGTCTCCGTGATATGAAGAGACGTATCTTGTCGCCCAGATTT
The DNA here is from genome assembly GCA_034770305.1 of Trichogramma dendrolimi. Taxonomy (NCBI): domain Eukaryota; kingdom Metazoa; phylum Arthropoda; class Insecta; order Hymenoptera; family Trichogrammatidae; genus Trichogramma; species Trichogramma dendrolimi. The sequence continues at coordinate 1,238,978 of JAPMIB010000037.1, read as the reverse complement.
GCGTCTTTTTATACCCCGGCTTATGTGTATCGGAGGCACGCTTACATGCACATCGCGACCTGTTTGTGCTTTGGCAGTAAAGCTTTCGGGGGTTTTCATACAAGATGATGAGTCAATTTCGCTACTGTAGCCGGGCGCGCGGTAGTTGAGCCACCACACTTGTGTGTATACATGCAGACTACTCAGCTTTTGTGCGCGCCGTTTTCTTTGGCTTATATATATATATTATATAATGTGAAAAAGGAGTTTTTAGACGAGCAAATATGCAATAGACTGGCGCGCAACACGCTAACGAGAATTTTAGTGAAAAATTTGCTTTGACGTGCTCTGATAAGTTCGTGACATAACGACGCTTTCGTATACAAGACAAGATAAATAATTCATATATATACAGACTCACTTTTCCGGCACGTCATCGTGCTTTACGATATTTATTTTTGCATCCTGTATTAGAGTTTGTAAGACTATACACGCAACATAGCGTGGATTTTTGAATTTTCGAAATATATTATATGCTGCAGCGCACCGCTACGGGGCTTTAATCAGACGGATTGTTTTTCAAAGAGTAGTATCAATTACAGGTGTCGAAATTCTTTGACAATCTAGGCCAGGAATACGCGACAAAATCCAATATCACTCGCAGCCGTTCATGGCAAAGTTTGCAATATTATTCGAATGCAAAAAAGAAAAAAGAAAAAGCGCAAAAAAATTTCGTGACAAAAAAAGGCGAAAATAATAGCAGCGATGGTTCGAAGCGCGATCGCGTCAATTATAAAAATGAAATAAAAAACGTCCCGAGACGTAGTTCGGAATTGCTGACGCGCTTGTGGCCGTTGAACAAATTAAGCAAAACTTATTATCTACTCGGTTTCCTTTACACGATTGTCCACTTATAGTTGTTGACTGGCACTGGCAGCTACACGCGCCACGAGAAGCAAACTTTTCGTCAGGCAAGAGTACATGTATTATATACCTGTAGCTTCTTAATGTATACAGCTGCACTGAGCAGCAGAGAAAGGTGCAGTCCTCTATATAGTACGCATGCCGACTATATAGACTGTATAGACGAGAGAGAGAGAGAGCCACATTTACGGCGACGACGAAGCTTATAAGTACGTATAACAAGAGAAACAGAAATCCAATACGAGCTGGAACACGCAAAGGGAGAGCGTGTACCAGTTACTCGGGCGAGTTGGCACTATGGGTGCAAACTAAGTAAGAAAGCCTCGGCTGCGCACAGCTCGAGCTTTCTCGGGGCAAATTACAGTTAACGAGTGAGAGAGAAAGGGAGAGAGCGAATCCTTCGTATTTCCAACTGTTTCATTGCCCGACGCCTCGCACACTCCACTAGCTCGCATGTGCATAATATAATATAGATAAAGGAGCGAACGGACTGCACGCTCGTCGGGCCACTTGCCTTAGCTCGACTCCCTTCTTATTTCCCGATCCCTTTATACATATTCGCGCACATGCACATTGTTCTACATATCCTGTGTGGCCACACACACGGACATTCACATGCAAATATAAGGTCCATCCGTGCAAGATATTATTGTAGGCAGACGAGCTGCGCGAGTTTATACACGTGCGTGTCTCTGTGCGTGTGTGGGTATACGCGAGCCTAATGGACGAGCGGCGGTGCACGAATAGCCCGGGCTATATAGACTCTGTGCAGACCAAGCGAGCTTATATTATATCGCTGTGATTCGATTAATTCGCGCTCCTGTGTGCTCTGCTACCTCGTGTATGTATGTGCTATATGTAATGTGCAATGCACACGTGGCTCACTGAGAGGAAGAGAGAGAGAGAGAGAGGGAGACGAGAAACGACAACAGAGTTCGATGTGTTGCAGTCAATAATGCCACTCTCGGATCGTTTTGCTATAGAGAGGCCTGGCAGAGACTCTGACCAAGCTCGTTCGTGCATGAATACTATTAGTGTATTATATATAAAGTCCTTGTAAAATACAAATATATTATACGTGCAGGCCTTTGTCACTGAAAGCACGATTATTCAATAATACGCAGTTTTTAATTTGTCGCGTCATGTATCATTTTACCAATGCTTATACAAACTGTAGTTTATTGAATTATGCTCCAGAATTGAAACGTAAATTAAACTTAAAGAGAGCCCGTTTTCTGCCTTAAATTAATTAGAAATGAAAGAACTACTCTTAATTATTCACGAGTAATGGAAGAAATTTGTCAAAAGTTGCCATTGTTAATCGTGCCTATTGCAATTTGAATATTGGGTATATAACTGAGTGGTTGAACACAAAAAACATGTATATAGCACGGACAGACAATGACGAACGCTCTTCCACATTATATTCAAAGCTTCAATATTGTACACACAAACTAAAGACGAATATTGACTATAGGTAAGGACGGGGGGGAGTTGCTAGATCGCAGCAATGCGTGGCCGATGGAGCGTGCGAATTGAATCAAACCGCGAGAAGCGAGTGCAGTAAACCATAAAAATGCTGCTTGCGACTGCTGGATGCTACAGAGAGAAAGAGAAAGAGAAAGAAAGAGGGAGAAAAAATAAAATTGCCCTCCGATCCCCGGCATCGCAGCTCCTCTCGCTTCTCTGAATACGTATAGATGTGCTCGCTTTGTGTGGGTCTGTGTGTGCTATCTGTTGTTGTTTTGTCCAACGTGCGAGCATACATTGTTTTCTTCTTTTTTCCGCAAGCACGAGCCTTTTTGCGCTACAGACCAATGCAACACACGGACAAAGAGTTTGATGAGCATTTCGTTGAAAATCTCGTTAATTGAAAAAATACTCCATCTCTTACTGTGTATGTTATACATTTTTTTTCTTTTTTTTCAGTGGACTAAGCCTTTTCGTCGCAAGTACTCTATTAACAAAATTGTTTTCTTTCCGAGTAAACTGGTGTCTTCATATCGATTACTTAACGTTATTAAAGAATTCCTACCTAAGATTTGGTAATCCTTCAAATGATTATATAATTTCTATATTATTATTCTTAATATTGAAAATAAAATAATATTATTAGATAATATTATTAAATAAATATTAATTTAGAAATCACATTCAATGTTCAATGACTCGCGAATTGTTGTTTGAATAATAAAATTTAAACTAAATAATTAATTATCAAATCATAAAAACATTGTGATCGAACGTATAGCCAGAAGGAAAAGAATTGCACATCGAATGTCAGCGAGTATATCCACACGCTCACACCGTGCCGAAGGTGTAAATATACTAGCACGCAAACCAATTTTAATTACGCTAATGAATATTCCTTGGCTCTCTCCGAGGCGAGCGAGTACTCGGCCAAGTGGCTTTGAGCTAGTTTATAATACAATGTGCATCACGCTGAATTCTCCGGAGCATACGTGCATAGCTAGAATGCGGCTGCGGAATCAAGAGACACAGTCGACCCCAACTCGCACGATTTGAACCACGCCTCGTGTTGCCTCAGCCATGGCCAAGGAAATTTCATGCTTCATAACCTGGCGTCTTCCAGTACAGTATTTTCACTTTTTTCTTTGTCAATCTAAAAGTTTCAAATTAAATGATTTACTTGAACAGTTGATTCAATTTTACAATACGCAAAAATCACGAAAGAAAAAGTTGTCAGAAATTTTTTCAATAACAAAAAAGCATTGAGTGACAGTTTTCAATGAATAATAAAACAACTGCTAATGAGCATATATTTTTATTTGATAAACTTCAAATCTATCAAAATTTATTATGGGTTGTACTTCTATAAAATATCCTTACGATTATGAAGAATTGGAATTTCATTGGTAAAGTTAAATATTTAACGCAAATAAATATTAAGATCACTAGTCAAAGCACTACAGAATGAATAAAATTAAAAATTTACTCTCATAATTACAATTTTTCACAATTCGACTGAAGCTCCAATTTTCTAACACTCCTAAAAATCAGTATCTCACCACTTTACCATTTCTTGAACCATAAAAATATTATCACAATTAAAAATAACTACGATATCACTATTGATATGCATTTCCACAAAATATAGTGTGTATTGACATGAAACAATAAAAATTGTTCTTACATATCTAAAAACAACGAAATGCTCGTTTATATACTACATCTTATTTCTTTGAAGTTATTACATTCACTATGTATAATTTTATCTACTCTTAGAAATATATTACTGTATACAACAATGATTTTCGTATTCTTTTCTTCACTTGAGGAAAAGTTTTCCAATTGTAACTCCCGAATCATTAAGTTGTGTAACATATCCTTATTTTCTTAGGTTCATAATACAATTCACATTTTCGTTCGCGGGCTTTCTGCAACCCAAAAACAAATAAATAACGATTAACACCTTACATCCGACTATTTACAATTCCTAAAACTAGTTGACTGGATACATTAAGTACAGTATATGGTAAATCCATTAATTTTTAAAATAACAATGAATTAACTAAAACTTCATTCCTCGATATATCACGGTATACGTCAGTCATTCTCTACTTTACAAGATAAAATAAAAATTCGCTATAAATCTAGTAAAAGATACATTTTTTAAATCTAGTTAAATTTGTTTTTACCAACAAAAAAATTAATTCGGCGACCATCGAAAATTTTTTTCTACAACCTCTCTATAATAGAATTTTTTATCTTATATTATGTAGGCTATTTTTCGATGTGCTATCTGATCATGATTACAAATTGGATTTGCATTTATATAATTAAACTATAACATCCGTTGTTGTTAATTAATAATTATTTGAACTAAAAATAAAAATACTTCAAAATCACAAAAACGAGATCAACTCGTAATTCTTAATACTATTAATACCATAAATAATACTGAAAATTCTTGAAACTTTTGATTATCGAAATAAATTTTTGTAAAAACATTAAAATTGTGCTTCATCTTTGATAAGGTGATTACAAACTTATTCAACCAATGTTATTGACCTCTCCCCTCAATACAATTCATTTTTAATTAGTCTATGTACATTGAATCCTGCAGTACATTTAAATATCAAAAGTGAAAAAAAGTCGTTTGTAAAATAAGTTAATGCCAAACCTGCTCATTAAAATTCATTTACAGATAATGCTGCTGCTAGATTTTACGATGTCCATTATTCTTTTTCATAGATTAACTAAGATTGTCTCATCAAAAATAAGCAATATTTTTGAATAGATTATACATTCAATAAGAAAAAATTGTTTTCATTTTGTAATTAAAATTGTCTTAGGTAAAACCTACTCTTTTTATACTAAATTTTTCGTTTTATTTTCTAGTTTTCAGTAAAAATAATTAAGGAACCTGGTTTTGAATGATTTGCGCGTTTGAATCTGTTGTTTTGCCAAAATCATTTTTACCACAATTTCGCAATACTTTAAAAAATATCAACAGTTTGAATTTAAATCACACGAATGTTTAATATGTACTAGGAACTATAATTATTGGCCCAAAAACTTAAATAATTGTGGACTGAGAAATGTTCTTTATTTAATTCGATAATGCTATTCAAGATAAAAGTTATAATTTTGAAGGTGTCTATTCGATGGTCAAATAGGCACACTTGAATTTCACAGAAAAATTCAACGACACGTTAAAGTGATTCTCTTTTTGGCAATAATAGCAAATTTTCACAATTCATTTGTAAAAAATTACCACGAAAATTTTTAATAATTAATTGTTAAATTAATTAAAATAAAAATATAATTGCTTTTCAACGATTTTTTCTAACGCATTCTTACTTACACATATCGATACACAGCATTTTCTTCATTTTTACATGACCACGCTAACTCTTGTATAATATTGCATTAACCTAAGACAATTATTCAAATCTCGTTAGAATTCCTTTCTTTCAATTCAATTTTTATACTTAATCTTGTAATTCTAAAAAAATATTTAGTGGCTTTGAGCCGCTATCATCTTCTTATCGATTTATCTTTGATAAACAGTATGTATATAGTTCCTTTATAATAAGCTACTTTTATCAACGCACAGGGCCGATCCCGTGCAGCTTTAAGTGATAATGTAACACAATAATTAACGTTTTAAATTGCACATTTCATTATGAATGATTTTCTGCTATAGACATGGTATTTAAAAGACTATCAGACCAGCGGTAACCTGAATGTCTTAAAGTTACATAGTCATACAGTCATACAGTATTAATGTCATACAGAAAATTAATGATACCCGATGTCAAAATTTTTATAAAAACTTCCTGTCGTGTACTAGCTCAATTGAATTTTTTTTTCTCTCTCTCTCTCACGTCGATCACATTATCAAATCAACAATTGAGAAAACCTTCTAGTTAAATAGATACAGCTTTTTTCGCACTGGTACGAATGTCAAAATGAATAATATCATTTGTGCGTTAAACGTTTGTGCTTACCGTTAATTTTTCGTTTGTTTTTTCTGCTCTTTTTTTTTATCAAAAGTGCGAAGCATTTGGAAAATCGTTGAAAAAGTAGGTATCTATGCTTTTCTCGACGACTGCAATCATTGTTAGCAGCAAGATCATTTGTAGAGCATCTGTTCTTCGTACTCGGGACTGTACTCGCGATACTCCTCGTCCTCGCCCAACGAGGCGGCGATCGTCGTCGATCACGAAACGGCGTTGCTGCTCAGATCGACGCCACCGTAAGGATCGTCCACAGCTACCGGCTCGGTACTGTTCAACAGTTGCTCTCAGGTGTTCTTCAAGTGCTCGAGCTCGCGCCAGGAGTTGGGCGCGCAGATTCCCTCGCCGCGCCACCACTCGTTCACGTCCTTGTAGTGCTTGTGGCTGCGCTGCGAGTCGTGGAGCATGGCGCAGACTCGACACCAAAAGTACGTGTTGATGAACTCGCCCGTGCCCTTCCAGCGGAAGTACGAGTTGTAGAGCTCGTCGTCGGCGTCGAGACGATGCAGGTACTGAGCCAATTCCTTCGGTGACTCGAACTCGTCCACGTGGATGTAGGATCGATATGGAGCGGCGCGAGCATAATCCACCGGATGCGCGCCCATCACGATCGGCAGTACGTTGTGCCTGTTATGTAAAGGTACTTTTTAATCATTCCTCTCCTTGGTTAACGTTAAATTAAAAATCTCTGATTGAAGAATTTCCTTACCCTAGACCATTGACGAAAAACTTTTCTGTAATATAATCTCGGCAGTTGGAATTTTCAAAGGCCAAGTAAAATTTGTAGTCGGCGTCGAGCATGCCGAAGCAGGCCTGAGCTTGTGATCTTGAACATCTCAAAGTACCGCAAGCTCCATAGATGTCGACTTGAATGTATTTGGAAAGTTCTTTAGCATAGTTCATTCGCTGATTTCTGGGATGGCAGTTTGACACGAACCATGCAACCTGTAGAAAATTATGCCTATCATAGCGTGGGCAAAATAAGAGTTGAAAAAAAATTGATGTTGTCCCAACCTTCTTTGTTTTATTGGCAGCATAATTGAAGCTCTGTGGAATTTGTGTGACTTTCGGGTTGTGATACTGCCATCTCTCGTAGGGCGCCACTATATCACTGTCATGCCGGTATGTTGCCGTCCAATTCACAATTGCATTCTTGACGCTTTGAGTGTGATAAGGGCACTCTAAAAAGTACAGCATCCAAGCCTAATCAAAGTATCATCATATTAATTTAATTTAAAGATCAATACAGAACAAAATTCAAGAATATAAGCATTATGCTATATGGATTGACTCACTTGATTAGGATTACGCTTTCCGACATGTGTAACGTAATCTTTGAAAATGATCAAATCGGCATCGTTAGGATTGTCGCGTGTAATCATACACGTATTTACAGGACATCCTTGTTGGAAGAAAAGATCCGGGCCACTTTTGGCTTCATTCATTCCGTGCGGAATGTAAATTTTCTTGAAACGTATTTCGTGGTTTGACCTATTATAATCCGGTGGTACAAACATCAACTAAAAAATTAAAAATTAGATGCGTTAGATGAAGCCTCGAGGTTTCAAATTAATTTTGAGCTTTAAGATTGTGGCCAAGTGGATTTCGAACTTTACCTGATTAGTAACACGATCGTCATTTGGATTTTCTTCGGGCCAAAGACGAGCCAAGCGCTTACCACTGCGACGAGATCTCAAAGCAGCATGCGGTCTCCTTTGACCGCCTTTCATGTACCACGGCCTCTTCGACGGATCGCTGATATCGATTATGTCTTCCGGATTAAACGAGCCAGTAACATTGGAGACCTGACAAATATTCACGAATTAATGAATTATAATTCCACGCAATAAATGCAACGTTATTGAAGTGAAACTTCTTTAGGCGCGCGGAGTATGATAAATAGACTCGATAAAATTAAAGGACCATTGTGAGTATCACAGTCATCGCAAGACAGACACTCTTTTGTGAGTCGTTGAACGAACCATGTCTTTGCATCTGTCTCACGCTTGGCGGTGTACTGTTTCGGTATAGCGCGTATTTATACGGGTTTTAGTGCATTTACTGCGTATACGACCGTGAAAGCAAACCCGATGTGAGCAAAAATTCAACATTCAACTTAGAAAACATCAGTAAAAGTGAAACTTTTAACTTCTGAATTTTCTTTTTAATTTGTTTCACTTTTTTACTTCGTTTATAAAGAAGTTTCATTTCTTGCAGCTGTTCTTGGACGTCTGCTTATAACTTTTTTTTCATCTAAGTTTCTATTGCCTATTTCTCGCTTGTTTCATACCATTGCACTATACACTATTTGCGAAAAAATGCATACTATATCATTGATTTTGTTGTATTTGCCTGGTAGAGTTTTGATAAAGTGCAGATAAGCAACTTTACTTTTGTGTATTATATTGATTGATCAGTGAATTGTAAAGCAGCTTAGAAAATAAAAAAGCAATGTTAGAAATACGATTTTTATTTCGACTTTTATTTGTAAAAAAGGTTTTCTGGAATTTTGAAGTATCCCACTTATTTCAGAAATTTATTTGATGTTTACCCGATAAATCCTCAAAAAGCCTTCCATAACATAACTATTTTACTAAAATCGTGAATTCAGTTGGAATTTTCATGCACGAAAAATTCAAAAAATGCTGTTCAAATTTTTGATATTGCTCTTTTACAATTTAATTTTTTGTACGAACAAATTTAGTCAGCACAGATTATTTGTTGTATATTTTAAGTTGAACTTTTTATTCATACAAATATTATTTTCGTGGAGTGAAAAAATATTGACATAAATATATATGCCACCAGTCGTTATGAATATGGAAAAAGTAAATTCGAAATATTTTGTAAACATAAACGACCTAGTTAATGTGAGTACAACTAAAATCTACGTTAGAATTACGTTTTTTTATGAGGCTTAATTTATTGAACAAAATGTATCTCTAAAACTAAATAATGCTAAACGTTCACTAGCTAGTTTGAGATCTAATTCGTGTGTTGCGTGTACAAGTAGGTGTGGGTGGGTGTCGTAGGGTCATTGTCTCATCGAAAAATACATGTATACAAAGCCACTATAGTCAGTACAATAAGGGTACATATATGTAAAGCTCGAGCGTGCTCACAATGCTGCAGTGCAACTTTCAAGTTTGTTTTTTCTGCAACATCTTCACGTACGGTACAAACACATACATACACTTTAATGTTGCATATTGTTTTATAAAACCGCCAATGTGCCATCTCTAAGCATTTTTGACGCGAATTTGTCGTGTTTATATACGCTTATATGAGACATTACGTCGAATCAGAACGAGCGGTACGCTAAAACGTTAAAATTTAACGTTTTCATGCGCGCCCGAGACTTTGATACGGTCATAAGGCAGCGAACGCTCTCATAAACATTATGATCGCACACATGACGGACCGCTCGGATGATTTTCATTTTTATTCTGTCATATTTTTTTCACGTATATATATATGCGTATATAAACTGTGCACATCGACGTCACGCTACTGACAATTTTACCTCGACAAGTGGCAGCTTTCTTCGCGCGGGTCTCAATCGACCGGCACGCGGCACCGAGATTTTCTGCTGCGTCGTCGCACTTTTCACAGGTGCCATTAGTAGCTTTATCTATATGATGACAGCCGATGATAATCATTATAATAAAACATGGTAATAATAACATTAATACGATAACTATTTTTAACTCCCTACCACTTTAAATAACAAATCGGATTTTATTCGAATTTGGGTCTATTCATGTTAGTAATTATAATAAATGGAATACATTTTAGTTATTTGACAGTTTTGAACGAGAAACGCTATTCATATATGATCATCGATTACCGATTTTTAGAAATAGTAGCATCATTACTGCCACCGATCAATTTTTTCTTCCTCGCTTATCGACTAAACCTTGTATCGAGAAATTTTTAACTACAGCGAAAATTACACATGTAAGAAAGTACAGTTATAACATCTACATTGAACCATTTATATAATTATTATGCTAAATTTGAAAGATCGATACATAGTTAGATAAGAATCGAAAAACATTAAATTGGTGATACTCGAAATGATTGTGCGCCATACTAAACTTTCAACAGTTCAGACAAGAAAATCCATATCTGATACCAAAGAAAATATTCTACAACATTTGTATAGTAATAAAGCAAGCTCAAAGCATGATACACACCGTGCATTACATCATTTTTAATAAGAAAACAAGTATAAAAAAGTCTATGAAGAGAGACGTACGATTGATGGTCTTAGTGGGCTATAGATGAGATATAAAGAAGATATAAATAAAATGAAACGCGAATCTCGACACATTTTTTTCTTGTCGTGTTTGAAAATTCGATATTCCCATGACCCAGTAACTGAATGATTTTCCATAAAGAAAAAAAATGATCTTTGAAAGTAGTTTTCTGGGTTTCAATGAAGATGGAAAAAAAACCGGATAATTAATTAGCAGATCCATACAAGAAAATTTTAGAACGAAGTTGAACGTAAGAATAATTGGTACACACATAAGGTATACGTATAAATACAACTGCATATAATATAATAACGAGGAATATGTATATCAAAGGAAAAAATAAGTAAAAGAACTTGACTCACTTTGGCGTTTTCGAGTGCAGCCGCGGCGGCGGCAGTTTTGGTCGGCTGAACGGATTCAGCTCGCATCCCATGCCATATTTCCTTCTGCTTCACGTTGACGAAGACGAGAAAGGTGCCGGTTAAGCAGACTATGTAGAGGAAAACTCGCTTGAGAGTGAGACGCGGCAACGGCATGTCGGCTGGATAATAATACTGTGATGTTGCAGTGCGGCGGCGGCGGTGGCGACGGCGTGTCTGCGTAAAGAAGCACCGAATGCTCCGTCATCAACAATATCAATCGCGCGCGGCACACACGATAGATCGCGAAAGGCGATATTATTACGCAGGTGCAGCAGCAGCAGCGACAAAGCACCTAGCTCGCAATTCTTTTTTGTTGGCTGCAGTAGTCGTCGTCGCTACTCTTGGTCGCGCGAGGCACTCGAGCACCTCGCTGACGCTGACTGCTGCTACCGACGCTGTTTCTGCTGCTACTTCTTTTTCAATGATACTCGGCGCTCGTAATTTCAGCATTCGGCTCTTTTGACACACGACGAACGCGTGCAGTTCCGTGTCAATGTGTCCGTTGTGTGTGTGTGTGTGTGTGCGCGCGAGGACAGACTGTGCCTCTATTTTACGAAACTCCGTCGCTGTCAACGAGTCTGCAAAATTACAAAAGTCGCATGAGCTTGCGGTACACACTTGTCCCACACTGTTTCTGTTTAATCAATACCAAATATCTTCGTTGTTTAGAGTATATCTTTCATTGAAATTTCGCGCGTTGACACTCGCAATGAAAAAAATAGTCCAAAGTATATTCGTCAACCCGATAACCGGAGCTATTGCGCTCGACCTCTACGACTGATTGACAAGTATTGTTTACCAAGTTTTGACCTTTTGATCGATTAACAATAACTTATTAAAGCCACAACTATATTATAGATAAGAGACAACTTGCTGACGTGAAAACTTGGACAATTTAGTTACGCGCGTCAGGGATTAAGAAAATAAATCTAAAGTGGAAAAATAATAAGCGTCGATAGTTCGAAAACAACAGTCGCTTAGCCTTAAATCGATACTTGTAAAATCGTCCAATTATTTCCGCGATATACGCCTCCGAGTTGTAATTATTTTATATCAGGCTCGTGCATAGCGTCGCGCAGCTTGCAGCGTGTGCCGTACGCCTACTTTTTTTTCATTTTACGCTCACGCCTATATAATTACAACGCGATCAGCAAGTGTAACGTTAATCTTAAATCAGCTTTATTTATTGCACATGAATCGTGCGCGCTAAGCGTGAAAATAAATTGAAACTTGTATCGAATACCGTGTTTATCGTCTAATGTTTCGCTCCGTGGTAAATCGCAATAATTGCCGTAGCCGGTTTAATTTTGATGCGACACATTTTTTGCGCGAGAAATAATGCATTGTTTTGTTGACGCGATGAAATTATTTAATGCGTGTACAGTAGTACGCACCTTGAACCTTGACATTGAATAGTAAATACTTTTCTTGCCTCGAAAAGTTACCTTTCTCTCAATTCGAAAAGTTAATTCTCCGGTGTTCGACGAGAAGTTTCAGCATAATAATTCCGCGTTCGATAAAAAAGAGCGCGCAAAAAATCAACACATCCTCGTGCAACGAAGTCATGTGTAGTTTTCCTAACTTTATGCATAAAAACAATCTCCGGATTGATTTATGCACTATTGGACATAAAACTCATTCACAAGTTGTAACACTTTGGCGTCGTTTTATCCGCGCTCGCTTGTCGTACAACAAAGTATATCGAGTCATTTATTTTTTCTCTCCCGCAATCTACATCATCGGCATCATCATCATCATCATCGTTATTATTAGCCTTGCCGCAGGAGTATGATAAAAAGTCGAATGCACGTGCTGGCGTCAAAGCTAATTAGAGATAAAAGAATAGGAGATTCGTCGAGCACGCGAATCGGGAAAAGAGAAAAAGCTCGCTTATATACTGCAAGTATAGGAGGAAAATGAAGCGTTGAAAAGTCCAAGAGGCAAAACAGAGCGTTGGCCTGCGAGTTGCATCTATACCCAGAGCGCGAGGGAGCGAGCGAGCGTGTATAAAGGGGCAGAAAAGTTTTTTCATTTCCTCGGCAAAGCTCATTAAAGCTGCTCCTTATAGCCGCGTGCAGAAAATTGGCTTACACTCCCTGCGAGCAATAAATATAGAGAGGGTCGGTGCGCGCGGCGAAACGACGTATCGGAATCGCATAAAGCAGCACATGTCTGTGCGTGCGTGCGTGTGCAGCCAGGGTTATAGCTCAAGGACCGAGGCTATATAGTCTCCGGGGCGAAGCTTTTCTTTTTTTACGCGTGTGCCAGCCAAGCGCACCGGTCATGAAATCGTAACAACGAAAGGAAGCACGACGGTGGGAATATAGTAATAACAAAGTAGAGAGGCTCACCTGTCGTGGGTGCTGTTGGACGGCGGCGTGGCTGGCTGCGATGCGTTGGCCGATCCAACGATACAAGCTGGCCGTTGCAAGCGTGAAAGCTCCTCCCGTGGACGACGACTGCGTGGAGGAAGCGGCGGCGGCGCCAGCAGCATGGGGTATAGAGCAGCAGAGTCGTGTGTGTATCAAGCACGAGGCTGCAACTCGGGGGGGAGCACTTTACTACTCGGCCGCACTCGACACTCGGCAAAAAATAGAGAGAAAGAGATGGCAGCGATAGATCGTGCTCTCGGCGCCTCCGTATCCTAGTCCGTGTGTGCGTTTCGTGCAGTTGTCGCGAGCGGCGGCAGGTCGTGGCTCTCTTCGTGCGCTACAAAACTCAAGAGCAGTGCACGGGCAGCGTGACAGTTGTCTCTCTCCCTTGTCAAAGCAGCAGCAGCAGCGTACAGATGTAGACGCGCCGACGCTGGAGAGAGAGAGAGAAAATCAACCCCGTGCAGTTTTATCGACTCGGCGACGGTAGCGCGACGAGATGCGAGTAGTAACGGTAGTAGCTGTGTAGTATAGGCAAAGGCAGTGGCAGTGGCTGTGGCAGCGGCGGCGGCGCATCTCCCCGTGCTGATATCGCGCGCAGTCGGACGAGAGAGCGAAACGTGCGCCGCTATCGTGCCGCCTCGTAAACGAGTTGTAACTGCGTCTGTCGTTGTCGTTTTGGCGTTACAGTTTGAAGCCGTGTGCACAAACTCCTGCTGGCGATGCACTTGCACACGCGAGAACGATCGAGTATAGCGGCGGTACGTCGTCGAGCCAAGAGCACTGGCGCACGCACGCATGCTCGCATAGAGCAGCTAACATCCACTTGCTGTATGCACTTGCTACAAGCTGGACTCGAGGCGCGCGCAAGCCACGAGATTCTGCGCTCTCTCTCTCTCTCTCTCTCTCTCTGGGGCACATACACACGTTTTACACGCGGCATACAAGGCTGCAGCTCCGCGTATGCTGCTACATTGCCTATAGCTTGTATGGATACACCGACTGTACCGAGTGTACTCCCCCGCGACGGGCCCGAGTCGCCGCCGCCGCTGCTCGTAAGGGAAAATCCATAAACGACGCGTCTGCGCCCTGACATCCTGCGCGATCCACTGCCTGACTGCTATACTGCTGGCAACTATATTGCTCCCTCGAGCTTCGAGCGCGCCCGTGCACGAGTACGTGCTCCGCTTGTCCAAGCTCCGACGCTTTCGTTATAGAGTACCGAGCACAGGACCGCTGCAGCTTGCGACGAATGCACGAGTCGCTTCGATCATAGATAGACCGCATTTAGACCGACGTCGACCTGTATGCATCGAGATGGTGCATTTTTTATATCGATTACGAGCGCTTCAACCTCTAATTTGTGAGCCAACTATCGCCGATTTAACTGTTGTTTCCTGCCTTTCCTAGGCCGGTCACGAACCAATTACCAAAACCGAAAGACAAGCTCTCAATTAATAAAATTTTAAAATCTTCCCAATGTTTACACCTAATTGAATGATCAATTTTATGGAATTGAAGATTCATGTTTCTATATGATTGTACAAATAAAATTAAAAGTCCCTGACTGAATGGTTATTTGTTTGTTTACCAGCGAATGACCCTTCAACGAGTTTCCATTACACGACTGTTTACTAATAGTACATAAATCTTGTAGAGTCCTAAACATTTCTAAAGAGCAAAGTTACAAAAACAAAATAATAAGTGAAACACATAGGAAAAGACGTGAAGCTTTCGAAGGTACGCAACAACTGCATTTGCCGACACAGGTGCATAATACAGCAGGTGCAGCGAGCCTCACCGATAACTCGCGCACGTCCTCGAATCGAAACTCGTTCGACTTCGAAGCTGAAAGAGACGAGCATTATCCTCGACGTGGCTCGCTAATCATTAATCCGAAATTCATCAAGACCGGCATCGTTCGTGGCTGTAATCGGCGCATCGCGAATGACAATATAGCATGCTAACGTGCGATTGACTAAAGCAGTATAGCAAACCAACGTTATATTCTTCCTTCTTCAACTTTCTCTCCCTAGCGCGAATCTGCGTCCTCTTCAGTGAACATTGCGAAACTACGCGAAGAGCCGGCGAGCGTCATTATTTTCTTATATATTTGTGCCGACTCTACAGCAAGTACCTAGAAACTTGATTTCGAACTAAACTGGGCGAGATTTTGAGCCAGAACTCGCCGCATCAGCGCTCCCAGTAGTCCCAGTAGTCCGCTGTATTGTATTACATTATAGACGCGCACGGCGCAAAACGCGCTATAGCTGTTACACTGAAAACTCGGTCGGTATGCAGTAGTTTGTTTCATCTCGATGCCAGCGCCTGCGATGCTTAATTGTAAGCGTGGAACGTCTGAATTCAGCAGTTATACGTAAGGTGATCATCGGACTGCCGAGCCGAGGATACCGCAGCGAGTCGAGTGACGACTGACGAGTCGCAGCTCGCATCACATAGATTCGCGTTAGGGCATCGAGATTCGAGAGAAGAGTCGGCCTCAGCCTAGCCTCGAGTGCCATTCCCGTAACGTGCAGTGCGAACCTGTATTTACATGAACTGTCGCAGCTACCCGCGTCACCTGCTTATGCAAGATTGATTATTGCGATATAAAACTCGCTATTGAGTTGCTTTAGAATTTACATTAAGATGGGTAAGCATAACCGTTTTTTTGTTCAAATACACCCTAGCCTTGCCTGCGGACGTCTTCGCAAAGTCATCATATGTTTATATGTTGGCTACGAAACGATCCTTAACCTCCAACCTCTTCTTCGAGAATAATTGTCTCTGCCTCATTCACCTTACTTTCTACGATTTTTCATTTTCTTTTCCAATGAATTCATTTGTTCTCTCATGTAATGTTTACATTTTGTTTAGAAAATATTTTATTTATTGCTGACCTCCAATGTTTTTATTTACACAATTTCTTAATGATCCTATACTTTTTATATCTTCAGAGGACTCAGATATTCCCATGTTGGATGTTGGCGACTTTGAAGTTTTGGATGAGTGTGCCAGCGATGAAAATGCCAGCGATGGGGAGCAAAAAAGTGAGTATGACTACGAGTATGATGAACCAGATGTTGAGGACAATAACGATGAAACTAATGAAGGTTTAGAGTTTGGAGATAAAGAATGTTCCAACTTGGAGGAAGAAAATAGTGCTGATAACACCGATACAGTTTTGGATGTATCTATAGATGTAACTGAGAACGAGTTTCTCGAAACCGTTGCAAAGGATTTCTCTGAAAACATTGAAGATGAAGCCAATGATAAATCTCCCAAGAAAACAAACAAAGATGAAAGAAAGGCTGCATCTGATAAAGGAAAGAATGATCAAGAGCTTGAAGTTGTTGCAGTGATCCCACAAAAGAAACCTGGGCCAAAATCAAAAACTTTAGTTGATTCAACTAAGAAAAAAACTCCTATTGTTATCACTTTCGATGATTCTAAAGAAAGTAAAAATTCTGTTTCTAAAGAATCATCAGGTAATTCTCAATCTAATAATCATCAAAAAAATAATCATCTCAATAAACCATCAGTAGCTCAAACAAACCAAGCTTCACAAAATTTCACCAAAAAAACAATGACCATGACTGATGAAGAAATCATGAAAAGTTGTGATGAAATTGAAAACTCAGCACTTAACTCTGATACCTTTGTCATAGAGAATGATGTTAAAGAAATTAAAAAAGAAAATAAAGAGGTTGTAGAAAATGAATCAGATGGGAAGAAAGTAGCAGAATCTTCTCCAACAGAAAATTGGGATGAAGAAATTGAAAAAAATGCTGCCAAAAAGATCGTAAAAAAAATGGTCTTAAAACAAGAATTCAAAGAGAATGAAATGTGGTATAAAGATAAAGTAAGTTATTTTAATCATAATATACAATCAATGCAATGTTTAATTACATGTGAAAATGAAAATTATTATTATTATTATTCTTTTTTTCAAGGTTTTTAGTAAAAACTATTTTTAAAACTAAGTGATTATATATTGATACATGGGAAGGGGGTGGTGTGGTATGCCCTTGTAACAATATGAAAAAAGCAAATTTTTTTACATTTTCATTTTCATGTTTTTTGTGACATTCCTTAAACTTTAAAATTTTTATCAACATTAAATAACGAATTTTTATCTATTTCAGTTAGAGCAAAAAGAACAAAGTGTTCAAGATAAGTTTTCTAAACTAGCCAAAATTATACAATACTCTTATCCAATGTATAAGAAATGGCTGGATAAAAATGAAGCTTTATTTGGTACTGCTATTTGTAAAGTTGAACCTTCAAGATTTAGCCCTCTGGACAAATTGCATCCTAACAGATGGAAGTTCATGTGTGAGTATACTTAAACGAAATTTTTTTATCTAAACACTGTTTATTATAATTATTAGTTTTTAAAAATAAACATTACGGACACGTTCATAATTATTCAAACAATTTTTGTTGTTCTAAATAAAAAATTGAGGTGTGTTTTGAGTGATAGTGGTTAGATATGTATGAAATAAGTTAACTGATACTCTGGAAGAAAAGTCCTATCTTGTCATTTTGTGTAACTTAAAATACTCATAGTATAATGAACAACTAAGAAAATATTTCAAAGCAGTTGAGGGAAAGTACTTGGAAACTTTTTCTGTCTGTGACATTAAATAAAATTAAATTAACCAATATTCATAAAAAAAAATGTCTGTTGGATTTCAACATCTAATGGATGTTTCCAACAAATTCTTTGCAAATCATTAAGTCATAATGCTAAGCATTAATGATTTGGATTGTTTGCAAATCAATTGACCAATCATTCAAAATGATATTAAACTAGTATGAAAGTACTGTTTAATAGGAAATTTGATTGGTTTTGATGTTTATATTAACATCAATAAATATACAAATTTTTGTAACTGCCTCGACACAAATATTAAGGTTTGTTTTTTGAAAATGGAAAAAAGGTTCTGTATGTAATTATACTTGATGCCTTTTACTCATAACAAAAAATGGGCAATATTAAATATAATCTTGAAAATTAAATATGGAGATTGAAAGTCATGAATTTTATGGCATGTTTAGGCAACAAAAAAGTAAATCAACAATCATCAAAGGAGGGGGATAATTCAACTGATAAGTCTTCTGAAAACAAGGATAATCAATCTGAATGGGTAATTGTTCCTGGTTATGCTGATGCCAATGTGGAGAATGCAGAAGAATATCCGCCGTTTATTATGCGTGTTGTGAAGGTATAGCAGCTTTTCATAAGTCAGCCTTATGGCAAAAAATATAAATTGTACACAAGTATAAAGGATAGATGGAATATTGGTTGTGCAGCAATCAATATAAACTATGGTAGATAGTGTATTTACAGAGGTGAACCAAGTTTGATTAAGATGAATCTACTACAACTCAGACTAAAGAATGAGGACATCAAATTCATTTAGATTATCTCAAGAATGAAGATTACAATATCTATCAATTATGTCGAAGATGCATCAAAGTTTTAAGAAGATACAGCAACTACTTTTCAAAAATCAATCATTTATATAAGGTATTTTGAAAACAGAAAATGCACCAATAATGATTTTATGATTTTAACAATTATTAAAAAGTTGAAACTTGCAAGGAAACGAGTGAAGTATAACCATCTACACTTCTTGGAAAATGTGAGTTCTGAATGATGAACAAACTACTGTGTATAGTATTGTGAAAAATGTACGTGTAGTATCATTCTTCCACTTCAAGAGAAAAAAGCATGTGTTGTGAAATTACATTTGAAGGAAGAAAAGGCAAAAAATATATCTAATCCATTGAAAAGAGATGAGAGCGATAAGATTATAAATGCCAAAAAGTTAAATCCATCTATCCCTTGTGTACAAAAATGAAGACGAAATTTGCATTAAATTGCAAACTAAGTCTTACATAAGATGAGTTTTTACATATCAAACATGAGTTCGATTTATTGAACTATAAGTAATAATATTATTTACTTGAACTTGAAATTAAGAACGGATGTCGGTAACAGATCTTGATTCTATATTTAAATACATACGATTTATCACCGTTCTTCAGGGCAAAATAAACCGATATGCTATAAATTGAAATTTTTCCTGTAAAAAATTGATTCTGTAAAATTCATCGCGAGTCGAATTTGAATAATTATTCATTTTTTTTTCTCATTTTGATTTTAAAATTTACAAATATCATTATTTGATGTTTTACAAGTCATCATTATATTTACTTTTTAAACAAATTCTACTAATCAATATCAAGCTATTGTTCATTCTTTAAGTTATTAATAATAAGTAGGTTTTTCTTTTCACAATAACAAATTTTTTGTAGATCTTTGAAGAATTTCTAAATTCACTTGAGGGCTCAATCACAAATGCTCCTGATACTGCAAATTTTCCTGAGAAAATTCCTGAAGAAAGTAAAAAAGGTGACAATGTTGAGTCTCCAGAAGCCCCCAAAAATGAAATCCCAGAAAAAGAGCCAGAGAAGGAGCCTCTTGATGTAAAACTAGTAGATGAAGAAGGGAATGAAGAAAATGCTAATGAAAACCAAGCTAGCCAACCTGAAACTTCTCCAACTGCTGTTGTCACCGAGAGCGAAAAAAAATCACCTATTAAAGAATATAATAGAACATTTTCAGAGGGAGTCAATCTATTATTCAGAAGCTCAACCCAGCAGTATATAATGATTAATGTGACTGGTAAAAACCTCAAACAAGACTTTATTGACAAAGTAAAGACATTTTTTGAAACTGGTCCAGGTAGTGAATGCAATGTAAAGTCGGTGTATTGCAAGAATATCATTAAGTTAGTAGATAAAATCCTTTATTAAAAAATTATTTGCACTACCTCAAGATCAATTTCATTTTGAATTGGTATTATTGTCTTACAGAAAGAATAAGAAAATTGAAACCGAAAATGTTTTTTTGACTGGTACTAAACATCTAGAAGATTTGGTAGGTGATGTTAAAGTTATTTTATCTCCTCAAACAAACATTTGGCCAAATTTACATGGGGTAAAATATTTTGGCTGATGTTGTTGCTGAATTTCTGGTTGTGTCCAAGAAAATGACAGTTTTGGATATTGGATGTGGCACTGGTCTAATCAGTCTAATGTTGGCGACGGTAATATTTTTTTGAATCATATAAATTATTCACTTAATGACTAAATAACATTTTATAAATATTACAGAGATGTCAAAAAATAATTGGTGTTGATATTCAAAAAGAAATCAAAGAGGCTCAAGCGGCTTGTGAATTGAATGAGATAAAAAACGCCACGTTTGTTACTGGTAAACCAAAAATAGTCATGCAAGACATCAAGCAATCTATTACAAATCTGAAAGCTGTAGCAGTTATCAACACAAATAATATTTTTGGGCGTTGTAAGTAAAATTTTGAATCATTTAAGTAATTTACCAAGGTATCTTATGAAGACGAAAACTAAATATAACTATTTTTACAGCTGTTGACGTCATATCATCATCACTTCGAAAAATGTCAACATTAGGGCGGATTGTGATAATCACAACTTTGACAAAGCAAGCGATTCGTTCCATTTTAGAATTAACTCAACCTGCTGATGAAATGCATGGAAATCCATTTATTCCAATAAGAGCTTGCATTGTCGACACTACACCCAAACAATTTGGATATGAAATAGTTATGTCTATGGAAAGAAGGACAATGAGGAATTTACTAAAAGTTTCTCCTGTTCCTGGAGTAAACAATACCGTTGGGCTAATCAGCAAATCAAAACAGCAAGCTGCTGCTCTAAAACAGAATTCTGGAACGCTTCCCATTCCCCAATATCAACCACCTAGATTAGTCAAAAACATATTGAAGAAACCAGGTTTTGGAGAAGCTCCTCTAAAACCAGGATTAAAAAGGCCATTTCCCGATAAAGAATTTGAACCCAATTCAAAAAAATTCAAAGGTCTCGATAAATATGGTATTATTACAATATCTAACTTTAATGATTATTGACTGAATGTTTTTTTGTTGATATATTAATACATGTGTAATTTCAGGGCAAGACTTACGTATCAATCCACTCGTAGATAAACGATTACGTGAAACTGGAGGCGATTTGCGTGAAAGACTGTCTAGTCGAACAACAATAATGAATGAAATAAAAGAGCAAAATAAACTCCTCGAGACGGTAGGATCTAAAATTAAAGGAGTTGGCAATTCCGTTGATTTGGGTACTATTCAAAAACTCCAAGAAATGTTGAATCTGGCTATCAGAAAAACTAACAAATTGCAGAGTCAATTACCTCCTCGATCCGTTTGGGATCGTATTGCACCCGCAGACAGTGAAGATTCAAAATCGAAAAATGTACCTTCGCGACCAGATTTTGCATTAAAAACTAAAAAATATCATAATGTACCTCCAGTTGAGCCAAATCAGATTTTACCCGTTGATTGTAGACCTAGTCGTTTAAAAATTTTACCATCTGTAGTTCAAAAGCCAATGAGTGGACCTTATCAAAAACCCGGACCAAATCGTTTTCAAGCCAATCAAGGACCAGGTAACAAATTTTATTTCATATTCAAGAGTATATATTATACTATTATTTACTTAAACAACGTAATCATTCGACAAATTACATGTTTTTTTACTCAACGAATTAAAATTAATTGAAACTATTCGAATTAATATACTCATTCAAAAAAATTATAGTGGAAACAAGTTGGGATCGTGGCAAGCCATCATATTCTCAAAATGAATCCTCTCGGTCCGATAGTCGTTGGGGTCGAACTAACTCACCTCATACTCGTGGGCCTCTTTTGCGTTCTCCACCACGTCAGATGTCTCCTCCGCGTAGACCTATGTCACCACCACGTAGGTTAATGTCACCACCTCGTAGGCTCATGTCACCACCTCGGCGACCATTGTCGCCACCTAGACGCCCGCTTTCTCCTCCACGTCGACCTTTATCTCCACCAAGGAGACCGCTTTCTCCGATTAGACGATTGATGTCGCCTCCGCGGCGGCTTATGTCACCTCCACGTAGACCTGTATCCCCGGTTCGACGACAATTGTCACCACCACGGCGACCGATTTCACCAGGTTTCAGAGGAGGACGTGGAAATGTAGGAAGGCAGCCATCACCACCGAGGCGGCAACATGCATCCCCACCGCGTAGAGCACCAAGTCCTCAGCGTTTCAGAGGATCATCACCCCAGAGAGTGAATCGACAGCCTTCCCCACGAAGATTCAATGATGAATGGGACATTCCGAGTAGAGGCTCTATGGATAATAATTGGATGCAAAATAGGTCCGACATGGAAAAACCAAATAACTGGCAAAACAATCAACAGCCATCAATTCAACCTTTGCTTCAACCTAATCATCAATCTTTGCTTCAACCTAATCATCAATCTTTGCTTCAATCTTCTCATCAATCTTCTCATCAACTTTCTCATCAATCTCTGCATCAAAAATCGCATCAACAATCGCATCAACCTTCTCATCAATCTTCTTATCAGTCTTCGAATCAATCTTCACATTGGGACAAGAGGTAAATTGAATAATCTTTGAATTTGGCTAATGTTTAAATGACGACTATTATATTATATTTTTTTCTCTAATTTATAGATACCAACAAGATTCAAGTGGTCATTCTTCATGGGATATTAAAAAAGAGAAACCTTTTGAACCACCAGGTAGTAGTTGGGATATCCAAAAGAAAGATGCCCCTCCTCTTATGCGAGACTCTGGGAGAAACGATATGAAATTGGAACAAAGAAACGAGTCTAGACGTGAACCTATTCATGAACCTGCGAGACTCGATTTCCGATCTGCTGATAAGGATTCGTGGGATGATTTACCGGAAGATGCTAGGGATCCATGGGGTGACGATCCGGCTCCTACGCCGCCCACTGAATTACGCCAGCCTTGGAATAATCAATCTCAAATTCAATCTAACAATCAATCATCATGGTCTCGAGATAAACCACAAATTGATAATTGGCAAAATAAATCCAACTTTCAAATGAGTGGGTTTTCTACGAGTAACAATCAAAATTCTAGTATGCTTACTAGTAATCTTATGAACAAACCAATGTGGAATCCTACTCAGACGCAACAACCCTCGATGCAATCTCAAAATAGACCCAGTAATTGGTTGCCACCTGGTAATTGGCATGGAGCATCTGGACCACTTACTAGTAGTATTGGCTCTCAAGGAGGTAATAGCGGGCTAATGTCTGCTAATCAAATGAACAACTGGCAACAACCGCAAACCCAACAAAATTTGATGAACTTCAATACAAGATTACAGAATTCTAATAATGCGTTTATGAATAATCGACGTTGAATAAAATGAGTTGGTTAGACAAATTGAGTTTAAGCATGTATTGCCTCAAACAGTTTTTTACCAGAATGTATCAAACAAATAAGTTTGCTTAAGTGTATAAATTATACATTACATAATTACTCTTCTATTATACTTATAATTGAATGAAATTTCCTAGAAGTAATTATACTTCTCCAAACAAGGGCCATCCTTGTGAACGTAATATTTTTCTCTTGTTAAAAAAATATTAATTTTTCTACTATTTAGTTTAAAAATGAAAGTAAGTATAATTTTATGTATTCTTGTACTGAATATTAAACATTTTTAAGAATACAAGTTGGTTTTATTAAATTGAATCTTTTTCATATTAATAAAATGTATTTAGAACAAGAAGACTTGTTCCAATTTTATAAATCAATAACTTTGTAAATTGTCTTTATTACATAAATTGATTTATTAAAATCTTACTTGAATAAATTTATTTATGACCATATTCTTGTTAAATTTCTTTTTAATTTCGACCATCATATTAATTTGAACAAAAAACTTAAATTTTCATGTTTTTTATTAAACTTAATTTTTTATATAACTTTATTCGTATGTCAAACAAATTTTCCATAAAAATTAAAGTTTGGCTGAAAATTATAATTATCAAGCACATCGATTGAAAACATTTTCGAAGTTATTCTGATGCGTTTCTCGGTTCTATCGATAAAGTAGGCACAAGTAGAAGCAGACACTAACATTCTGTAGAGATGTCATTATTATAATCATTGATTTAAGTATAAACTGACAAAATTATATTATATGAGTTCATATAACATAAGTTTAAAGTTTAAGCATTTTTCAAAATCCACTTATATCAATTCTAATAATTAAAATAAACAAAATGTTATCGAGAGTGAGTTTGTAGATACAGAAATACGAAATTGAGGTTAGCTGTTCAAATTATGTAGCATGGTATTTAAATAATTTATTATTTTAGATAACAAATGTACTATCTAGTCCAATTTTGAGACAATCAGAACCAATTAATTTCATCTTCCCTGTGGTCAGCAGATTATTTTCAAGTAATTTACCATCTACAGAACAAGTAAATAGATTAATATTTTGATGAATAATATTTTTATAATTTCAAGACACTAAAAAAAGTATCTATGCATGCAGGTTCAACCCGATAAGTTATACAAAAAAGTAGAAATTGAAGTTCGAGGTAATGACAGTGCAGTATTGAAAAGTTATGGAATATTTGCCACCACTGCAGCAAATCATTTAGGAATAACAGTTGCAGAAAAGTAAGAATATTATTTGTTTTTTAGATTTTTTTGTTTATCATATTTATCGATAAACTATATAATTTATTTATTTTTAGCTTTGCCCCGCGTAAAGCAAATCATCAAAGATGGACTGTTCTCAAATCAAAACATGTTCACAAAAAGCATCGTGTGCAATATGAAATGAGGACTTATTACCGTTTTTTAAACTTCTTGAAACTAACTGGTTCAACTGCTGATACCTTCTTAGAGTATATTCAAAGAAATTTACCAGAAGGCGTTGCAATGAAAGTAACAATGGTGAGTTAGATAAAAAAAATAAATTTCAAGAATTTTCTAATTTTGTAAAAAAAAAGATGTATTCATTGATTGTCTTTGTTGATTTTTTAAAAATTGTTACTTTGTTTTTTAGGTTGAAATTAAACCACTACCAGAATCAGTCAGTTCTCCTCCAAGTTAAAAAACTGTAAATGGTATATTAGATTAGTAGGTTTGTTACTAATGTGATTATTCGCATTAAATAAATTGTTTTATAAAAATTATCAGACTACATTATTTTTGGCTTTAAAGTATGAACTACAGTAATAGGTGTATCTGTATCCAAATTTCTGGCTGATCCTCGTCTGTCTAGTTCTGGAAGAGGATCTTTTTTCTTGAAAGCCTTTGGAAAGTCTTGACGGATCGGTTGAACATCAACTGTACCAAGTGGGGAATCTATTTTTTTTAATATCAAGTTTCTACCTTTTGACTTTGATTTGAATCTTGAGCCACTTCTCAAATGTTTAATACTATTTGGACCCTTGAACTTGGAATTATCTAGTTTCAATGAAGCTGAAGCAAGATATGGTAAATTTGTCTCTTCTACTACCAAACGTGATGCATCATTTATTCTATGTTTTCTTGTCAACTGAGCTGTCGCTATGCAACTTCGTAGAATAAAATCTGATTCTACACACAAACAATAATTGAAAGTAATTTAAAAAACTTTAATATATTAGATAAAATAAAAACTGAAATATATATAAAAAAAATCGACAATTTTTCATGTCATGGAAATTACCAGCTCTTTTCATTCGAAATAAGCGACGTAAATTTGCACCATTACAAATTTCTATTGCAACTATTCCTATGAAAAGCAATATTATAATCTTCATTGTTCCAACGGTTGATTTTTTTAATTATATATTTATTTCTCAATATTTAGCACTGCAATTGTCTAAAAAATATTACACAATGAATTCGTATCAGCAGAGTAATCTTTTTGAAACGTAAAAGTTACTTTATACTTGATCTCACTTAATTTAAAAATGATTACTTATTACTTTTTCCGTAATTTTCTACCCATTGAATTCTATTTTCTTAAAGAAATTGATAACGATATCTTAGTTACTGTTAAAGTATACAACAGGCAGCATGAATTTCGTGTATTTGTTCGCGTTCAAAACAACAGCAGGAACTCGACTGTCTCTCATGTTTCGATTTTGTTTAACCGATCGTCCGCGAGCGTACTCGTATAAAATTGATAATCCATTCCGCTCTTTTACCACCTCCTTTTTCAGAATATAATTTCCTCCCTACCACCTTGAGACCATAACCATCATCATCATCAGCAGCAGCAGCAACAGTAGCAGCAGAAGCAGCTTCTGCGAAGTGTTTTTGAAACAATAAGTTTTCAAGATACAGCAGCATCAACGATCTGGAGTGTGTATACATATTATTGTAACGATTCCCAACCGGTTTCCTCGGCTGCGCGTACAAGTATAACATTGACATTGACTCCCAAGAGATAAAAAAAAATCTACATATAGGGCGGATAAGAGCGCAAACTCACTCGACCTTGCTGTATTTGAACGGAATATGCAGGTTGAAGCGAGACGATTATTGTCATTCCTGACGGCAATTCAGTGGCGCGCTCGAAGCATAATAAAAAGATGACATGGAGCTTCGTCTCGTTGAAAGATCCTTTCTCTTCCCTCGTCTTCTCTGGCCACTCATGCGCTCGCGCGGCTTCATAAGATATGCATCTTTTATTATCATACATTTCGCTCACGAAGCTCGATGCCTCGATCGTCTGCACGTAATGATGATACAAAATGCAGGCCGAGCCTCGCGATGTCTGATACCCAAGGTGTATGCGGTCTTTTACTGCTCGATGGTATTTTTTCATCGTCTCGCGAGTGTATTTAGTCTTTTTAACATCTTGTAAAAACCAAAACGAGAATCGACCATTGGTGGGCAGTTATGCTAATTAGATGCTCCAGTAAACTAGAACATTATACATTTAAAAATACACAGCTTTTTTACACTTTATTTGTAAGATCGAATCTTTTAATGACAACGTCGATACTCTCAAGTAATAATCAATAAACTATTGGGGATGATCGATTGATTACTTAGTCCTTGGTCTGATTTATGAAAATTTATAATGCAAAAATTGCAAATACTCTTAAAGTCTCATTTATTGTTTTTGAATCATAAAAAACGAATATTATAATTTCGTACGCTATCGATACCGGCAATCATGATTCTATTGTCAAGATTCAATGGAGATGACTGATAGATGCTATACACTTATTATCCTCTAATCGAGCGAATAAACTCGTATGTAGTCTATCTCTAATGCAGTCTGTGCGCCTTGGTTGGGCTGCCAGCTCGGGAACCAAGACGTTTTGGCTTGCCAAAAGAACAGCATTGCCTGAAAGGCGCGTAAAAGTAGCAATAAAAACGTTAGCGGAACAAAAATTATTCTCTCGTCTATTTATACATTTTTGTTTACCTTTGCATTGATGTTTCTCCACGGCTTTACGTAAGATCGTGTCTGAGTGCCATCAGGAAACGCGCGAACACCTCCGACTCCCAAGCCGATTGACAGATAAAACTAAAAACAATAAATTTTCACTCTCCGCCTGTTGTATTGTCATTGAGATGAGTAAGTAGAAAAATATCCTATGACGTTACTTCGAACGCGATGAAGATTATCAATTTGTCATAATTATACACACGTCTGCGCGCATAAATTTAATTTTCCCCGTTAAAAATGTCATGAGTATAATTTCTCATTAATTGGTTTTTATAATGCATGACTAGATTTTGTCGCGCGCAGTGATGAAAAATTGTTGTTTAAACATCTCAACTGCCAAACCTTTTCATCGAACGGAGTCGTGAGCTTGTCGAGCGCCTCCTCGGTATAAGTGGTCCATCCGGAATTCTCGCTGGGCAGCAATTTGCCGACCAATTGGCCGTCCACGTGAAAGCTGAAGCCCTTAGGCGACCAAGTGGTCTTGTAAATGTGAAACTCTTTGTTCCAAGCGCCGCCGTTTCGGCGCAATTTGTTCACGTTCTCCTCGTGAAAATCGTTGCCGGTGCCGTTGGCCACGCCGAACTCCACCATGCGCGCGCCGTAATCCTTGTAAGTGTCGCCGATTTTCGTCAGCAAGGCGTTGCCTCGACTGCGGCCCAAATCTATCCGAGCATTGGCCGAGCCACTCTCGTAACTCTTGTACACGGGCTCCAGCCACATTTCTGCGTAGAATAGGGAAAAAACTTTGACTCTTTGTCTGGGAAAAACACGAGGAAATCTTCGCGAAAAAAGATTGCAGTTTTTTTCTGGAAAATATCTGTAAGATAGCAATCGAAGCTGGTAAAAGCTTCAATTGAATCCTATCTCGAGTCGTGAAATTTATCGTATAAGATTAATGAAACGATCAACAACAATCGGCGCCGGTCATTTTTTTATAACTTATAAACACGAACAAAAAATTAAGCTATTAGAACCAGTATGTATAACAATTAACAAACGTAAGTATTACCTGGATAAAGCCAATCTCCTTCTGGAAATTTGGCTCGTACTTCAACGACACCATATCGAAATTCGAAGTGGTCTTTCGTTACGATTTTAGCTGAAATAACAGGTGGTAGAACGTGATACGACGAGGCCTGCTGAGTGCATTCTCGGGGACTCGTGCTCGTGCAGCTATAAAAAAGGGCACAATAAAAGGATGTTTTTTTTCTCTTTTTTCTCTGCCGGATTGCATGAATAATTTTGAGTAACGGACTTTTACCGCTATTGCACGAGTGCGTTTCGTATATTTTTACCGTTTTCGTAATAATTAATTTTACACTTGATTTTTATTTTTATTTTTTGGAGTGTTAAGTAAAACGAGAAACTCACTCGGCAAGTCTCAACTGTCCGATGTAGGTGGAATCCTCGCCGTAGATGTCCTCGAATAACCTTGGCGTTATTCGCAAAACTCCTCTCTTCAGCTCGAGGTTTTCATCGTGTTTGTGAAACACGCAAAATTCATAATCCTGCAGGGACCAACGGTAAAATTGCATCAAATAACAAGGAAAGACCGCCATGCGTGGATCACCGCTTTATTGCCCATATAAAAATTGCCTTGGTGCAATCGTAAAAGTGTACATGCGATTCTTTGTCAACATTGAAAAATGATTTGTAATCAAAGTAACGTATGTAGCTCCAAGGCAAAGCTTATCATTGAAAAATAGCGATGATGAATTACAATATTATTACTTACCGGCTCTAATGGTATTTTGATTTCTCTCTTCCATATAGATTTATTTAGACTCTCGCCGTCAAAGTTTTCTTCAAACAGCAGTCGACCTTGAAAAAAAGACGATGCACAATTTATTAAACGCTCTAATCATCAAAAGACTCGATGATTCCTATATATCTGAAAATACTATACATACGCACGATCGAATGCACATCGCGAATCGTGACCGCTCGTTAGAGACTTACACACGTATACGCAGGATAAAAATTAATTACATATTCACTTGTGCACGTACATACCGGTCGAGCTTTGAGCCGTAGAAAAAACGTTGACATTCGTGAAATTGATCAGAACCAGAACTAGAGTCCATAAAAACCGACTGGACGCTGTTGCGGCGACGTCCGACGATGCCTCCATCTTCTTAGCGATTTTCCTCGCGCCGATCGTTGACATTCATACGCGCCGCATCGTCGCTTTGGCTCGCGGATAATACGCGTACAAACTCGAGAGATGCTGCGATCGAGACGCGACCGCCGCAGCATTGATGAGTTTACAAGAAAAGTGAAGAAAATAATAAACGATCGAATGTCAAGGATAGCCTGATGCGGCCGATCAGGGGACGAGGGGAGGGGCCACTTCAAATTGCAGCTCTTCGTAGGCACGTGAATCGCGATCGTTTTTCCTCGTTCGAACACTCGATACCATATTTACAATTATGCAGTCATATGTTGTATCATCCATCGTTCAAAGAGAAATCTCAGCTGATTCATTGGCGATTCACCAGAGCGAGCTCCGATCGCAATAACACGGCGCGGACGACAAGTGCACCAGGACTGCAGTTTCTTGCTGCGGCTTTTTCAAAGTTTGATCGATAGGACTTATCGAAATAACAAGAGAATGATCGGTACAGTGGCCAGGAGCGCGAGGCTGAATTTGTTTTCCTCTCGTTTGAAGAGTCAAAGATTTGTGACAACATCGTTATTCAAGACTGACAGCTGCCTTCCAGTGCAATCCAGAGGTTATGTTTATTTGACACGCGATGAAAATGTTGTTTTGAAAAGCTTTACTCAAAAGCAAAAGTCATTTTTGGGAGAAAACTTACTGTTACTTGATTCCAAAAGACATTCGTCCTCGGAACAGTGAGTACTTTTTTAATTTACTTGAATAATTAGCATATATTTTAATCTGTAATATAATTTACGATATTTCATTTGTTGTTTAATTGCATTGTGGGTCGATTGTCGGCTTATAATTGACTTCAAAGTGAAAAGTATTTATTGATAGTGAAATGGTTTATTGTTATTGGAATGTAATGTAAGTAAGAAGTTATGGTACTTCCACATAAATCAACTTACTGCACCACAATGCTTTTAAATGCACAATTTTTTATGAATTTATTTTTCTAATCGAAGTTTTATTCATATTTCCTTTTCATTTTCAGGGAACTTGCGTCTATGAATTTCGAAAAAATTTCCAATGAAACTTTAGAATCTTTATCTGAATATTTTGATGAACTTATTGAAGATGCAAGTCACTTACAGGATGCAGATGTATGCTATGGGGTGAGTAATCTCTACTGTCACTTATTTCTAGTACAAGAATATTTTATTAATTGACTTATTGCCTTTTTTCAGGATGGTGTTTTAACTATAAAATTTGGCAAAGAATATGGTACATATGTTATCAATAGACAAGTGCCAAACTTACAAATCTGGTTATCTTCACCAAAATCTGGTCCTAAAAGATATGATTTTATAGATGGGACTTGGATATATAAACACGATGGAAAATCTATGCATGAATTATTAAGTGAAGAAATTCCAGACATTGTCAAGGGTCCCGTTGCATTTGATAACTGCTCTTATAGTACCAGAGAAAAATGACTAGTCTAAATTTTGCTCATGAGATTTCGGTTCTGTACATAATTAAAATGAGGAAAAATTATTGTTAATCAAGGATCGCGCATCCGCAAATACAGCACGCGAGCTGCGGTGATACACTTCTCTATGGTGCATTAAAATTGATCGAGAATACTTTATATTTATGTAAATAATAATTGTAAATAGGCAGAAATTAATAAATATTCTTTACTGTATTTAATTTGCTTAATTATTTATTTCTGAGACCATACAATTTATCAACAAAAATTTCCTGAACAATTACAAACTAAGTAATGTTGAAACGCGAAATTAAGTAGATTTGATTTGAAAGCACTCGTGAATTCGGTTGTATTCTTGAACTGATTCGAGCGCGAACGAACTTGCATGATGAATTTAACATGACTTCCTCTGTTTGTATTTTAGCAAATTATCAAGATGGAGATAATGGAAGATGGAAATCTTTTGGATCGGGTGAGGATTTTACTTCAACGGGACATGCAATATTACGAGGTACGCAACAATACGCATGTATTTCTACGAAGAACTTTTATAAATTCCTCATATGACGGATGCGAGAAATAAGTTTCTTGAACTTTTCCGTGTAATCGCGGGGAGAGCGCCAGCGAACGAACTCATAACTGTAAAAGCGTTGACCTGTTGCTTTCCTGGATCTTTCGATTAAAGTTTTCTTTCTCCTTGCACGTTATTAAAAGGAGCAACAGACTGTACTGAGAGAGCCGCTTTGTGTTCGAGTGTCCGGCGGGCAGTTTGATTTTCCGCGTCACGCGTCGTTCGCTGCCGTGAAGATGGTCATGTGGTGGGAAGCCGAGTTCGAGCTGGTCTTCGTAGAGTCGTCAGGCCTCAGTCCGCCGAAAAAGGATCAGCAGGACTCCGGAGAACTCGGGGACGACGATCTCGAGCCCGTCGTGAAAAAAGTTCAACCCGATGAAATAATCAGCCTCGTCATCGAAACCGCCGAGCAACTTCTTGGTAAGCTAGAATCAACTGCAAGCTCCCATCCGACATATTTCTTCCGATAAAATTAAAACGCGTCGACTCTACAGAGCATCTGCACAAGCTCATACAAGAGTCCTTGGACCACGCCGATCTGACCGTGCTGACGGCCACCCTTGGTGCGGCGGCCCTCATCCGCAACACCATCTGGCTCTATCACAAGGCTGCCAAACCCCAAATTTCCGAGGACGTGAGGTACGCGTATGTATAGGCAAAAACGCAACGAGAACGATGAAAATGGGAGAAGTAGTTGGCCGTATGCGTAACTCATTACGCGCTTGTCGCGCAGTTAAAATGCGACATGTCTATTATTTCTGGCTCGTACGAGAGTCGAGCGCTATAAAAAAAGCCACGAAAATGGCTTCGAAAGTTTGCAAAAATTTGCCTGGCTTTTCCATTCTACGGCACGCGGCACACGAGAGACGACGAGACGCTACTCGTATACGAACACCTACAACACCTATAATATATGTGTGTTCGCAGCTCGCGCGCATCAACACGTGTTTTTTATCGATTGCTCTCCCTCGTACGCGTGTTGTAGCCGCGTAAATATACGTATATCGCGCCGTTCTTTTCCTCGCGCTCAAGCTCGGCCAACAAAGAGCCGTAACAACGCGCGTGCGGAGGCAACTTTGTATACTTTTTTCCTTGGTTATTCTTTTTCTCTCCCTTTCTGCTTCTTTTGTTTTTTGTTCGCCATAAATTAATTAATTATTCCTTGAATTTTTATTCCTCGCAGTCGATTTTCTGCCCATTTTATCGAGTTTCAAGTTTCTTCGAGAAAAGAAAAGTTGGCCCCGAGAATGCGTAACTTGCGCCTTTTCATTGTTACAACATACAAAACTCGAGCGTTCAGGTGCTTCCTCGGCATCCTTCCTAGATTAACATCTTTACCCTTCAAGGTTCCTATGTTTGAAATTTCAAATTCATGCAAATGGCCGTAACGATGCCGTGTGCAAGCTCATCCGAGCTAACGCAATTTATCTATTGTCTCCAATTCGAGAGTTTGAAATTCTTTCGTAAACAATTACACCGTTTATTATAGAAGCTAATGGGAACTACTTGATTTGTTGATTGTCGAACGCGGCTACTCAGCGAGCAGCTGTGGAAGCAGTACGAGATTTTCAGCGAGATGGTCGAGACGATTGCCGACCGCCTGTTGGATCTGCATAAACGCCTCATAAGCTTGTACATCTTGAACGAGGCCGAGTCGCTCGGATGGGACAGCGAGGAGCCATTTTTTGAAAAGAAAAAGTGTTCCTTCATTTATCAGATGTGGTGGCTCTACATGAAAGGTAAAACAAATCTGGAACATCGAGAGACGGGTTTATTTAATCAGCTAAATGAGCAAGATTAAAACCTACATTAATGCCTAGGTACTAAAACGGATTTGTGGAATACAGTATCACCAAAAACTGCCCAACGCATCTTTTCCGGTATGCTGAACGAATCGTTGACCATCATCGTCACGCGTTATTTAGATGTAAGAAATATAACATCGATAATATGAGAGAGTCACAATCAATAAATTATTAATACAAATAATTTGAAACCGATGAGCTAAAAATCGTGTGCTTAACATGCGAATAGTTATTCACGAAGAAAGGATGATTGAAAAACAATTAACATTGCTCGTTGCGTCATTTGCACTCGATGCAGGCCAGGCCAAGTCTAGAACGCTCGATGCAATTCTGGGCCGACGGATTGAACGTGCTGAGCTGCTCGGCCTATCTGGCGCTGCATTGCTGCGTGTCCGGTGACGAAATGATCGGCGTCAAGCTCAAGCGACTGTCGATTTTCGCAAGGGACATACAGGCCAAGTGCGGACACTTGCTTGTTTGCTTTCTGCTGCGAGGCGCTCCGCTTCAAGTGCTCTTTCAGGTGATTGCCAAACCGACCCGCGATCGATTTTGCGCTCGCGCTATTTCTATTTGTATCGCTTGTATTATAACGCTGCAGCTGCCGCTGCTCTGCTCTGTCTCTCTCTCTCTCTCTCTTCTCTCTGCGTGCACGAGGCCGTTCTTTGTATCAGTTCGAGTTCTGTTGGAAATTATACGAAATGGAGAAAATCTGCATCTGTTTTGACCCCGCGTCCCGAATTCGCGATTCTATGTCTCTGTTATAAATTAAAATATGTATAACAGCCGAGAGCGAAAAACCAAAGTTAATATTATACCGCGCGGCGCGATTTGATCCGGCTAAATCTTCGATTCAGCGTCGACTACTCGAGAGCGCACGCAGCATCGTCGTGTCGTTTGCATATCGATTACCGCTCGAGGGACTTTTCAAGGCAACTCCGTTAAAATCAATCGCTCGGACGCCAACTTTAAGCCTCTCGAATTATAATGAAATATCCGCGCACTTGATTAATCTTACGCTCGGACTTTGGGCTAACGTATACGTATACGCACGTCAAGAGTAGTATGTGGGTGCATATAATACTTCGAGCAGAGAGAATCGAAACTAATTCGTCCACGACCGCGTCAACTTTCAGGTTTTTCGCAACGGCATCGACGACTTGGCCATTTGCAATCCAAGAGACGGAGGACCAGCCCCGTGGCTCTACGTAGCAGCCCCGCACGTTTTCGGGGGCTCGAGATCGGAGATTTACAAAAAAATCGACGACAAGCAGGCGGTCATCGTCGAGCTTAATGTGCTCAAAGCCCAACCCCAGCCCCAATGGGGTCAAGTAATCCAAGTATAATGAATACGAATGTGCATGCCTGTCGCAGCAGTTGCGAGAAAAAAAAAACTCTACAATGTGGCCCTTTCTGCCGCACGTAGGTATTGGATACGGCTGAAAGCGTAGTGGGTCGCTTGCTAATGTCCATTCTAATTCGGCAATGCATTGGCTTCACCGAGATCGAAACGAGCGAGCCATTGAAATTGCGGGAAACGAAGAAGCACGGCAAAGACGACGACGAAAAGGAGCCCGATGATACGTGCGGAGGTTTTCTATGCCACGGCGGCACATGCACGAGGGAGCTGCGTCTCACTGCTCCGATGGGCCTCTACGCGCTCACTTACATACTGATAGAGGCTAATTTCGAACCGATCAATGTTTTCATACCAGCTGTTAAAGAGGATCCTAACTGGTCCAGTTACGTTGACAAATATCAGGTATGATCATTTGATTTTCTACAACAATGAGTAAAAAACAGAGAAATAAATAATACCTGCTCAACGAAGGTATGGAATCAATCGAGACCTCCTTGGCTCAATGCACTCATCGTCAATATATTACCAGCAATTCGACCTATCGCCACTGCTGTACTTGATTCATCAAAGGTATATTAGTCAAGTTGTAATAAAAGCCAATTATTATGCGTTTCAAAAATCACACGAATCCAGTGTGCACTGGAAAAAAGTTGTTTTTATATCGAAACAAAAATGAAAATTGAAAATTCGTGACCCACGATGAACGAAAAAATTATACTGCACGCGTTCTTTTGCTCCTTTATTCTGCACACGTGGAAAATATTTTTATTAATGAAATGAGCATATTTTATTTAGCGAAAATCCGTGAGTTCAAAGTTTTCTGCATTGAATGGGTTTAGATCAATAAAATTATCAAGCTTTTGCATTGATTGTGGTATATTTAAATTTTTTTCGTACCATTCCAATAATTTATGTATAATTTTATGATTAATGCACGCTGAAACAAATTGTGCAACCGCAATCAGTCATAAGTCAAATTTTAATACATTTGTTGCAATGTTAATCTCAACATTAAAGACAGGCGCAAGCATGTATCAAATGATGTCGTCAGTACTGGATCTTTTCGAAGAAATTTTTGACTGCATCCCCATTGGAATTTTCCGAATAGCCATCGCCATGGACGAGAACATTCCAGCTCACTGTCGACCCATCGGAAACTCCGTGATTCTCCAGGTATATTATTAAATACAAAAATGATTGAGGCAGTTTTCGTTTATTCTGATAATCATGAATGCACATGAAATTGCTATTCACTTTGGATAGATACTGTGTGCAGCTTTATACACGTCACTTTTGGAAGAGAGTAAAAAATATCCATTACATCCTCCGAATTATGACTCCAAACAATCGCAACAACAAGCTAATGATGCAAAACCATTAGATCCTCAAGATCGTGGAGCGATGGCTCTAGCCATAGCCGAAGGTCTATGCGCGATCGACGAAGCAGATCGACACACTGCCCAAATAAAAAGTTTCGTAGAAAATGTGCGCAAAACAATCAAGGAAAGCGCCGAGAACGACCACTGGAGGGGCTCGGAAAAGACTCGAGCTTTCGGCAACATCAGAGGCGATTTGGTATTGTGTTCGGACATCGGAAAACGAGCAATGAGAGTAAGAATATTCAAACTTTTTACCTGATGCATTTTCCATCTGTCGCTTGAAACATTTTTATATTCGTCTCGTTATGCTTTCAATCGACGAACTACGATAAAATATGTATTATTGCGAACGTAAACTTTTTGATGCTCGCAGATTCTATAAAACATCGCAATCAATTTAACTTTTCAAATTAATGTCTAATACACATGTACGACATCGCTTTACACTACAAAGGAGCTCGATTTTCCACCACGTATACTGATGTAGGCTAAAAGTTGTTATGCAAC
Organism: Trichogramma dendrolimi; assembly: GCA_034770305.1. Taxonomy (NCBI): domain Eukaryota; kingdom Metazoa; phylum Arthropoda; class Insecta; order Hymenoptera; family Trichogrammatidae; genus Trichogramma; species Trichogramma dendrolimi. The sequence goes on along the minus strand of JAPMIB010000037.1, from coordinate 1,201,959 downwards.
AGGCGAAGCCATCCAAGGTTTTTTTTACGGCATAAACGGAGACTCATAAAAATCGAAACATTATAGTGGCAGCAACGTTGCGCGCGATGCCACGTGTCCATTAGACGAAGCGCAAAAAAAGAAAGAAGACAATCAATAATTTTGAAATAAAATTTTCAGCCTTTTTTATATTTCTCTTTGGTCAGATTGCGTACGAGTACTTGCTGCGCACGTCGGATCATTTATTGAAAATTCTCAAAGGCCAAAAGGTTTCGGACGCAAAAATCTCGGCACTTCATCCTGTCAAAGTTCCGCCGCTGACCCACACCATGTTTCACATCGGCGATGAGTTTCCCTTCGATCGATTGCTTCACAATTACGACTCGTTACCCTGGGAATTGATGTTCAAAATACCTCTTGGGATAGACACCGATCGTGTAAGACAGGAAGTACTCAGCAGAACCGAATTGATTGTAGAAAAATCTAAACTGTCGAAGCACGAGCGAGAAGCTGCTAGTTATCTCAAACAAATTTGCACTCCTGGTAAATGATTTGTTTTTACTTGAAAATTTGTACTTGAAAAAAAAAACGAATGAATTCTAATGTTTTTACAGAAAAGAAAACAATTTTTGATACCGATCTGGAATAGAAATATCTTGTACTGGTTAATGTAAAAATATATGAAGGAAAAATAATATTGAATACTCATTTATGTTCATATTATTATTTATTTTATTAATATTTCTATTTTACTCGATGAAACAAGAGAAGTAAGAAATATCCCTTAAAATTCATAATACTTCTTTACTTTCTCAATATATCACTTACAAATTATGAATGTGAATATTCTCTTATAAGTGACATAATAAAAACTTAATAAGAACGCAAACCAGGCGATCGTACAATTTTAAAATCATAAAAATAACAAATAATTAAATTTATCGTGGCATTAATTAATTAAATCATTTTTCAACAATCTTTGGAATGAAATCAAATTCGCTATAAATGAATACTTAAAGGCACCAGAATACATCTACGTAACATTGATTGATTCGTCTAGGTCGAATTTATGTCGATCCTATAAATTTTTCGATTAACAAAAAAATGTCCAGTCGTTCCTTGTCTCAACAGCAATGTTCGACAAAATATAATTTTCACTGATAAAATGTATCCATCGTTTTTCTTTTTTTTTTTTTTTTTGTTAATTTTTTGTTCTACTTATACGAAACAACAAAGCGAGGATAAATGTGCAATCATAAAAGGCAATATAATATTATATAATATAAACCTTCACTTTGCAAGTTTTAACATACCTTCGTATACTTTTTTCACTTGAGCCTTCCGTATTTTTATTTTAGATTATTATAGATTTTTAATTTAAACATACACATACCGGGTATGAGTAAGAGCAAGTATGATAAATATATAACAGATCTCTAGCTGAGAGTACACGTACAATAATAGAGATTTGGAATTTTTGCAACATGCGTTTGACCAATGAAATGAGTATCACTTGACGCATCGCATGAGTTATGATTTTTTTGGTCACTGTTCGTAGTATTTTGTTTTTCTGCTATAAATTTTTAACAATTGAATTGATCGTTAAATTGTTCACAATTACGCATAATACATATATTATGATTTTATAGTTTAACGAATATTCTTGAATAACTTCTTAACTATATATTTAATATAAATTACATGTAATATGGAGGAACAGCTTTATTATAAAAATGACACTACTCAGTTCGTTTCTCTCCTTTGCAATTATTTTCGCCTTTTAATAATAAACGTCAAAAATATCATACTGCTTCGATTAGAATGATTCTCCCCACTTAGGCCATTCATATAATTACTTTTAGCCATATCAAGCTTATATTCATTGGAATGAAATTCAAAATAAAAGCCTACCTAAACGAATAATACTATTTTTATTTTCTAATGACACCTCGCGTGTGATCGATCAGTTCTCATTCATTG